>CM028689.1:29815731-30225461 GCA_016771965.1 Brassica carinata
TCCGCAAAGAAAAGTAACAAGTTAGTAAGCGAGCAATCAAGTAAAACAAGTAAACATTTAATCAAGTTAAAGCATTTCAGTAACGACCAATCAAGGTAAACAAGCAAGTTAAACCAACCAAGCAATCAAGTTCGAACATTTCAGAAACAAGCAAGTAAACCAGTAATAGAACAAGTTCACGGACCAGATCAAAGCATTTCAGAAGCGAGTTTGTTCTTGAGACACTTCTATATCGAAAGTGTATTCGCGGAGACGCCAAGGAGTCTCTGTTTGAAATGTTCTCTTTCACCACTAGCATGCTCGTAATTGATCATAAGCTGCTTCATTCTCATGCTTCTTGCGTTTGGCTGCTTTGCAAGCCTTTACACCGGAGGCCTAACCTCTTCAAGTCGGGCACCACCTCCGAGGTTCCTTCCTTTTGTCCTTTGCACCATCTTCGACAAACAGTTTGATCTCCATTTTTGATCAAACCGAAGTTCCCTCGAGGCATGTTCAAGGCGAACTTCACCTAGTAGTCATTTAAGAAGATGTCATGGGCAGCCTTCATGACATCATTCTCATTTTGGCCACTAGCTTGCTCCTTGACAGCCGCCATAGCAACCCACAAACTTGCACACTGCCATTCACCCTTCCCCACCTTCTCTACATTGACTTGCCTCTAGAGGTGGCAACAGCTGAGTGCTTGAATGAAATACTCCTCTATCCTCGTCCAAGCTCCTGCCTTCTGCTCATTACTCACTATGAGATCCTTGTTGGTATTCAACAAGCAATGATGAGGATAATGTCTTCTTCGGTGTCCACTTTCTCCTTTCCACTGGTTTAGGATCTTGAGCTCGGCTACTAAACCTAGGAATCTCGAGGAGACTCTAAGTCTATTGTTTGACTGCTCTGTGAAGTTAATAGGTTAACAAACCGAGAGTTCGGGGAAAAGGATTCATTTTGGTTTCGTTGGTGTTCTTAAGTTGGTTTCTGTTTTGAGTTTGGTTTTTCTTTGTTGGTGTTTTTAAGATGTGGTTTGGCTATCCTTTTAAACTAGTTTTTGCTCACACAGTTAAACAAACTCTAACTACCAAACATTCATTATAGTTAATTACACAACAACATTCACACAGAGCATTCATTACACATCAAAGTTTTTTCAAAGGAAATTAAGTTTTTCAAATCGACCATTCATCACAGCGACCAACCAACACAAAGTTAATGCAAGTTTTTCAAAGGAAATTAAGTTCTAGTTCAATTTGCTCTAGCTTAAGAACTACAATTACTTCTAGATGAGTGTATTTTAGTGTAGCTTTTAAAATTTAAGTTGTACTTCTAGTTCTATTTCACATCGAAACTTTTTAGGGTTTGCTTTAACTTAGTTTTAGTTCAGTTTGGTTTAGTGAAAGTTTTTTAGTTCTAATTCAGTTTAGTTTAGTGTACTTCAGTTACGCTTAAGCTTAAGAACAAGAACTAGTTCTAGTTGTGTTTAGTTTAGTATAGCTTTTAAAAAAACATAAAACTTCATTTTGCTTTAGTTTAAGAACAAGAACTAGTCCACACATAGTTTAGTTCAGGTTAAGTGTACCTTTGGGTTTCATTGAGCGAGCTTCTCAGGTTTCGACATGGCGGTGAGGTTATCAACCTGGCCAGTGAGAATTCAACCTGTGCTAGACATGAAAGCGGCAATCAAGCAGTGTTAGTGACTTAATAAGTAGCTAACTTTACAAATATTAACTACGTTATTGAGATTCACTAACCTCCGGTGTCTCAATCTTTTATTGAGATCCGGCACCCCTTTGATCACCTCCTCAGCCTCCTCCAACCGCTTACTCAACCATTCCATCTTCTCCATGTCAGTGACCTGAACATGGAGGTTATCAACCTGCACAGTGAGGACTTTAACCTATGTCTGCACATATAAACACAAATTAAAGCGTGAGTGACTTAATAATAGAGGACAAATATGAGAGACTCAAAGTATACTTAACTAACCTCCAGTGTCTCAATCGATTATTGAGCTTAGGCACCCGTTGATCACTGCTCAGCCTCCTCCACCCGTTTAGTCGGCGTTTGATCTCCTCACGGAGACCAATCACCCATGGCTGGCGATAATGGAACCCATCAGCCTTGTTTACAACATAAACACAAGTCATAATTATTACAAATTAGCCAATTGATAATTAATTATAACATAAACAAACAGCCTTGTTTACGGTAGTTTTGCAAGTGAAGAAGCTTGCCGGGAAGAGTGTCATAGTCCTCCTTCCCCGGACCTCGTCAATGATTCTCCCACCACACGGACACTTTGTGAATCACGTATTCGAATCGACAGCGTATCTAGCATGTTGATGTAGTCCTTTTGCCTCTTTATGTCTCTTCTCTCTGCGGGATCCATCCGAACCGGAAAACCAAATTGATTAGAACATAATGCGAAACAAAATGTTGAAGCGAACCATCGAACCCTCATGGCTTTACAACCATAAAGCGAAACCCCTAATCGATTTACAAGCGTATCTGAAACCCCAAATCGATTAAGAACCACTAACTTCGAAACCGCTAACTTCGATTTGAATCCCGATAAACGAACCCTAAATCGCTTTCGAGCCCAAAATCGATTCTATTATAACGTCAAAGTACTCGATACTCACCTGAGCTCGTGGAGGAGACAGTCCGTCGTCGATTAGATGGAGAAAAGCTATGGCGTCGCCGTCGCTCGACAAATCGCCTCGGAAAGAAAGAAACCACAGAAATGAGAGAAAATGAAAGCTATCGAGAGACCGTGTTTCGACCGTCGACACAAAATGTACTTCCAATGAGGTGTTGCCACGTGGTTTGAACCCGTATCATACGAGTTCACTCTGGCGAACCGGTTCACCAAAATTAGCCTATTTTTTAAATTAAAAAAGTATTTCGGACCTATAAACCCGAACCCATGAACCCCTTCTGATGTTCTAATGGGCATGCTCTTGGCTCTTAATTTGGACGAATCTGTGAAATACTAATAGGTATGACTAGTTACATAGTATCATTTTACGTTTTATATTGTATTTGTAAAAACTAACTTGGTCTTACTATAAAAGCAAGTGTTACTCAAAACTTCAACCAATACCACGAAAATATTTATATACTGGTGTTTTTAACATCGATGGGTCTTTATGGCATTTGCCCAAAGGCTCATATACGTACGTCGGTACGTGGATTGTGTATAGAAATATTACTAAATAATAAATAATACGTGTACTAGGTACACCAAGGTATCTTTCTTTCATAGCCTGCCACATGTGGCATTATATATATATATATATACGCGTTATAGATCATGTGAGATGAAAAGACCCAGGCCTGGTTAGAAACATAAATTAAAAAGAACCACCCAGGTGTGGGTCACGAAGAAACAATATTAGCCATGAAGAAACAATATAGGGACTAGCGAGTGAAACTAAAGCTCATTACAAAGCCGCCTGTCGATGAAGGAGCTTCAAAAGAAAGGAAAGGCTACGTGTGTTTCGGTGGGATTATTATTCAATCTCGTTATGTTATTCTTTGGTTAATCAAATGGTACTATGTTAGTAGCGCGCATCACGACCACCTGGTCTCAGTTTATGACACGTGAAGTCTTTTTTTTTTTGGTGTTTTCTCGGTTTGGGGGTGTCCCTTGCCGACAGGGAAAGGGTAGAGAGAGATCCTCAAGGTGAAGTTTGCTACACAATGTTAATTAATGGATAGGAATAGGATTAATGCATCACTGCTGAGTATATTAAAAAATGATCGTTGGTGTGTGTCTGTCAAAAATGTTAAACTATGGTTTTGGATTTGTTGGAAGTGGAATGAGAAAGATTGACTCTAAAGAAACAAGGCCTCATTGTATTCTGCAAGTTACTAAAACCAGTTCGGTCCAATTTCCCCATATAATTTGATTCATATACTTTGTATCCTAACAACTAACTCGTATTCTACTGCACCAACAAACAAATTTTTTGTTGAAACTTGAATCCTAAAGAATTTCATATGTGTACCCTTACACTATATATTTATTTATTTTGTTCATAAAAAAAAAAAAAACAGGTTCATGTCATCTGGCCATAATGTTGTAATCAGGGATGGATCGTTACTGATTTAATTAATTGTGAAAAATTTACAAAAGTACAGAACAACAAGGGTATAACTGCAAATTTCACAACAATATCGAAAGAGCAAAAACCCTAGAAAACATTTTTGTTTTGACAGAATATAAAAACGTTACCAAGCGGCGTTTTTTTTTTTTCTAATCATTTTGGTCGTCGTTGCTTCATTCATCTTCTCCGCCGCACGCACAGATCCAAGACCAACGAAAAAATGGTGACGGCCAAGAAAACGGTGCGTCAAAAGTTTTGTTCTTATTTCTGACCGAACCAACAAAGTCTTTAACATTATGCTTATGTGTTGTGTTTGCGATTAAATTTTGCAGAAGAAGTCACACGAGGGAATCAACAGCAGGTTGGCACTTGTGATGAAGAGTGGCAAATACACTCTTGGTTACAAGTCTGTCCTCAAGTCTCTAAGAGGCTCCAAAGGTTAATCATTTAGTCGAAACACTTGGTGTGCTATATATCTCAAATATGTTGATTTTTCTTTCTTTTTGTTTTTTAATGTTCGCAGGGAAACTGATTCTCATCTCCTCGAATTGCCCACCGTTGAGGAGATCGGAGATTGAGTATTACGCTATGCTCGCTAAAGTTGGTGTTCATCACTACAATGGAAGTGAGTTCCTTTTTCCTTCTTATTGAGCAATCCTCTTTAGCTAAGAATGGTATTGTTGCTAACTTAGATGAAGCTGTAAAAAGTCTGTGTCTTTGGACCATTAAGCTGATGTTTTAAGTGTGATCCTTTAAGTAGAGGAAACTGGTATGTTTTGTTGGCTTTTAAAGTGTTGATCTTTTGCAATCTCACGATCTGCGTGGGAGTATGATCGTATATAGAGGTAGCTAGTGTGTTTTGTCGGCCTTGAAAGTGTTGATCTTTTGTAATCTCACGATCTGCTTGAATTGATATTGTTACTTTGGCTTGCCTGTGTTTTTCTTAATCTCTACATTTGGGTTTTCAGACAACGTTGATTTGGGAACAGCTTGTGGAAAGTACTTCCGTGTTTCTTGTCTGAGCATCGTTGATCCTGGTAAGTTAGAAACAAAACCTAACCAACTAGCTATTACTTGTTTACTATGATTCCTCAAGTTCGTTCTTATGTTGTTGATTCTTTATAGAATCTTTTACTAATGATTTGTCTCTTTTGATTGGCTTTAGGTGATTCTGACATTATCAAGAGCATTCCTGGTGATCAGTGATTTACCATTTCAGATTTTGTTTTTCTTGCGACGTTTATCTATTATTGTATTCGAGCTTTCCTCGACTTTTATGAGCAAAAGACTATGTTTAGATATTTTGTTATAGTTTTCAACGAAGAAATTTTTTTCCTCAAAGATAAATTAAATTGATACTTTATCTGTTAGGTTCTATATCGGTATGTGCATATTGATGTCACTCGTCTCATTTATTGATCAAGAAACTTAGTTGTGAACCGTGAATCTTTATGCAGCCTGAGTAACCCATGTGATGTTTTTCAACCATTCTCAATATATTGTTTGATTTTACAAAGTTTTTTGTTCGAAGGTGTGGGAAGAGATACTTTCGTAAAAGCAAATAACCATAAGTTTCTAAAGGAGATAATCACTCTTTACTGTACTACTACTACAATTGCTTTATGCTGAAACTTAGCAAAACATCTTTTAATAACATCAATTCCAAGCTTCGGTTCTGTTTCATTGTTTTTTTTTTTTAAGTTGGTTCTCTTGGACGAGCTGCCCAAAGAGAGCTAAGAGCACGAAGTCTATGAAGATACTCTCCCAATGCAAGCAAACCTCTAGCCGTTTGTCTTGTCGTCAAGATCTTCGCCATTTGCTGCAACGTTTGCTTCCTTAGATGATCCGCCTGTTCATCATTTCAAGAATCAATAACATGTTCTTGACAATACAAATGACACAACAAAAAATTTTCTTTTATCTTTTAACTTACTTGATTAACAAAACCCTCTAATGCTTGAAGATTCTCTAACGCTGCAGCCATTTGTGGAGGGTAATCCATGGAAACCGCATCAACCACAATGTTTTCAACCAAACTCTGTTGAAGCTTCTCTATCCCTTGAGAGAGAGCATCCTCTGCTTGTTGAGATGATTGCTGGAGGTTTCTCACTTCCAAGACTTGCTGATCAGTTAATGGTTGAAGATAAGGCATCACAACCTACAAACCAAACAAAGAGGAGTTTGTAAACTTGTGTTTTCCACTAAGATAGTAATAAAACGGTTGGGAGTTTTACGTTCAAAAGCTCAGATGGACGAAACCCTCCAATCCATTGGAAGAATCTTTCGGTAGGAGTTCGCCACATGCCCGATATCAAGTAGAAAACATCCGCTTTCGTTGCATCAGATTTCATGCGAAAGAGGTTGCCATAATGGTTCAAGCAACCCTCTACAAGCATCCTTAGTTCTATGTCGCTTATGTGAGCTTGAAGCGCTATTCGTAGCTCGCTAACTCTCCTGCTTTGTTCTTCAAGCCAGTGTGAATATTCCATCTCAAATGTAGCAATCCTTGTGTTCACAATGCTTCCAGATGGTATTGAGTTGCGTACACGTAATCCCTTATAAATAGAATACAAATAGTATTGAGTCAAAAATATGAAAACAACATATTAAAAAAAGACAAAACATAATATGTTATGGCCTAAGCTTACCTGTTGCTTAGCCTTTTCGAGTTCTTGCTCTAACTGCGATAACTTTAAACGACTTTCTTCTAGCTGCTGAACATAAGCCTAAAGGAAGAAAGACAAAACAGAGTTAGTAGTAGTAACTAGCTTAATCGTATTAGTTTCAATGCTCAACTACACATAAGGATACCTTTTTTCTCAAGCGACTTTTGCGAGCAGCTTCTCGGTTCTGAGCTAAACGCCGTTTCGTCTATTAGCAAAATATGATTAAAAAAAAATATCAATCAAATACCACAAAACAGCCATCTTTTTTTATCTTGAAAAGCTTATATGTTTGTTCCAAACCTTATCTTGAATCCTGTCATCATCATCATCATCATCATCCTGATGATCATTACTACAAGGTTCTGCTTCGATCTGGTTATGAGAAGAAGAAGCGTAATTCGACTGCACATAATTCAAACCATCAGCAAACACACACAAGTAAAAATATCTGAGAGAAGTATATACAATAGAAACTATAAGTTGATACTCGATAAATTAATAGAGTAACCTTGATGATGTTGTTGTAATCATCAATTCTAGCATCCACTTGAATAACAGAGGAAGAGGCAGTGTTTGGACTATGATCATTAATATCAGATTTGTAAACATTCCCCCAAGAGACAAGTTGTTGAAATGGTTCATAGATTCCCATGTCTCTTAAAGATGCAAGTTGAGTTGGAGAAAAAGAACTCATCATCTCCTCTTTGTTCTCTAACACAAAAAAACCAACTAATTTTTCAGACTCTTGACCCACAAGTATAAATCAAAAAGAGTAAGAAAGTTTTTCCCTTACCTTCAAGTATAGATCCAATAAGCTTGCACCAAAATTATATTAGCTCACTGAACACAAACCATAAACAGAACAAACTCTTCATCATTTCTAATTTTTAAAACTTGTAAATAAGATTGGAACTTTTATTCTCACAAGATTCAAGGGTAGAAAATCAGAATTATGAAGGAGAAATATCATTCATGATGAAGTTGAGTGGTGAAGAGTTACAGAAAAATCTAAGGGAAGGAGAGTGTTTTCGAGTTTCTTTGGACATTCACAGTAAAGAAAATATACTTAAAGGTCCAGCGTTCTCATCATGGCAAGGAGATGATAAAAAGGATATTTTCTTTGGTTTTTGGCCTTTTCTCTTTCCTTTATATGTGTCCATCAACATTAGAATATTAGCCAAGTTACAGGTTTAACAATTAATCAAATTATTTATAATCAAGAGTCCCATAAGATTACTATTAATCATGTTTGTAAAGTAACTAAACGTTTAAAGATTTTCTTCAAAAAAGAAAAACTAAACGTTTAGAGATGAGTGCTTCTTTCACAGAGCCAAAGGGTGACCTAGTCGTGCGTTTGTATCTGTTAAGTACGCACCAGATGATGTCAGCAACCAGAAACTCTTGTAGAGGTCGATACAATCTGTAAATATTTTAATATTTTATTAAATTTAGCTGGTAAAAATAATTTTTAAAACAAAATATTAGTTTCACATAGAAATCAAAATAAATCATATACGACGACTTATATAGATCTCGATTTATCTAAATACCGGTCAGACTTCAGTCCATAATTCAATAAACTGTTTTCACATCTTTTGTACATGTATGCTCATGGGTCTGCAAAGAATCAATCTCATTACAATTTTGAGGTGGTCCATAAGGTTCTGCAGTGGCATCTTTTTGCCAAGCCTTCTTCCCTGACTTAGTGACAAATAATTGGAGCTTTATATAATGGCCTACAAAACACAAAAGATAACATTGTTAAACCTCTCCCTTATTTTAAAATTATGGATCTTAACTAGTTTGGCACCACTTGTGTAATAAAATCTGTGTGTTCGACAAAGACAAGCATGTCTGATTATTTTTTTTATCTAGCTTTATTTCCTGTCTTGGTTTTACTTTAATAAAGAGTCCATCTATAAATGTTTTTCAATTCATATAATATGATAAACATGAATCGGTGCGCTGATACACAACTATAAACAAATTAAAAGAATAGCATTGCTATTGCTTGTATGATCATGTCACGGATCGATTGGTTTAACGAGAGATCATACATATCTTGGCTTGATTCATTCAATACTGTATCAAAAGAAAATTCGAAGCCTTTTTATTAGCTAGAGTTATTTTGTAATCAAAGAGAAGAACATAGATAAGTATATCATGTAATATGGATCAGAGTACGGAGTATCACAATTTACAATCATGTGAAGTTTTTTAGTATATGTAAGTGTACCTCCGATTATGAGTATATCATTCATAAAAATTTCAAGAAGAAAACCATTTTACCAAAAAGAAGAAGAAAACCATTATTTTATATAAATGTATGCATGGATTACATATCTATCATTGTTACGTGTTGTAATTGAGAAAGAAAAAGATGGTATGATCACAAAAGTTACGTACACACATTTCTACTTTAATTCATCACGAAGACACCAATCTTCCACTATTTTCGTTATCTTCTTTCATTCCTTTTCGTTTATGACCATAAAAGTTACGCAGTTTATTGCATTTTCACGTTATCTTATCTGTCCTTTTTCCCCTCTCATTTCTTACATTCTTCCCAAGTACACCTGAAATTGATATGAATTTAACATTTACACCAAAAAGGAGAATTATCTCAGAGAAAAAGATAAAAATAATAAGAATTCTAATTAAGAAAACATAATCGTGATTAGAATAAACTAATCAAGTTCAGTAATAAAAAGGTTTTATGCGTAGGAAGAAGAATCAAAGTAATATCATAGAGCAAATCAAAATTGCGAATCTCTCATGCCCTGAGATTCTTGTGAATGAATGATCATCCAACGTTCAAAAAAGGCAAAAAAAGGATTCGAATATTAGTAATATTGCTTCAAGAAGAATGCTTAATGTTCTCTATATATATAACAAATTAAACAAAAAGGGGAATATAAGAAATAATATTAAAGGAGGCATATATATACACTGTTATATACTAATTCCTTTTATATAAACCGCATGTCGTTCAACGATTCGAACTTGAACTGAACTGGGACTGATTCTCTCTTCGGATCCTAACAAAGAAAGAATAGAATAAGATTCTTTTATGCTGGTTTATGTTGGTTTATTACACAGTACCAATAAGTACAACCACATATGATTACAAAAACTCTTAATCACCTTAACTAAAATGATGGTCCAAATTTATAATCTAATGTTAAACTAACACAAAACTAAAATGATGGTCCAAATTTGTAACAAGACTTTGTTCACGTTTAAAATGATAAAAATACATGCATACATACATCTGTAATCAAATGTTTTTTGTTAGTCCTTCATAATCGCCCATTTTACCACAACATAAGAAAACTAAATACTTTGACATATTTTTTTTTTGTCATCTGGTAGATTAATATTGATTTTCAACACCACAATACACACAAAGTCGGCTGGGAACACATTCCCACCGGAGCCAAGAGCTGACAAGGACCTAGATCCCTCCAGAACTAAGATCAAACATAACAACAAAATCCTAACTAGAAACAAACGAGGATGAGCTTTAGAACAGATAAAGCCAAAGAAAGACAGAGCTCAGGTGAAACAACACTTAACCTCGACCTCAACAACATGCAAAGCCTACAAGGCGATAGCTCAAAACCAATTAAAACCAACTTGAAGGAAGGCCAAATAAAGCACACATTGCGAACACCACCATAACAAAGAAAGAATCCAGAGAAATTAAACTCCTTAACCGTTGCTGTAACACCCTTTAATTCCAACTAAGTCTCGCCATTGGATCTTGATCGGGCTCTCCACACGCCTCATTTGTAGCGCCACATACTCACCACCACCTCACGGCCAAGCCTAGAAAAGCTTTCCGAATTCTCTTTATTAAAACAGCCGGTAGCCGGAAATTAACTACTCCACATCCACGAAACAAATAACAACAAGGTGGCAATCCACAATCCAAGATAGCACAAGCTTCCAAGACCCAACCATAAACAACGCCAATAATCCTTTCAAAACACAAGAAGAGCTCACCGAAGGTCAAAGCTCTGTCCGTCAAGACTCACCCGCACAAACAAAGCAAACCGGAGGACAAACAGACCATTAATGCATCAGAACATCAAAAGCAGAGAAGATTTGAGAGGGAAAATCAAATCAGACTCATGAAACCCTAAGATCCGACCACCACAACCGAAACCCCTCCTACAACCTCGCTGTGGAGCCAGAGGCAGCAGAAACATCACCGAAGCGGCGGAGCTGTCACCGAGCTAACCCCAACACCAGAACCATAAGCATATCAGAGGAGGAGAGGAGACGAGCGGGAGCAAAGGAGAAGACAAGAAAGGGAGAAGGAGTGCCTCCGACACCGACACTTCAGCGCCAGCTTCTGACGCTCGGAGCGGACCTGAGTTCAGATTAAATCGAGGAGAGAGGAGAGAGCGTTTTTTGACCCGAAATACTTGACATATATATTCTTCTAAATATTGGGCAAATTAATCGACTAAATATTGGGTAAATATTGGGTAAATTAATCGCCCATTTTTCAATATATACAAATTTTGACAAAAAGAAAAGAATTCAATTCAAATATTTTATCATCGTAAAATGTTCAGTTAATCATTCTCACCCTCCAAGCTCTATGATAACTTGATTCACCATAACTTTTATAATATAACTATCGATCGGAATTTAAGAAAAAGTAAGCAAATCTGTGAAAAATGAGGATCATTGTACAATATAATAAAATCAAAGAACACATGTAAGCAAAGAGAAGCACTTGCAAAATTAAAAATAAGAAATTTGATAAATAATCTTTTCTAACAATTATGAAAAGCAACGGAGGTGGAATGGGCTCTTATATAATTGCTTTTGTTCCCATTGTGTGGTATGAAAAAGGGGGTTATTTTCTTTGTTGAGTGACTGAAAAAGAAAAAGTATTTTGTACATATATATATAAATTATTGTTATGGTGGTTTCCTTTCCTTTTAAAGCCCAAACAAGCCCGAGGATATTCTCAACGTCACTAGTGCACATATGACCATTTCATTGTTGTATGTATCATCAAACACCACAAAGGCAGATTGAGTGACTCTTCCACAATACATTTACTAGAGAGCAAAGATTGTTACTCAGATTAATTCATTGATAATGTACATTAATCCATTAATAATGTACACTTAATTATATATACACATGAGTAAGTAAAATAAACTTCACCAGTGCTGACCAACATTAAACCGGTAAATCAAATCCAATTATCCCAATAATAATAACAACATATAGACACCAATCTGGGTTTCAGCCAAGATGTACTTTTTTCCTATTTTGGTGGATCTTTGAGTTATACAATATAAATTCCATCGTTCTTATAAAAAAGGTAGATTTAGTCTACCTTGAGATGTTCAATACTTGTTGGGAAAATTAAACTTCATAGCTTGATGTGAAAAATGAGGATACTCCACCAAATTCCACTCGTCGATAGAGCTGGGGTCTCGATTTGGAACATTATAATAGCTTTTGTTGTTCCACTACAAACACACATATAATAAGAAAAGCTCAGGACTTCATCCAAATGTTACTACTGAATTCAAAGATTGCTATATTGGTGAAGCTTGGGAACCAAAAGTCATACCGATGTTGGCTGAATATGAGAGCTGTTCAGCATGGTGCTGCTCGAGCTTGAGGAGTTCAAATTCCACACTGATTTGTTCGGCTCGTGTCTTTGTTTGTTGGAACTGTAAAACATCAGAGCTGTCTAAAATACAAGTTCACATATATGATAGTCAATGTGAAAATTCGAAGCTTTTTTACCTTGACAAACCAAGAGAAAGAGCAGATTGAACTTCCTTGATTGAAGACAATGTGTTCAGCAACTTTGCGAATGTTTCAAAAGTCGAGGCTCCAGATGGAACTTCCATAGACAGGGAGCTGTATCCATACACAGTTAAGTGAGCAACGCTTTGCTTGAGATGTGCAATCCCTCTCTGCACATTTCTGAACGTTTCGACAGACTGTGGAGAGGAAGAGGAAAGATTGACGACGTCGAGGTCATGATAATCTTCTTCCACAGTTCCATCTGATTTCAGTGAAGTGACACCAAAATTGGTTGTATCTCTACCCGTCCATGAACTTTTCCCTTCAACGGAGAAGTAATCATGGGATGGTACAAAGAGGATACTCATCGCTGTAAACAAAATAAACAAGATTGTTTATATCTCTAAATGTAATGGAGAAGGAGAAAACAAACAATCCTTGTCATGTAACATATGGTTCACCTTGGAGAAGACGGGTGAAATTTCCAATACGAATCTCGTTGCCATATTCTCGAACAAGAACCCTGAGACAAAAAAAAAATTAAAAATTTGTAAATCCCACTTGATCAATCAATTTCCATAAGACAAAAAAAATTAAAAATTTGTAAATCCCACTTGATCAATCAATTTCCATAAGATATAGTTATTATAGACGATAGTTCCTATTTAAAACACTGGATGAGTGAGTGTGATTGCAAGTGTGTGTAATCTTCCAAGATTAAGGCAACTGTCCAGCGTAAAATCAAGTTTAAGGATGTGCTGGCATCTTACCCCAAAACCCAAGTTATGGAGTGCAGGCACTGCGAGCTTATGGACAACAAGATTTAGAAGCTGAACCATGTACCTGATCCAACCACCAACCAAGTGAATGTTAATTCGTCAAACTACAGAATGAAATGTAAAAGATAGTAACGAGTACAAAAGGCTTGCAGGAGTATAAGATGGACTGGGGGGATGGACCTCCATATTTCTTAAGACTATTTTCGTGCCACAAAACGAGAGTTCAAAGAAAAGTTTGTGTGTTGTGTTACCCTAACGAGGCTGCGAGCTCTTTTGGCGGAACAGAGAGTGGGTTAAGACCTTGTGGTAGGAGAGCATTGCAGATTTGATCATACTGTCCACTCCCGTATTTGTTATGGCCCTCTAGCGTCGCCTGAGCATAGTTAGATTTAGTAAAACCATTCTATAAAATGTTCTTGATAGCACAGTACTTTAGAGAAGGTCCAAGATTGCCTCAGGAAGAAACCAGAAGTATTTTACCAATATCTTTAGGCAAAGGACTCTATATATGTTTTATGGAATCAGTATATTATTAAATTTGATCTTCTTACCTTTGATAGAGGGAATAATTTGCATATCTGTTTCATAACCAAAGCCTGTTTATAAAGTCGTTCTGAAGTAAGCTCAATCTGTAAAACATAAATGTTGGCTTAGTGTTTACACTATGAGATTTAAAAAATAAAAGTTAAGACGAAAAAAAAGACCATACGAGTCCTAGCAAAAGACAACTTCAAGCATGGAAATAAAAGTATTTATGAGATGTAGATCTTACATAAACCAAGTAGTGATTGCCAATAGTATCTGAATAGTGGTTCTCCAGTTGACGAACACGGCTCTTCTCCAACTGCAGAGATAAGAGAGAGTCCGTTTATATCAACCGTGGCAAAATCAGCTTCACACAACTCCTTTAAAGAGAAAAAAAAAACAGTCACATTACAGCAACATTAGTCGATTCAATAATGCCATATCTCTCTTTAAGATTGCTAGATAGTCTCCGAAACGTGCTTTTGCCTGCATCATAAATCAAATAGTTAGACGATGCAACATAAACAAACTCCTGGAGAATTGAGTATCTTCATACTTTGCTGTAACTTCTCCACTTGTAGCTCGAGCTTATCCCGCAGCTTAGCAAGCTTCTCATTGTGAAGATCCATCCAACACTGCTGAATAATTGCTCTCTCCTGGTTGACAACAGGCAAATATGCAGGAAAAAATTAATCAAATCTCAGATCAAAGACTTTTAAACTCTTCAATGAACAAAAATAAACAAACCTTAGTGACAAGCAAGCTGCTCAATCTCAAGTATGAAACCTCTCGACGGCTCTTCAACGAGTCCAGCACAGTTTTGCATTCGTTTAAACTGCGATTAACACAAGCTACGCAGATCGAAGCACGAAACGAAGAGTAGCAAACAGCACATTTACTGGATCTCTCCATCGATCCTTCGCCGCCGACGCAAACTCAAAATCCCTAGGTTTTCACCGACGCAATCAATCTGTTTGATTCCACAATATCTTCCTAATCAACACAATCAAATCTAGAGTTCGAGCTAATAGCTACACAAGGAATCACTTGAAATCGCCGAAAGTTAGACGAAGAAGAGTTAGTTACCAGAGATGGGAGACGATCGGGGAGAATCGGACGGTGAATTTCACGGGGAAGGTTCCGCCGTCGAGGGAGAAAGGTAGCGTTCTATGTACGTTTGAGGAGGAAGCGGGAAGATTTGAGAAGCGAGGAGGAAGGGTTAGAGTCATTGCGTGGGGCTTTTACAAAGAGAGCAAGGAGAAAGGAAAGTAAGGTCGCGAGGACTTTTTCCGACGAATTCGATTACGTGCACATCATCTCCCCCTCCGTCTTTTCTTCATTCTTACGTTTTACACTTTTAGCCCTTTTCTTACCTTTTTTTTTTGGAAAAAAATATTTTCCTCGTCGAAATATTTTTCAGTTTACTTTCTTACTTGTGATCCTTTTTTCTTTACTTCTCGTCAGTTCTTGCCAAAAATCCATAAAAACAGTTTACATTTTTGTGTTAGTATTTTTTTTTTGTCGACTATCCATCTAGACTAGATCAAGTGGAGAACATCTCAATTCAATCCGCATCACCATGCATGCGTGTGGTCTTTACATGGAAAACGTATGTATTTTTGGTCCTCTGCCTTGCCTTGCTGCAGCGCGACCATTCGACTTGAAGAATATGAAACAGACTCATATTCTCAAAGTTTTCCTATAATCTCTGAAACATCTCGATCTCTATCGCGAATGATGGCCAATCCTATTAGAGCCCAACTACAAGACAAGCCCAAAGCCCAAAGGATGCAACTCAACCTAAGTTCCTAACAGATAGATTTGTATAAATACCTCTCTTATGTTAACACTTCATGCAACTTTGGCTGCGGTTCTAGCAGCCACCTTTCTCATTTTATGATAATCAATATAATCTTGTGTTCTTGGTGACAATCTCAAGCTTATTCCTTTCTCATTTCCATTGCATAATAAAGCTTTAATAAGCTATTTCTATTTCATAACCAAAGCCTGTTTATAAAGTCGTTCTGAAGTAAGCTCAATCTGTAAAACATAAATGTTGGCTTAGTGTTTACACTATGAGATTTAAAAATAAAAGTTAAGACGAAAAAAAGACCATACGAGTCCTAGCAAAAGACAACTTCAAGCATGGAAATAAAAGTATTTATGAGATGTAGATCTTACATAAACCAAGTAGTGATTGCCAATAGTATCTGAATAGTGGTTCTCCAGTTGACGAACACGGCTCTTCTCCAACTGCAGAGATAAGAGAGAGTCCGTTTATATCAACCGTGGCAAAATCAGCTTCACACAACTCCTTTAAAGAGAAAAAAACAGTCACATTACAGCAACATTAGTCGATTCAATAATGCCATATCTCTCTTAAGATTGCTAGATAGTCTCCTAAACGTGCTTTTGCCTGCATCATAAATCAAATAGTTAGACGATGCAACATAAACAAACTCCTGGAGAATTGAGTATCTTCATACTTTGCTGTAACTTCTCCACTTGTAGCTCGAGCTTATCCCGCAGCTTAGCAAGCTTCTCATTGTGAAGATCCATCCAACACTGCTGAATAATTGCTCTCTCCTGGTTGACAACAGGCAAATATGCAGGAAAAAATTAATCAAATCTCAGATCAAAGACTTTTAAACTCTTCAATGAACAAAAATAAACAAACCTTAGTGACAAGCAAGCTGCTCAATCTCAAGTATGAAACCTCTCGACGGCTCTTCAACGAGTCCAGCACAGTTTTGCATTCGTTTAAACTGCGATTAACACAAGCTACGCAGATCGAAGCACGAAACGAAGAGTAGCAAACAGCACATTTACTGGATCTCTCCATCGATCCTTCGCCGCCGACGCAAACTCAAAATCCCTAGGTTTTCACCGACGCAATCAATCTGTTTGATTCCACAATATCTTCCTAATCAACACAATCAAATCTAGAGTTCGAGCTAATAGCTACACAAGGAATCACTTGAAATCGCCGAAAGTTAGACGAAGAAGAGTTAGTTACCAGAGATGGGAGACGATCGGGGAGAATCGGACGGTGAATTTCACGGGGAAGGTTCCGCCGTCTGACTATCAATCTGTTGATTCCACAATAT
The DNA here is from genome assembly GCA_016771965.1 of Brassica carinata. Taxonomy (NCBI): domain Eukaryota; kingdom Viridiplantae; phylum Streptophyta; class Magnoliopsida; order Brassicales; family Brassicaceae; genus Brassica; species Brassica carinata. The sequence continues at coordinate 29,832,690 of CM028689.1, forward strand.
CTTCCTAATCAACACAATCAAATCTAGAGTTCGAGCTAATAGCTACACAAGGAATCACTTGAAATCGCCGAAAGTTAGACGAAGAAGAGTTAGTTACCAGAGATGGGAGACGATCGGGGAGAATCGGACGGTGAATTTCACGGGGAAGGTTCCGCCGTCGAGGGAGAAAGGTAGCGTTCTATGTACGTTTGAGGAGGAAGCGGGAAGATTTGAGAAGCGAGGAGGAAGGGTTAGAGTCATTGCGTGGGGCTTTACAAAGAGAGCAAGGAGAAAGGAAAGTAAGGTCGCGAGGACTTTTCCGACGAATTCGATTACGTGCACATCATCTCCTCCGTCTTTTCTTCATTCTTACGTTTTACACTTTTAGCCCTTTTCTTACCTTTTTTTGGAAAAAATATTTTCCTCGTCGAAATATTTTTCAGTTTACTTTCTTACTTGTGATCCTTTTTCTTTACTTCTGATCCTCTTTTACTATTGCTACCTTTTATTTACTTGGTCTATACACTTTTGGTCCTTTTCGTTTTACTTACTTACTACTAACTCTTCAAATTGATAATTTACCCCCATGTGACCATGAGTGTAAGCGACGGGGATACTAAATTTGTATACAACTCCTTTAGCTTGATGATCTTCAGTTTTCTAACTTTTTAGAAATATATATATCTATCAATCTAAAAGGCAAGACATATATATATATATATATATATATATATATATATATAGTCCTAACTTGTTTTGTTACTTGTTATTAGACATGTCAATTGGGAAACGTAGTTGTCAGAAATTTTCAAAATTAGAGGCAAAGAACTTACTATAAAGAAAAAATTCTTTTTTGCGTTTGAACTTTGGTATTTTGAAACTTAGTCCGTTTGGGATAGAGTAGGCCGAAAACCAAAATTATATTTTAGCGTAAATATTATCCTTCTTTCTTTATGTCGAAACTATTATTAGTATTGATATATTATTTTAATATTTTTATCTAAACTCTAATAAAGCAAATATAAAAGTTTTAATGCACTTTATTGTTTCAAGGGTTTGGTTTCAAGTCAAAATCCAAAGAAAGGAGGAGACTTTCTGCGATTTGGTTGAAGATTTGTGTAACGGCGACAAGATTCAAGAAGAACAAGAAGAAGTTTGGTTCATCTGAAGAAGAGTCTGAGTTCTCAAGCCGGTCGGAGACACGTTTCTCTGTGCGTTTTATTACATCATATGACTTAAAGGTTGGAGCTTTATGACAGCTAAAGTCAGAACCTTTGAGAACTGGACGAAGTTGAAGAATCTGATGTTTGAAGGGAAACGTTTCACGTCACATGTCATGAGTTGGACAGGGATCAAGCTATCTAGAGGCATCACATACTACATCACTGTATCTACGGTAATATCTTCGTCCTCCATCGAAACATTTTTAAAAAATGTATGGAGGTTTGATAGGTTGAGAAGAACGTGATGGTTGCTTGTTCGTGTGTTGGTCGATGCTGGCTGGTTTAGATTATAAGCTTGGAATCGTGAATCTTGAATGCAATAGGGCTGTATATGGGTTGATAACGGTGGGAGTTTGGCTGCAAAGTTTCATGGTTTTGCTGAATGCACACAAGGTTTTGGTTAAATGCCAAAAACAAAATGCATATTGTAGAACTGCAGTTAGTTGGCTTGGCTATTGGAGAGGAATCAGAGAGTGGATATGAGTGTTTAGTATGTATGGAAGAGAGTTATTCTTCACGCTAGAGAATGAAAGTGCGAAACCCATATTCTTAGTGAGACAAATAAGCCTTAAGTACCTCTGAGAGAGATTGACTAAACTCGCCAAGTATCAAGAGAATACCTCTGAGTGAGTCATGCAATACTCTCCATGTACAGACCTGAATAGATATCACACTAAGTTTGTTCACCATGGTAAATTCAACAATCTGCCTACATCTCAACCATCTTCAACAACTCTTGCTCCTGTCCAGCCATTTGCCTACTTCACAAGCATCCCACTATTGCAGTTTCAAACATGGCGTAGCTTTTCACCCACGCCAAGTTTGCGGGGAGTATTAGAGCCCAACTAGAAGACAAGCCCAAAGCCCAAAGGATGCAACTAAACCTAAGTTCCTAGCAGATAGATTTGTATAAATACCTCTGTTATGTTAACACTTCATGCAACTTTGGCTGCGGTTCTAGCAGCCACCTTTCTCATTTTATGATAATCAATATAATCTTGTGTTCTTGGTGACAATCTCAAGCTTATTCCTTTCTCATTTCCATTGCATAATAAAGCTTTAATAAGCTATTTCTATTTCAATAAAACTCTGTTAAACATTTATCTACATGGTATCAGAGCCCACGGCGGTTCATGGGTGTTCTTCCCTCTTCTAAAGCTTCCGTTCAACATAAGCCTCCGGTCATCATCTTCAGCTTCCTCAACCTTAAAGTCAGCTTTATTGTTTCAAGGGTTTGGTTTCTGAAGTCAAAATCCAAAGAAAGGAGGAGACTTTCTGCGATTTGGTTGAAGATTTGTGTAACTGACGACAAGATTCAAGAAGAACAAGAAGAAGTTTGGTTCATCTGAAGAAGAGTCTGAGTTCTCAAGCCGGTCGGAGACACGTTTCTCTGTGCGTTTTATTACATCATATGACTTAAAGGTTGGAGCTTTATGACAGCTAAAGTCAGAACCTTTGAGAACTGGACGAAGTTGAAGAATCTGATGTTTGAAGGGAAACGTTTCACGTCACATGTCATGAGTTGGACAGGGATCAAGCTATCTAGAGGCATCACATACTACATCACTGTATCTACGGTAATATCTTCGTCCTCCATCAGAAACATTTTTAAAAAATGTATGGAGGTTTGATAGGTTGAGAAGAACGTGATGGTTGCTTGTTCGTGTGTTGGTCGATGCTGGCTGGTTTAGATTATAAGCTTGGAATCGTGAATCTTGAATGCAATAGGGCTGTATATGGGTTGATAACGGTGGGAGTTTGGCTGCAAAGTTTCATGGTTTTGCTGAATGCACACAAGGTTTTTGGTTAAATGCCAAAAACAAAATGCATATTGTAGAACTGCAGTTAGTTGGCTTGGCTATTGGAGAGGAATCAGAGAGTGGATATGAGTGTTTAGTATGTATGGAAAGAGAGTTATTCTTCACGTTTAGAGAATGAAAGGGTACGAGAAACCCATATTCTTAGTGAGACAAATAAGCCTTAAGTACCTCTGAGAGAGATTGACTAAACTCGCCAAGTATCAAGAGAATACCTCTGAGTGAGTCATGCAATACTCTCCATGTACAGACCTGAATAGATATCACACTAAGTTTGTTCACCATGGTAAATTCAACAATCTGCCTACATCTCAACCATCTTCAACAACTCTTGCTCCTGTCCAGCCATTTGCCTACTTCACAAGCATCCCACTATTGCAGTTTCAAACATGGCGTAGCTTTTCACCCACGCCAAGTTTGCGGGGGAGTATTAGAGCCCAACTACAAGACAAACCCAAAGCCCAAAGGATGCAATTCAACCTAAGTTCCTAGCAGATAGATTTGTATAAATACCTCTCTTATGTTAACACTTCATGCAACTTTGGCTGCGGTTCTAGCAGCCACCTTTATCATTTTATGATATCAATATAATCTTGTGTTCTTGGTGACAATCTCAAGCTTATTCCTTTCTCATTTCCATTGCATAATAAAGCTTTAATAAGCTATTTTTATTTCAATAAAACTTTGTTTTACATTTATCTACAAATCCATCGGGTTTGTAGTCATGTCCACTAAGTCCGAGCAGTCCGTCTCGAACCGGATCGAGGTTATCCTTCTGTCTCTCATACATGAGGCCGCCCAAAGTAAACCTTCCATCTCAGCATTTTGAGCTGAGAGGCTCCTGTTACACATCCGTAATCCAAAGTATTCTGTGTCCATTTGATCCTTGAGACTCCACCCTAAGCCACTAACGTTGCCATTATTGATCCATGATGCATCAATTTGACAGGTAGGGATTCGGGGGATCCAAGGAAGCACTGTCTCAACCTCTGTAGTAAGGGGATCGTCAGGATCCTCATTTGCTTCCTCCTTTTCATTAGTCTTCCTCCAACTTTCTGCCTCAAGATACACGTGTTGGAGAGTGTCTATAGGGGATACGTCTTTCCCATTAAAGAGTTTGTCGTTCTTCGCCTTCCAAATGTACCAACAGATCCATGGGAATGTATCGATTTGTGGTTTCAAAGGAGCTACCTCTTTTCTCTTCAAAAACAGGAAGTTCATGTTTTGATATATGGATGTATTCGGGAAGTAACCCGGAAGGGACGGATAGTCCGATAAACTCCAAACCCGAAGGGCCGGAGGGCATTCAAAAAGAAAATGATTAATTGACTCCACTGGGCCAGGGCATCTAGGACAACTCCTATCGGTGCCCAAGTGTCTATACGTGAGCCTCTATGCCATCGCCACATAGCCCGAGATAGCCTGCCACAAAAAATTCTTCTTCTCACTCGGGGCCATTATCTTCCACACATGGCTCTGTAGGCTCGTGATACTTGTTTCTAGAATCCCTTTCTGTGAAAGACTCAATTTGGTCGATCTTAGTAGGTCATAGCCGGTTTTAACTGAATAAACTCTAGATTTTGTGTGATTGAGAGCGAGAGATTTTCAGCCCAAGTATCAAAGGGATTTCATTTGGGTGAAAAAAATTCATGTAGCAACTTTATATCCCACTCCTTGGTATCATTCCTAATAAAGGACTGAACAAGAAGTTGGGAAAGTCTGTATACAATGTGGTCGGCAGATCTAGGTGGCCGAGCCACTGCATCTGGAACCCAAGACTCACTCCAAACCCTCGTATCTTGACATGTACCAATCATTTTCCGTAAGCTCGATATGAGTAGATGTTTTGCTGCCATGATACTACGTCATCCATATAATAGTGAGTATATACGTCGATCTTCCAAGGGAGATGTGCGATTATAGTATCTTCTTCTTAAAACACGAGCTAATAAGGAGTTGGGGTATTGAATTAATCTCCAGTTGTTTAGCAAGAAGTGCTATATTGAAGTCATGGAGATCGCAGAAACCTAGTCCCCCCGAATCTTTGGGGTACATATCTCGTCCCATGCTATCCAATGTAAACCTCGCTGTTCTTCACTGCAGGTTCATTCTGCAGTTTCTCTGAACAATAACAAAACCAAAACTTTGAGATATATAAACACAAAAAAATCAAGAGGAAATGCATTGAAGTTACCGTCTCTTCGGCCTACAATAGGAGGAGGAAGAACAACATGCATCGTAGTTACCATTCCAGGATGTTCACAAATTTGTATTGACCTGGCTTCAGAAAGTGTTGTGTTGTTCTCCAGTATTTTGCCACCATTGATGAGCTTGATCTCATTTATCATCTTTGGGCCATTTTCTTTGTCTATACCAAAGAGGAAAAAAAAAATCAGCACTTAGCTAGAACACAACTGAAACAAGATTTCATGTTTTCAGTATATATATAGAACACATTTTTACCTTTAGGCCATTGAGCAATGATATTCTCCTTGAGAGACGCAACAGTCGTGAACTGACTGTATTTGCTCGGTCCGATGTCGGTGCCATCTGCGAGTCTGAACTTAAGTTCTATCCAACCTTCATCTCCCATCTTGAGGATCAGGCTGTCCGAGCAAGAGGTGCAATTACAACTTCTAGCAACTAAGAGCATCCTTATCCCTAATACTCACTTAGGGGTTCTAATTATTTTTTTAATATTATTAAGTTGGAAAAGTGACTTTAAGAAACTTAAGATAGAGTCCTTCAAATAAATGTGTCCATTGCAAGTCTCTAATTTTAGTGTTTTTTTTTAAAAAAAATTATTTTATTTATCTTAAAATTTATTGATAAAATTATTAAACATAACATTTTAAACATTGAATTTCAAATAAAACATAGAAATGAAGATTAAGAAAATAAATGAGAATAATAATTGAAAGAAGCTTCGAGCTCAGTCAATGTCTTCATCATGTCCTAATTTTACTATATATGTTCAACCAAATCAGCTTTGAGTTGGTGATGCATTGGTCCATCACGAATTCGAGTTCGAGCATCCATCATATTGGCGATATTTGTATGCATTTCATGGGAAATATCGAGATCGACTTGTGCACTTCCGTTGTCTTCTCCTTGTTGGAACTCTGAAACATTAAATTGAGTGTTTCCATCTCGTTCGTTTTCTACTATCATATTATGTATTAAGATACATGCTCTCATAATCTTCCCAATTTTGACTTTATCCCAAAACATCGCCGGATTTTTACAATGGCGAACCGAAGCTTGCAAGACTCCAAAAGCGTTCGACATCTTTTCGGCAGCTTCTTGATGTTGAGCAAATAAAACAGCCTTCGGGTGTTGTGGCAGTGGAATAGATTGGATAAAAGTGGCCCATCTCGGATAAATACCATCGGTGAGATAGTAAGCCATATGATACTCTCTTCCATTGACAGAGTAAGTGACTTGAGGAGCTTGACCTTTTATTATGTCATCAAAAACAGGTGAGCGATCAAGAACATTGATATCATTTAAGGTACCTGGAGGTCCAAAAAACGCATGCCATATCCAGAGATCATAATGGCAACTGCTTCTAAACGATTGTTGGTTTACCAACCACGAGAATATTGCCCTTTCAAGCGGTGGGACAATTCTTCCACTCCCAATGCATACAATCGATGCTTCCTATCATCCCGGAAATCCACGATGTTCTCCAACGTAAAGGAGTCGCTGAAGATCAGTCGGGGTTGGTCTTCTTAAGTATTCATCACCGAACAAATATATTATCCCTTCCACAAAATTTTCCACACATAACCGAGTTGTTGTTTCACCGAGCCGGAGGTATTCGTCGACCGCATCGCCGCAACCATATGCCACACCGAATGGCTGCAGTACACTTCAAGGGCGAGAGACTTTTTCTTCCGAGGGCATCTTTCTTTTCCGAAAATATTGAACCGTTGGAGAGTCGATCAACAATGTACATGAACAATGGCTTGTTCATTCTAAAACGTCGTCGGAAGAAATTATCGGATAAGTTGGAGTTTCACTGAAATAATCATTCCATAAATGAATATGCCCTTCTTCACGATGTCTTCGATATAAGCTCGTTTTTCTCTTTTTTGTTCTTCTTGATCAACATGAATGGAAATATTCTCAAAGGCTTGCTCAAAGAGATCATCAAATGCATCATCAACTGCAGCATCAAAAGAATCAAAAGGATCTTGAGAAGAAGAAGCCATAGAGAGAAACTTGTGATCTTTTTTTTTCAACGAACTTCTCGATCAAAGAGAGAAAGAGAAACTTGTGATTAAAGAGACTTGAGAGTTTGTGTTTGGTACAATTATGAAGTGCAATATAGACAGAAGCTTTTGTGTTTGGTACAATATATAGAAGATATGAAACTTGAGTAATAGAAAGCTTTTGTGTTTGGTACAATTATGAAACAAGAGTGATGCCAAGTCCGTGACACTACAACAGGAGTAGTACAATGGACACTACACAACAAGAGTACTAGACTAGATACAAAGCCATTGACAATACAAGACACAACAAGATGACAAAGTCTGTGACAATACAACACTTCACACAACAAGTCCGTGATCCTTCTCAACTCCAATGCTCCCCAGCGTAACAAGGACAAGAAACAAAGATCAAATCAGTATAAAGATCACGACAGAGATCAAATCAGTATAAAGAACAAGAACCACAAACAAGGTTTCAAAGTAAACAAGAACACAAACAAGGTTTCAAATTAAACAAGAACCCAAGAGTTACAAATTTGACTAATTAGAACATGAAAGATTAAACAGAACATGAAACTTAAACTAATTAGAACATGAAAGTTAAACAGAGCATGAGATGTACCAATCATTTTCCGTAGCTCGATATGAGTAGATGTTTTGCTGCCATGATACTACGTCATCCATATAATAGTGAGTATATACGTCGATCTTCCAAGGGAGATGTGCGATTATAGTATCTTCTTCTTAAAACACGAGCTAATAAGGAGTTGGGGTATTGAATTAATCTCCAGTTGTTTAGCAAGAAGTGCTATATTGAAGTCATGGAGATCGCAGAAACCTAGTCCCCCCGAATCTTTGGGGGTACATATCTCGTCCCATGCTATCCAATGTAAACCTCTGCTGTTCTGTTTTGAGCTCCACCAAAAATTAGACGTTGTGCTCCTTAGTTTATCGATAATTCCTTGTGGAAGCAAGTAACACGACATCACAAAAGTCGGGACTGTTTGAGCCACATATTTAACTTGAACTTCTTTTCCTCCTTTAGAAAGGAGTCTCGGTGACCGACTTGTCCATTGAACCGATCTTGTACAAAGGAGAACACTTTCATCTTTGAGCCACCTATTTGTTCTGATAATCCAAGGTACGTCCCCATGCCGCCTTCCGTAGAGAATCCTAAGACATCTTTTATGCCTTGTTTCCGAGAATACTCCACTCGGTTTCCAAAAAACACCGATGATTTGGACGCATTTGGACGTTGTCCTGATGCCTTCCCATATATGTCTAGAATGTCCATGATCTCTTTGCATTGGCTTAATTCTGCCTTGCAGAAGAAAAGACTGTCATCTGCGAAAAGAAGATGAGAGATCCTTGGGCTCACTCTAGCGACACGAAGCCCTAAAATCTTCTTTTCCGCCTCCGCTCCATTTACGAGTGAGATTAACGCCTCCATACACAGGATAAGCAAAAATAGGGGAGAGGGGATATCCTTGTCTTAACCCTCTCATTGGTAGGATTCACCCTCTTGGTTGCCCATTGACTAAAACTTGATATGAGACCGATGTGACACAACACATAATGAGGTCAACCAGTCTTTCATCAAAGCCCATCTTCAGCATCAAAGCTGATAAGAAATTGCACTCCACTATATCGTAAGCTTTACTCATATATGTTTTAATAGCCATGAAGTCTTTCCTGCATCGCTGGTTCGTCCATGGGGCGTGAAAGTTTTCTTGTGCAATCAAAATGTTGTCAGTAAACAAACGTTTTGCCACAAAGGTAGATTGTGTCTCCGAGATCAAACGCGGGATAACTCTCTTAAGTAAAGATTCGAAGAATAAAGAAGAGATTAAGAGAGAGTTAAGAGAGACATTGCAACCGGAGAGGGAGAGAGAGATAGGCGAGTTGAGAGAGATAGTAAGAATGAGGAATGCTCTTATTTCCTTGATTCATTTGTTCTGAATACATGCCTTTAAATAGGCTAAAACAAATGTTAAACAATTGGCAAGTTGACTAGAAGAAAAGAATAAACAATGAGGCTGATCTTGGCGGTGCGTCCAGCCATGGTGGAAAGGGACAGGTCTGAGCGTCTCTCTCTCCTTCACACCACCCGTGACTTCTTCCTCAACGGTCTTCTCCCTATTGTCGACATCTTCTTTTATTCTAAGGCAAGTTGCATCCTTCATTCTCAAGTATGAACCTTACCTTGTCTTGTAAGACACGTTAGGTCACTCCTTGACCCTAACTGTCGGACAGTGAGGATTCTTTTCTTGATCATTCAATGCTTGCCTAACCTTGATGTCTTCTTCTTGGTCATTTATGCCTTCATGTCAACACTCCCCTCAAGCTTGACCATAGAAACTTCTGGTCAGCTTGGACTCATGAAGCATTCCCTCATTAAAACCTTTACTTGGAAAACCTCTTGGGATAAAACCAAGCAAAGGAAAAAGTAGAACACTTCATGGCAAGAGGATCAGTGACATGTAAGGTTTGTGAGTCCAAGTTTAGGATGGATGAACTCACAAACTTTGATGCTGGCTGCCTTGGTGAATATGTCAGCTAGTTGATCTTCACTTCTAGTGTAGCATGGAAGTATCACTTGCTGCTCTACTGCTTGTCTCACCTTGTGGCAGTCCACTTCTATATGCTTTGTCCTCTCATGGAATACTGAATTTGATGCAATGTGTATTGCGGCCTGATTGTCACAATGCATAGTCATTGGTGTGTTGATCTCAATCCCCAAGTCCCTTAGCAGTCCCTTGATCCATATTAGCTCACTTGTGAGCTTTCTCATTGATCTATACTCTGCCTCAGCACTTGAACAAGATACCACCTTCTGCTTCTTGCTCTTCCATGTGACCAGATTTCTCCAATGAAGGTACAGTAGCCTGTGGTTGATCTTCTATCAATCCTATCTCCAGCCCAATCAGCATCACAGTACCCCACCACTTCAGTGCTCTTGTTACACGCCATCCATATTCCTGACCAGGTGCTTCTCTTAAGTATCTCAAGATTCTCACCACCATGTTCCAGTGATGTATCTTAGGGGCTTGCATATGCTGGCTTACTTGATTCACAGCAAAACACACATCTGGCCGAAAGTGATAGTGAGATAGATGAGCTTCCCAACCATTCTCCTATACTTCGACATCAGTGAATGGAGTTGCATCAAACTCCCCTCTCGCAGCACCTTGTAGCCTTCTTCTAATGGTGTCCTGGCCTGTCTGCCTCCAAGGTCTCCTGCCTCATTTAAGATATCAAGTGTGTACTTTCTTTGGGATAGAAAGAGGCCCTCCTTGAACGGCACAATTCAATCCCTAGAAAGTACTTTAACTCTCCCAAATCCTTAATATCAAATGCATTTTGAGGAAAGCTTTGGTTGAGGAGATACCTTCCTGGTCACTACCAGTGATGATGATATCATCCACATACACAAGGATGACTACAATGCCTTGGCTGCTAGTCAGTGTGAAGAGAGTGTGGTCAGCTTGAGATTTCACAAAACCTCTCCCATTGAGTGTAGTGCTTAGTTTGTGATACCAGGCTCTTGGAGATTGCTTCAAGCCATAGATAGCCTTCTTTAGTCTTAAGACATTCCCTGGTTTCACCATATCTTCAAGGCCGAGGTGGTCTCATATAGACTTCATCTTCTAATTCTCCTTAAAGGAATGCATTCTTCACATCCATCTGCCATAGATCCCACTCTAGGTTGACAGCAAGAGATAGGAGGATCCTTATTGTATGTAGCTTGGCCACTGGTGCAAAAGTATCCAAGTAATCTTCACCATATACTTGAGTATACCCTCTTGCAACCAATCTGATCTTTTTCCTTTCGGTTTCCATTAGCCGATACTTGATGGTGAAAATGAGCATACTTGTTACTGCTTTCTTGCCTTTGGGAAGCTCACTTTCAAACCAAGTGTTGTTCTTGATCATGACTCCTATCTCATCTCCAACGGATGCCTTCCACTCCTCATGTTGCATAGCTTCTTCATAGGTTCTTGGAATGTACTCCTGATCCAATTCACTAATGAAGACTTGATGTTCTTCTGGATATTGGGCTAGAGAACATGTTGCACTGATTGGGTGAGCTACGGCTTTAGCATTAAAGTAGACCCTTGTGTTGATCCAATTTGAAGCTGGTTTCTGTTTCTTGTACTCCTTCTCAAAGGCTGTATCTGCAAGAGGTTCAGTTCATCATTTGGCCTCATGTACTGTCTCAGCATCTGATTCTGGTGGAATCTCATCTTGATCATGTGATACTGAGTTATCTTCAGGTTGAGGTTGTGCAAATTGCTCATTGTTGTTTCCACTGCCCCCTCGGGATCAAGGTGAGATACTCCAACATCTTCTACTGCCTCATCTACAGCTTGTGTGGGCACTTCCTGTCCTTTTCCTGCATCGGTAAACTGATCCCTAGTCTTTCCATTAAGACTCTCAGGTTGTTGGCTCTATCTCGAGGCTGATTGAGATAGATCTTTGAGTTCTCCCGACTCTTCTCATCATAATAGCCTTTTTCTTCCATGAACTTAACATCTCCGGATACTAGAACTCTCCGGTTTCGGATTGTAACACTTGTATCCTTTTGATGTGTTGAATACCCAATAAACATTGCCTTTGTGCTTCCGGCCTCTAGTTTGTTCCTTAGTTCTCCTGGTACTAAGACAAAGCAAACACAACCAAACACACACAAATGATCTATGGATGGTTTAGTCTTGTTCAATACCTCATATGGTGTGGCATCCTGAAGTACTCTGGTGGGAGTGCGGTTGATGAGGTAAGTGGCAGTGACAACTGCATCTCCCCAAAACCGCTTAGGTACATTTCCATGGAACATCATGCTCCTGGCCACCTCCATCGTGCCTGTTCTTTCTCTCGCCACACCATTTTGTTGGGGTGTGTAAGGACAGCTAGTTTGTTGTATAATCCCTCGAGCAGCTAGGTATTGTTTGAAGGTCGTGCTAGTGTATTCACCACCATTATCGATCTAAGAATCTTTATCTTGACATTAAAATGGTTAGTGACATAATTTTGAAAATTTTAAAAGCTTCTAGCACCTATCTTTTGATTGCAGCAGTGATCCATGTATACTTAGATTTCTCATCTATAAATGTCACAAAGTATTTATGCTGTTCTCTAGATGCACAAGGAGCAGTCCACACATCAGAATGAACAAGATCAAAGCAATTATCATAGATGGTCATTGATTTAGGAAACACATTCTTACAATGCTTTCCTAAGATACAAGCCTCACAATCACTTTTAAACACAATACTAGGCAACACGATGTTTAAGGCACGAGAATGGGGATGTCCTAATCTAGCATGCCATATTACATCTTTAGGGAATTGAGAAACGAATTGAAATAGCAAGATAAATCAGCTACTGGCCGAGTGTCTTCAAGCAAGTACAAGTCTCCCTTGGTCACACCTTGCCAAGCAACCTACTAGACTCAATATCCTGAAAGTAAACCTCATTAGAGTGAATGTAACATGACAGTTTAGATCATTAGTGGCCTTTTTAACAGAGACTAAATTTGATGCAAATGTGGGCATGTAAAAGGCTTTAGACACTTTATCAAACAATTTCAGTTCACCTATACCTCTTATTGGAATTTTATCACCATTTGCAATCATCACATTCCCTAAGGCAGGTTTCACATTTTTAATTAAACTAGAGTCACTAATCATATGGTGGGAAGCACCAGAGTCAATAATTAATGGTCTAGCATTCTTAAAATTGTTTTGAGAACCCTTAGCAGTGTGACAAGCATTGTGTGAAAAACCAAGGGTTTTAGATATACCAGAGTTTTCTTTCAAGGCCTTGATGAGAGCATCCAAGTCAGATCGCCTGATAGTCTCATCCTGGTTGGTCCTTGCTGTGGAGTACATTGATGTAGAGGTCATGGCACTTCCTCCACCCTGGTTGTTGGAGCACATTGAGCTTGGTGTCACTGGTTCAGTTCCATCAGCTGAGAGGTGAGCTCTTGCATCTTGGAAGCGTGGCTCTTTGAACTTGTTTGGCTTAAGGTGAGGATGGAGAATCCAGCACTTGTCCTTCATGTGACCTTTCTTCTTGCAATGGTCACAGATCAAGATCTTCCTCTCATCCCGCTTGTATGCTGCCTTGTTTGCCACGCTTCCTCAGCTTGATGAGCCATGGTTAATTCTCCTTTGTTTCCAAATAACCCCATAGATCCTTCCTCCTTCGGATTTGCGCACACACATCATCAAGGTCAGGTAACTTCTCAGCTCTCAGGATATGCTTGATAAGGCCTCCATAGGATGGGTTGAGTGTCAGCAGCAGCCCAAACACCTTATCCTCCTCACGCCTAGAGTTCAAGGTATCCGGATCAGTGGTGTGAGGTCTAAGGAGCTCCAGCTCTGCCCACAGAGACCTAAACTTGCCAAAGTGAGGTTGGAACTCTGTTTCTCCTTGGCTGAGAGCATTGATAGCTCTCTTTACTTCAAATACTCGTGAGGTTGGATTGATTTCCATAAACCTTGTAGAGAGTATCCCACAGCTGCTTGGTAGACTCACAGTATGAGTAAGACTCCATAATAGCTGGGTCAAGTGAGCTTAGGAGGGCCGTGAGAACCATGAGATCCTCCTGACCCCATTTGTCTTCATCAGCTACCACCATCTCCTTTCCATCTTCTCCTTGGACAGTCTGTTTGGAGCTGCTGTAGTTGATACATGACTCCATAAACCTTTTCCTCCAAGGGCATTCTTTACCATCCGGACCATAAGAGATAATTAATCCCTTCAAAGTCACAGGAATGGTCGAGATCTGTTGTCCATCTTCAATTCGCCGGTACTCAAGAACGAGATATGAGTTTGAAACAGTGAAGAACACCAAGAACAGAAAGAGAAACAAATTAAGAATTAAGAACAGAGTAAAGCTTGTTTAGGAAGAGAATAGGTTCAAGAGCTTGGATGCTCTGATACCATAAAGATTTGAAGAATAAAGAAGAGATTAAGAGAGAGTTAAGAGACATTGCAACCGGAGAGGAGAGAGAGATAGGCGAGTTGAGAGAGATAGTAAGAATGAGGAATGCTCTTATTTCCTTGATTCATTTGTTCTGAATACATGCCTTTAAATAGGCTAAAACAAATGTTAAACAATTGGCAAGTTGACTAGAAGAAAAGAATAAACAATGAGGCTGATCTTGGCAGTGCAGTCCAGCCATGGTGGAAAGGGACAGGTCTGAGCGTCTCTCTCCTTCACACCACCCGTGACTTCTTCCTCAACGGTCTTCTCCTATTGTCGACATCTTCTTTTATTCTAAGGCAAGTTGCATCCTTCATTCTCAAGTATGAACCTTACCTTGTCTTGTAAGACACGTTAGGTCACTCCTTGACCCTAACTGTACGGACAGGTGAGGATTCTTTTCTTGATCATTCCGAATGCTTGCCTAACCTTGATGTCTTCTTCTTGGTCATTTATGCCTTCATGTCAACATTAAGTCTCTTGCATAAAATTTTAGATATAATCTTGTAACTGACATTACAAAGACTAATGGGTCTGAACTCAGTCATGTCTCGAGGTTTCTTCTTTTTCAGGATGAGACAAATGTTCGTCTGGTTCAGTAATGGATCGGAACTACCCGTCGCAAAGAAATCTCGGACAAATCTAATAATGTCTTGCTGCATCTCCCACCAGAATTTCTGAAATAATTCACTAGTCATGCCATTTGGACCGGGTGCTTTATCCAGGTGCTTTGGTGTTAGTGTTATACAATCAAATTTTTATAGTATAGATTTTCGATTAGAAAATTTGATGGTAGAAAAAAAACTACAAATAAAAAAATAATAATTTTATAGTATATATTCTAAACAAAATAATAATTCTGCCAAAAAAACTAACTAAAGAATACAAAAAATCATATAGCATAGAAAACTAATAAATTTACATTGAAAATATTAGACATCATCTAACCTGAAATGAAAAAAATCTCTAAAATATCATCTACTAAAAAAGCGAGTATATTCTACAAATAAATATAATAGAAATTTTTTCACTTTGTTTAGAATTATCAAATTACAAGCTATTAATCTAGCATATTAATTTGATTGTTACCGTCCAAGACTGAAATACGCAACCAACTAAATTTACAATTTTCCAATTTAATTTGAAAAAATATTTGCGGGTTACACTGTTTAAACTCAAGTTATTAAGTTAAAACTTAACAATGATTTGTTGTAAAAAAAATTACCAATAACTTAGTAGTATTGATTAGAATCTGTGATATGCTGATTGAAATCTATAATTGATCATCTATATAAATATTATTCTTATATATTCATTTTTAGTTATTTACGAGGACAATCGAATTCGCAGGAAAATTTCCTGACCTAATTAAGAGAAAAACTCAAGCATACAATCTTTAGTGTTGTTTTAAAATTTATCACCATATTCTGCATTTATATTAATGTATGCTAAACTCTATTTCATGGTAAACGAGCATCGTTCAATTATTTTTATAAATTAATTTAGTAAAACTTCATATACTCACTAAATTAGTAGACTAAAATCGTTATTCTCTAGATAAATAGAGACAAATAGTGTTCCAACCCTCTTTGATCATCATCATATATTAATACATGAGGCAACTATGTATTAAAGCAATATGGTTATATTTCTTGAATTTTTTTCAAAATCTATGTGTTAACCCCTACGAAAGTATCGAGTTTTATGTTAAGCGCTCTATATCCTAAAGCTTATATTTTTTATTGTTGTTCTAAATTTTTAACTACATTCTAAATTGTATTAATGTATGTTAAACTCTGTTTCATAGTATATAGAATTTTTTTTTGTCAATTAATTTAATAAAACTTCATAATACTCCCTAAATTGGTGCAATAACCACTATTAAATCACTATTCTCCGGAAAATAAAGACAACAAAGGCTTCAAACCTATTTGAACATCATCATATGATAGTGCATGATGCAACTATGCATTAAAACAACATTGTCATATTTTTGAAATTTTCTCAAAATCTATGTGTTAACCCCTACGAAAATATTGAGTTTTGGTAAATACTTTATATACTGAAGCATACAATCTTTAGTGTTGTTTTAAAATTTCTAACCACATTCTACATTTGTATTAATGTATTTTAAGCTTTTTCATGGCATATGGGAATTGTTATAAATTTTTTTATCAATTAATTTAGTAAAACTTCATAATATTCCCTAAATCGATGGAATAACGTGAAAAGATTGAATTCTATAATTGATCATCTATATAAATATTATTCTTATATATTCATTTTAGTTATTTATTTAGGACAATCAATTCAGGAAAATTTCCTGACCTAATTAAGAGAAAAACTCAACTACAAAGATTTTTAGGATGTCTTAACTATGTTTCGATTTCCTACCAAACCTCGGAAAGACGATACAACCATTATTTCGAGACTCCAAAAATCCCAAACCATGGTCTAGTCAACATACCCTTCTAGTTAGACAAATTAAGCAAAAGATCAAAACCCTTCCTTGTTTATCTTTACCAAACCCTGTAGCTGATATGATAGTAGAAACAGATGCTTCGAAATAGGTTACGGAGGAATCCTAAAACAAAACTCTCGTGGTCAAGTCAAGAGTCTATAGTTAGATTCCACTCGGTGTCTGGTTAGGACCACAAAAAATTATTCCACCATCAAAAAGAAGTTCTTTCTATCGTTAATTGTATATCTAAATTTCAAGATGATTTGATTAATAAAAGGTTTTATTACGAAGTTGATCAGAAGTCAGAAAAGAAATTTTACAAAAGACGTTAAAAATTTAGTTTCAAAGCAAATTTTTGCTAGATGGCAAGCAATTTTATCAGTATTTGATTTTGATATTCAATATATTAAAGGAGAGAATAACTCTTTACCAGACTTTCTAACGAGAATATTTACGTGGAAAACAGATATTCAACAACATATTCAAGATGAGTGATCCAAGAAGCAACTATGCATTAAAACAACATTGTCATATTTTTGAAATTTTCTCGAATCTATGTGTACCCTACATAAATCTTGAGTTTTTGGTAAATGTTTTATATACTGAAGCATATAATCTTTAGTGTTGCTTTAAAATTTCTAACCACATTCTACATTTGTATTAATGTATTTTAAGCTTTTTCATGGCATATGGGAATTGTTATAAATTTTTTATCAATTAATTTACTAAAACTTCATAATATTCCCTAAATCGATGGAATAACGTGAAAAGATTGAATTCTATAATTGATCATCTATATAAATATTATTCTTATATATTCATTTTAGTTATTTATTTAGGACAATCAATTCAGGAAAATTTCCTGACCTAATTAAGAGAAAAACTCAACTACAAAGATTTTTAGGATGTCTTAACTATGTTTCGATTTCCTACCAAACCTCGGAAAGACGATACAACCATTATTTCAGAGACTCCAAAAATCCCAAACCATGGTCTAGTCAACATACCCTTCTAGTTAGACAAATTAAGCAAAAGATCAAAACCCTTCCTTGTTTATCTTTACCAAACCCTGTAGCTGATATGATAGTAGAAACAGATGCTTCGAAATAGGTTACGGAGGAATCCTAAAACAAAACTCTCGTGGTCAAGTCAAGAGTCTATAGTTAGATTCCACTCGGTGTCTGGTTAGGACCACAAAAAATTATTCCACCATCAAAAAGAAGTTCTTTCTATCGTTAATTGTATATCTAAATTTCAAGATGATTTGATTAATAAAAGGTTTTATTACGAAGTTGATCAGAAGTCAGAAAAGAAATTTTACAAAAGACGTTAAAAATTTAGTTTCAAAGCAAATTTTTGCTAGATGGCAAGCAATTTTATCAGTATTTGATTTTGATATTCAATATATTAAAGGAGAGAATAACTCTTTACCGACTTTCTAACGAGAATATTTACGTGGAAAACAGATATTCAACAACATATTCAAGATGAGTGATCCAAGAAGCAAAACCTATGACAGCTTCGGACTATATCAAAACCAACCTCACCTACAAGGAAAATCACAAACTACTAAAACCCTTTTACGGTTCTCGCCGAATTTCCCCTTTATCCTACTCAAAAGCAAGAATTCATGAAACCAAAGGCTAAAACTCGAACCCTACTCCAAATCCTACCCAAAAATCAGCCTACTATACTAAGCCACAAAACAACACCTAATGACCACCCACTTTACAAAACCAATAAACCTCGACAGTTACAAACCTTTACCAACAGAGTCTTCTACGACGATAGCCTTTATCCAACCGACAACCTAACCAAAACGAACTTTCTATGAGTATATTCTAGTAGACTCTAGATCAGTAGAAATTACCCACTACCCGCAGAATAAACACCTCCTACTCAACATGTAAAATCTTGCGAGTGCGCTCTATTCAAGACCTCGGGTTTATCCACCACCACACTATCAAACCATTCTCAACACCGGCTACCACATTAAAGGATATTCATATGTGGACTATCAAAATGCTTTCTTGAACCTTCTACGTCAAATCCTATGACCACTCTTGGTTTCTCTCCTTCACCAAAATGCAACAAAACATCCGTGATGGTTCAACGAATGGTGGTAATGGCTTGGACCATCGATCAAATTTATCCACCGAGATCATCAAGACTTCTTTCCCTTACTATAAGACACAAGTACCTGACCAACCAGTGGGACCAATTACCAAGATCGCTTCCACATTGACATGGGAATACCGTGGATCTGTTCGTGGCATTTTAGCCTAGAACTCGCTCTACGACATGCCATACTCCCTAATCAGAGAATACAGAATCAAATGGTGGGAAAAATACAATCTCGACCGTTGCTCCTAACCAATATCCAAAAATACTTTCAGATATCCAAACAAAACCAAACCGATATCCAAACCATATCAAAATCCATACCCCTTTTAACTCCAAACCAACTAATGCATCAAACAAAACCAAGTCTACCAACAACAACCTCAAAACCAGAATAAAAAGCCCAAACAGATAGCCCAACCCATTCATCAACCTCTTCAAACTCCAAAAATCTTCTAAAAAGACATCCTCAAGAAACTTCTCAAGGAACTAATGAACTCATCCGATGAAGAAGACATTATGCCAGAAGACGATCCATATGGAGGTCCTCTAAGTCAAGATCCGTTCAAATATAAATAAACAAAAAAGAAAAAAAAAAAAAAAAAAATAAAAAAAGGAAAATCGAAAAAAAAAAAAAACGTAATAATGTTGTATGTTTATTTCCGTTTGTTACCAAAGTATATTCTAGTAGACTCTAGATCAGTAGAAATTACCCACTACCCGGACAGAATAAACACCTCCTACTCAACATGTAAAATCTTGCGAGTGCGCTCTATTCAAGACCTCGGGTTTATCCACCACCACACTATCAAACCATTCTCAACACGGGCTACCACATTAAAGGATATTCATATGTGGACTATCAAAATGCTTTCTTCAGAACCTTCTACGTCAAATCCTATGACCACTCTTGGTTTCTCTCCTTCACCAAAATGCAACAAAACATCCTGTGATGGTTCAACGAATGGTGGTAATGGCTTGGACCATCGATCAAATTTATCCACCGAGATCATCAAGACTTCTTTCCCTTACTATAAGACACAAGTACCTGACCAACCAGTGGGACCATTACCAAGATCGCTTCCACATTGACATGGGAATACCGTGGATCTGTTCGTGGCATTTTAGCCTAGAACTCGCTCTACCTGACATGCCATACTCCCTAATCAGAGAATACAGAATCAAATGGTGGGAAAAATACAATCTCGACCGTTGCTCCCTAACCAATATCCAAAAATACTTTCAGATATCCAAACAAACCGAAACCGATATCCAAACCATATCAAAATCCATACCCCTTTTAACTCCAAACCAACTAATGCATCAAACAAAACCAAGTCTACCAACAACAACCTCAAAACCAGAATAAAAAAAGCCCAAACAGATAGCCCAACCCATTCATCAACCTCTTCAAACTCCAAAAAATCTTCTAAAAAGACATCCTCAAGAAACTTCTCATGAACTAATGAACTCATCCGATGAAGAAGACATTATGCCAGAAGACGATCCATATGGAGGTCCTCTAAGTCAAGATCCGTTCGAAATATAAATAAACAAAAAAAAGAAAAAAAAAATAAAAAAAAAAGGAAAATCGAAAAAAAAAAAACAAAAAAAAAAACGTAATAATGTTGTATGTTTATTTCCGTTTTGTTACCAAAGTATATTCTAGTAGACTTTGTATCTTATTTATGTAATTTATTTTATTACTGGTTGTACGTACTAAATAATATGCAGAGTATCTGTATGAATAAAAAGAAACCGATCAAGCATCGTAATGGCCGACACTTAGGACCCACGTGAAGAACTCTAGCAGCACATGAACTTCAGCAGCACAACCCACCAAGACTACTCCAGCAGCACCAAGACACCATGACATACCTGCAACAAAATACCAAGACAAGATTCTCATTACATGCAGCTCATATATGTGTCAGCAACATGCAAGAGGAGACAAGTCACTCTCATCACAAGACTTGTATAAAAATAAATTCTACCAATTCTTGTTGATTAACTGTTATTTGTAATTCTTTAACTATTCTTATATATTCATTTTTAGTTATTTACGAGGACAAATCCAAACTAAAACTTATAAAACTAATATATATTCTATGAACCCTAAAATCAATCTTTTCAAAGAAACAAGGGGATTACAGCTTGAAATTATATTAGGTAATGTAAAACTTAATTTAATAATAATTAAGCAACAATCATACTCTAGAATAATATTATTTTACATGTCTAAATGTTTGTATATATACGTTTTTTTAGTAATTCAGTACCGAAAAGTTCAAAAAATTTAACTATAAACGTAAATGTAACATCAAAACATAATTTTTTTAACACACAATCACAAGAAATAACAAACATGTGTTTGTTATTCGCAATAAAACCATTAATAATTTAATGAATTCAAATAAATAATAATGACCATAAATAATTTTTGGAAGGAGTTTAGACAATTTTTTTGTGTGCGCTGCGGCGGAATATTTTTTATCAATTTTTCGTGGAAATCTTTCATTTTCTTCTCTGGTAAATTTCCTATTGATCTCTTATGTAAAAAATATAAATCATTCAAAGTTTTGCAGTCCCTATATGTTTGACTAATGTAGTCAAAAACAGTATTAGCCTCAATTTGTCATATGATTTAAAATATTTGAGATGAAACTTTGAATAATTTATATTTTTCTCTCTTCTAATTATTTTCAGAACATGATGATAATTGTACAAAATTTAAAAACTATGCATCCACATGGGAAGTCATGTATACTAAGGCAATTGAAACTAAAATACTTTGTTCAACCATAACAATTAGCATTGTTCAAGGTGCTTATAATAAGCTGAATATTGATTTTTACACCTTCACGAAACGGTTCTCATTGGATGATGTACCTTATAATGATGTATGTCGTATGTTTCTGATTTTACTAACCGAGGCGGTGAGTCGTATAGTCTAGGATCTAGATAGTGTGACACGTGTATGGTCGGAAAGAACCGCAGGTTTACCCAAATATATATTTCAGGAAAAAGAAAAAAATCAAAATGCCACTACCACCTGTCCCAGTCTTCTTAATGCCACTGCTCAGATGCTGAACCCAAAGGTTAAGTGTTATTTATCTACTGCTTACAGCTTTACGGGACTCCTCCATTAACTGAAGAAGCTCATGCCAGAATTCAAAGGTTAGTGTGAGTTCTACTGCTTACAAAAATGCCACTGCTCAGGTACTCCTACTTTCTTATTTTAATAATTTCTAAGACTCTCTTTCAGTTTTCTTGAATACATCACAACTGTCGTTTATTGTAACTTTCTTATCAGATTGAAACCGGTGGAAACTGTTTTATCAAATCTTAAGAACCAACCATTTCATACCTTTGGTGGATATTATCAGGTACCACTCTTGGAATTCAGTTCTGAAATTGTCTATACTTCTTATCGACAACTCCAGCTGCAGGTATATAAATGATGACACAACACCATCTGTTATTATTATTACAGCTTAAGAGTTTTATTTGGTCCGTATGATACATGAAAAATCATGTGCAGTGGGTCAATGGAGTTTTGTGGTGCCACAAGTTGATTCATCAATATTCTTCCCCCATCTTCGTTCAGTTTGCAACAACCAGTACATACATTGGCTTAAAGGTATGGCAATCTTGTTAGTTCCTCTGTAAATTCCATCTGAGAATTAAGACATACAAATGAGAGGCATGTTTGGTGGTGCAGGTGACGAGAATGATTTCTCTGAGAGGCGGTGGTGCAGGGTTTGTGCAGAGGACGCGCTGGTTGCTCAAGCTGTAATAATAATAACAGATGGTGTCGTGTCATCATTTATATACCTGCAGCTGGAGTTGTCGATATATGAAGTCGTGTGAGAAAGCTCTTTTTTATTGGAGCCTTTTGTCTTTTTTTTTTGTTTATTGCTTTCTTATACTATCTGGTCTAGGGATTAAATCTTCCACTTTCTGGGATTTTGCAATGTTTCTTTATCGACTTATTTCGAAGACACTACTCCTCAAGCTTGACACAGTAGGTAAAGCTTAGAAACCATGAATCATTCCCTCATTAAAACCTTTACCTTGGAAAATCCACATGGGATAAAAGCCAAGCTAAGGAAAAGAGTAGATCACTTCATGGCTAAGGATCAGTGTGATGGGAGATCCACAAGTCCCAACTTAGAATGTATGAATTCACAAACCTTAGTGCTTGCAGCCTTGGTAAAGATGTCAGCCAGCTGATCTTCACTTCTTGTGTAACAAGGGAGGATGATTTTCTCGTTCATCAGCCTTTCATGTGTTCCATCTACTTCAGTATGTTTAGTCCTCCGCCATTCCATGTTGCCCATCCTGAAGACGGTGCTCAAGCCCCGTAATCCCTGTCCATATTTCCTTTCGATCCACCACCGCATTCTGCTGAAGTCCAGCATTACCATTTTTCGCTTCGTCTTCCAGTTCGCCACCAACAATAACCACGTTGATCATCCAAACCTGTTCACCAGCATCCCACCATCCAGTCCCGCTACCTTTACGTTCCAGTCGGCAATTGTGATTCTTTCACCATCCGTCTGTACCATCTTCACCATCAGCTCACTCCCTTCGAAACCACGTCTCCGCTTTCTTCTCACCGAACAAATCCTTTCTTTGAGATAGGGTATTATCTCAATCCCTAGAAAGTACTTTAGCTCACCCAAATCTTTAATATAAAAGAGGATTTAAGAAAAGCTTTAGTTAAGATGATACCTTCCTTATCACTTCCGTAATGATAATGTCATCCACATAGATCAATATGACTACAATCCCGCTGAGATGTGAGGGTGAATAGAGTGTGATCAGCTTGATGAATCCTATTCCATTAAGAGTTGTACTCAACTTGTGGTACCATGCTCTTGGTGATTGCTTTAACCCAGCTTTCTTTAGCCTCGCACATTCCCTGGTGACAAGGTTTGCAAAGTGGTGGTTCTCATGTAGACTTCATCCTCCATTCTCCGAAGAAAGTTCATTCTCCATAAGTCCCATCCTTGACAGCCAAATCCTTATGTGTGAAGTTTGGCCTATCCACCTGAGTATATCCCTGCCAGCCAGTCTCCTTTCCTTCTTCTTCTCGGCTCCAGCCATTTGATAGTGTGTATCATGTTTTGATGCGAAGCTCGCTAAGTTCATTTCGATCATGGTTCGATCTCTCTTCATCTTCGATGCTCTCCATTCATCATCTACCATTGCTTCTTCATAAGACCTTGGAATGTACTCTTGATCTATGTTGGCGATGAAAGCTTGATGCTCGTGGGATAGTGAAGAGAACTAGGTAATAGCTACCGCTGGCGGTGATGAAGTTTGCCGCCATGTGAGGCAATTTTTTTTGCTTGATTCAGTTTCGAATGCGGTATTTTCTTCTCCTTTACATTTCCGAAGATTCTGGACCTCCATGTTGTTTCTTGTTCGATTCTCATCCCCGAATGTTCGATTCGTATCACCGTTTGAATCTGCCCATCCCATATGGATTGATCAGTGATCAACCACTTCAATCACACCTTGTTCCGGAAATCCTGATCGTTCCAGTTTGATATTGATCGTTATTATTTTCCGGCTTTCTGTTCGAGATTCCGGTATGCAATGATTCTCTTCATAATATCCCCGCACAAACTTCAATCTCGGAATACCCTTCCTGTCCGTCATAGCAGTACCAAGAGTTCGCACAGCCCTTGCCCAAGCTTCTTTGCTCCATTCCATTGCAAACACACCAAAGCGAAGTGATCTTAGATGGTTTTCCGCGGAGATCATCTAGAAGACCTTGTTGGTGTTCTCGTTGATGAGGTAGCATGTTGTCATGACCGCATCACTTAACTGCTAGGTACATTAGTGCGGAACATCATAGATCTTGCCACTTCCATGAGGTGTCTGTTCTTCCTCTCCGCTACACCATTTTGTTGTGGTGTGTATGGACAACTGGTTTGATGTATGATCCCATTCTTGGCTAGGTAATTTTTGAAAGAGTTGCTTGTATACTCCATTATCTCGACCAATACTTTGATCTTAACATTAAATTGGTTAGTTATGTGGTTATGGAAAAAAGCATCTAGCACTCTATCTTTAGTTTGAATCATAGTTAGCCAAGTATATTTTGATTTTTGATCAATAAAAGTGACAAAATATCTATGATTCTCCTAGATATGCATGGTGCAGTCCAAACATCGAGTGTATAAGATCAAATCAGTTTTCATAGATAGTAGATGACTTAGGAAACACAGTCTTGCAATGTTTGCCTAGGATACATGCTTCACAGTATCATTTTTAAAGGAAATATCAGGAAGCAGCAGGTTTAGTGCACGAGAATGGGGATGACCTAGCCTAGCATGCCATAAAACACTTTTATATATAGTATAAGTGACAATATAGTTATGAAATCTTGGAAATTGTGTTTGCCCCCACTCTTACATATTTAATGAAATTTCTTGCATATCAAGCTATAAAATAGTGATTTTGAGAGGTTGTTATCGGTCACTGGCGTACCTTTGTTGACCAGTAAATACGTAGGACATAAACACTATAACATCAACAATGTGAAAGGTGAAACAATGTAGCAGAGTTTATGTCACTTAAACAATAAGAAAATTAATATTTAATTGTAAAATAATTTTAATAATTGCATCACTTACAATCATCAATTTAAAATATTATTCATTTATATCTACTGATGTTAATATATTCATTTTTATTATCGATACTAAATTATTTAGGAACATTTTTGGCATATTTTATTAAATTTTGCTAAAAATATATATTGAAATGCAAACGAAATACATAATCAAATATAAAATCAAATCAAAATTAGTAACTAATGTATTCAAAAAAATTACATAATTTATCAATCATAACTTTACATAATTACATAAGAAAGACAAACGCATTTTGTACGCTCCTCTTCACGATTCACGATGCTCTTCTTCACGATGTTGCTTTTCCATTCTGATAAAATATAAACCAAACGGTTGGATGGGAGTGAGATACGCATCATATGGATTAAGCACACTCAACCTAGAAACGAATGCAATTGTGTCACATTATATAAAAATTGATGAATTTCATAATCTAAACACCTTAAAAACGGAACTTTAGTAATCATAGGAATGTGAATTCTTTAGATGCTGGCATCAAACCAATTCCAACCCGGATCCTATCTAAGCTTAACCGGTTAGAGAATTGGGACGAATGTAATTTTGGTAACCAATTCCAAACCGGATCGTAGCATTTCGGTTTGTTCTCAAAATCATTTTCCCGCCACTTTTATAAAACAACCTTCTCTCTCACTCGTCGTCTCCGAGCCCAATTAACCGCAGTGGAGGTTTCGATTTAAATGAATACTCTTGTTTTCTCTTATATGATCCGTCTATAGAGATAATTAAAAAAAGAAAGTAATGACCAATATCAGAATATTGGCATATATGTTTAATTCAGCCAAACTAAAAATCATCTGTACGAACTCTTAACACCGAAAAAAATATTACACAAGTTGATGACTTGATCTATGTTATATCCATATAGAGACGATCATATGATTTCTTTGCTTACCACCTTAATCATGCTGCTTACTGTACTGTCTGAGCTCCATGGAAGTCTTTGCTTGGCCTGGGTCCCAAATGTACAGCTCACGTAAATCAAGTTCCTCAAAGTGGTTCACACATTCTGCCATTGAGCATTTTGTCAAGCTCACTGCATTATACCTCTTTCGTGTCAGAAGAACAGAACCGTTGCTGTGTGATTCCCTCCAGGGCCGGTCTTGAGCCATGCCTAGTGAAACATTTGCTACAGCCCCCCAAAATTTTTGAAAAAAAATTACATAGGTTTAGGCCCCCGAAAATATTTTTAGTCCCCTAAACTAAAACTTTTACATAGAGATGGTTTCAGGCCCCGAAATTTCAGGACCGACTCTGATTCCCTCTTCCATGTTTTGGATTTACTGCTCCGGAGACTTTGGCGTTCTAAACAGATTCGATGAAAACGGCGTCGTACTCATTAATTGTTTAATGCTCAAACCTCGAGCGTCACGTGGAAACACATAACATATCAATTTGTTACTCCATTTTTTTAAAAACCAACATCAACCTTCTGTCAATTACAGACCTAAACCATAAATAATTTTGTTGTTTTCTCACGTGGATTTCCGGTTTGAGCTTTAATGGGCCTACAAGTTTCTAAGTCCAGTTGAAATTATTAGGCACAGTTGTCTATAAGAATGATATTATTTCTTTTCATTGTTTTCATACATAAACAAACTCTATACAGAAATTTACTCTATGATAGATCATAATTTTTGATATAATAATCTTTTTCCTACATTATATCTTTTTCATTATATAGAAAAAATCATTTGCCGAAAAAAGAAGAAGCACATTTCAGTTTTATTACAAACTGTGTTACAAATTATAGTTTATAATTAGTTGATTTTTTAATTCATACTAGAGTATTTTTCGGTTATAAATTTTATTTATTGACATTTTGTACTTGTATTTAATGTGCGGAATGTTTGAGTTTTGACGTTTATAACTGAGAATTTAATATTTTGACGTAGATTCAAAAACGAAAGATTACTTTTTGTTTTTCAAAAAATATATTCAGTAAAGTTGAAATATATGTATGTACTTTATAAGTTTTCATTTTCTAATGTGCATATATTTTATTGCTAACATATGCAAATATGATCACTTTTTTTTAGGTGGATAAATCTTTTGTTACCAAAGAATAAAGTTTCGAATGAAAATTTGTTACCCAATGCCCATATTTTTGTACCAAAATTTTCAATATATATGGTCAATATATTCATAATATAAGTCTTTTTATGAGGTATTTATTTTATAACCCTAGAGTATATGTTAAATACATTAGATTTTAGTTGGAAAAGTGGAAGAAATTTGAATATACACTAATACATGTGAGACTATTCACATTAGAACTCATTATTTTTTTTGTTGTGGAAAATATATATATATATATATATATATATATATATATATTAATCGGTTTCAAGACTATTTTAATGTATCATTTTAGATTGCTTATTAATTAGAAAGTGTATTTTTTTCTTACGAAAACTATATTCAACTAATAGTCACACCCGTATTATCTGTAAAGATTTAAGCAAAACAAAAAAGACTAACTAATTACGTCTGATGTATGTTTTCTGATTTTACCGACCAGAGACAGTGAATCCTACTCTAGGTCTCGATAGTGTTGACATGTGAACGGTCAGGAAGAATGTAAGTTTACTAATATATAATATTTCAAAAAAATAAATAAATCAAAATGCCATTCTTAACGACGTTCTGGTTTTGTTTTCTTCTTAATGGTACATACGCCCCTTGTAAAGTTGTCACTTCCTCTTTCTTTCCAAACCAGCGAGGAAGCTTCACCACAGTGGTAGATACAGAAACTCAAGTATATCATCTTGTGAAAACTACCTCATGCACAATTCTTTCACAAGAAACTATAATTGCGATTTGCTAAAACCTATGTTTCAGAGTAGCCGTTGCTGGGTTATATGCTAATTGTAGGATCTGACAATTATTTCAATGCAATCATAAAACACTTTTTATATAGTATAAGTGACAAATTGTTATGTGATCTTGGAAATTGTGTTGGCCCCCACTCTATGATCATTTAATGAGATTTCTTGCATACCAAGCTATAAATATGTGATTTTGATCAACAGAGTTGGTTATCGGTCACTAACGTATCTTTGTTGACCACTAAATACGTTGGACATAAACACTATAACTTTAACAATGTGAAGGGTGAAACAAATGTAGGAAAGTTTGTGTCACATATAAATAAATGAAGTAAATTTAATATCAAATGTTAAATAATTTTAATAATTGCATCACTTACAATCATCAATTTAAAATATTATTCATTTATATTAATTAATTTTAATATATTCATTTTTATAATTGATACTAAATTACTTAGTAACATTTTTGGCATAATTTATTAATTTTTGCTAAAATATATATTGAAATGTAAACGAAATACATAATCAAATATAAAAATTGTTGAGCTTTAGTAAAGAAGATCATGAAGAAGTTAAGACAAAGACTTGGAGAAGAAGTAATCTTTGTGCTATGGATGAGACCACGTGTCTCTCTCTTCGCAGGACCACAACGACTAGCCGTTTGCCGCAGCTCATAAAAGCAAAAGCAAACTAATGTTTTGTCTGGTTGTGGAACAAGAAGATAAGGGAGAGTTGACAGCCTGTTCTCCGTACTAGGAGCGTGCTTGTGATGGGATCAAAACGGCATCACGGAAAGCATCTAGGTTTGAGCCTCTCGTCATATAAATAGACACATTGTGTAGAGAGATTGTAAGACAAGAAGTTAGAACATTTTACATAGCATAAACTTGTATTTTGTTCTTGGGAGAGAGAGAGGTAGAGAGCAAATCTCAGAGAGGCTTTGTAAGGGGTCTTTTGTGGGTGAGTGTTAATCTCTTGTAACCTCTGATCTAGTGGATTCGGAGACAGTTCGGCCCAGACTAACACCCTGGATTACGGGTGTAACTGGGTTAACAATATCGTATCTTGTTCTTCTCTTACTCTGTTTTGTTCCTTGCTCTGTTTAGGTGAAAAGTGTGTCCAAGTCATCATCTCGAGCGTGTTCTTGCGTTTGTGTTTGTAACAGAGCAGCTAAAAGAGACGTCTTGAGGTTGTGGTTACTCCACAAATTGGTATCGAGCCAGGTTACGAGTAACGGTGGCTCTGAAGGTCTACTGGTCGAAAGGAGCCATGTCGTCATCTTCGTCAAGAATAGAGCTGGAGAAGTTCGATGGTCATGGGGATTACACTGTGGAAGGACAAGCTGCTAGCTCAGATAGATCTTGAGGGCTTGAGTAAAGCTTTAGAAGAATCTGGGAAGCCAGCAAGTAAAGTCAGATCCGAAGACACGAGCGAAGAAACAAAAGAGAAGGTAGAAAAGGCGGAAGCTTTAGCTGAGAAAGTGAAGAAAGCTAGAAGCTTGATCATCTTGAGTGTTACTGATAGAGTTTTGAGAAAGATACGAAAGGAAGAAACGGCTGCTGGGATGATTAGAGCCCTGGACAAGCTCTATCTTGCACAAGCTCTTCCGAATAGGTTCTACCTGAAACAGAAACTCTACGGATTCAAGATGTCTGATAGCTTATCTATCGAAAGCAACATTGATGAATATCTACATCTCATAACGGATCTAGAGAACATTGGTGTTGTAGTTTCAGATGAGGACCAAGCTATCTTGTTGCTCATGTCTCTGCCAAGACAATTTGATCAACTCCGAGACACACTGAGATATGGCTCGGGAAGAACAACTCTGACGCTTGATGAAGTTGTTGCAGCCATTTATGCCAAGGAACTTGAAACCGGGTCTAACTCTCGAAGTTCCAAAGGTCAAGCTGAAAGCTTGTATGTCAGAAAAAGAGGTGATCAAAGAGGGAGATCAGAGAACAAAGACAGATCATCAAGACAGTCTAAGTCAAGATCAAAGTCTAAGAGCAAGAAGGTGTGCTGGACTTGCGGAGAAGAAGGTCACTTCAGAAACACTTGTCCAAACAAGAACAAGTATCCAAACAAGTCCAAGCAGCAAGGAAGTAGTAGCAGAGGTGAAGCTGCTATGGTAAAAGACAACAAACATGATGTTGCAGCTGGATTATATGTGTCAGAAGCTCTACTATTGACAGACATAAATCTGGAACATGAGTGGGTAATTGACACTGGGTGCAGCTATCATATGACTCACAAGAGAGAATGGTTCGAGACGTTAAGAGAAGATGTTGGAGGCTCTGTTCGGATGGGAAACAAGACTACTTCTAAGGTGAAAGGAGTTGGAAATGTCAGAATCAGAAATGATGATGGCTCAACATTTCTACTGACTTGCGTGAGATACATCCCGGAGATGGATAGAAATCTTCTATCTATGGGAACGCTAGAAGAACTTGGATGCAGTTTTGAGTCTAAGAATGGGATACTCAATGTCAAAGATGGAACCAAGACTCTTCTGAGTGGTAAGAGGTACGAGAAGCTCTACATACTTCAGGGTAAACCAGAAGTTGGACAGACGTATGCAACAGAAAAGAAGCAAGATGACACCTTACTATGGCACAGAAGATTGGGTCACATGAGTCAGAAGAACCTGGATCTACTGGTTAGAAAAGGTCTCCTCGACAAGAAGAAGGTCTCTGTACTATACATGTG
Organism: Brassica carinata; assembly: GCA_016771965.1. NCBI lineage: Eukaryota > Viridiplantae > Streptophyta > Magnoliopsida > Brassicales > Brassicaceae > Brassica > Brassica carinata. Next base: position 29,863,701 of record CM028689.1, read on the forward strand.
TGAAGACTGTGTGTATGGTAAGGCGAAGAGAGTCAGTTTCTCTGTAGCAACTCATGATACTAAGGATCGCCTAGACTACATTCATTCAGACTTATGGGGTGCTCCAAGTGTACCGTTGTCGTTGGGAAAGTGTCAATATTTCATTTCGTTTATTGACGATTACACGAGGAAGACATGGGTCTACTTCTTGAAGCACAAAGATGAAGCTTATAATACGTTTGTGGAATGGTGTATCATGATTGAGAATCAAACTGATAAGAAGGTGAAGATTCTGAGAACTGACAATGGGCTTGAGTTCTGCAACACAAGATTCAATAATTTCTGTAAAGAAAAGGGGATTGTGAGGCATAGAACCTGTGCATACACACCTCAACAGAATGGTATTGCCGAGAGAATGAACCGCACCATAATGGAGAAGGTGAGGAGTATGTTGAGTGATTCAGGAATGCCTCCTACGTTTTGGGCTGAAGCAACTTAGACAGCAGTAACATTGATCAACAAAACTCCATCTTCTGCAATTAACTTTGAGATTCCGGATAAGAAATGGTCAGGGAGGTCTCCTAGTTACAGTTATTTGAGAAGATTTGGCTGTGTATGTTTTGCACACACTGATGATGGAAAGCTGTCTCCACGAGCTAAGAAGGGAGTAATGCTTGGATATCCACCAGGGGTTAAAGGGTACAAGGTTTGGTTGCTAGAAGAGAAGAAGTGTATGATCAGTAGGAATGTGATTTTTCAGGAAAATGATGTATACAAAGATGTGGTGAAGCGGGGAAAACAGGTTCAAGGAAGTCAATGTGAAGCTTCAGAAGTGGTTTTCAATATTGATCCCGAAGGAATTGGAGGTTCAGGTGAAGATCTCTCGGAAGAGACAGGATCCCTGGGAGACTCAACGCCTGATGTGAATCCTCCAAGTCAAGATACGAAGAGCTGGAACCGCGGTCATGATCATCTGGATCAGTCCAATGATCTAGTTCAGGATACGAACCAAGAAGCTGTCGAGTCACCAGACAGTTATCATCTTGTCAGAGACAGAGCCAGAAGGGAAGTTAGAGCTCCTAGAAAGTTTGATGTGGAGGGGTACTTCGGTGAAGACACTGACGAGGAAGATGACTTCTTTGATGCAGAAGCACTCATCACCACGGTTGATGGTGAAATAAAAGAACCTGCATCTTATCAAGAAGCAAGAATCAGTGATGATTGGGAGTTCTGGAAAAAAGGAATGGGTGATGAAATGTTATCACATGAGAAGAATCATACATGGACTGTGGTCAAGAGACCAAAGGGACAACGTGTGATAGGTTGCCGTTGGATCTACAAATATAAATCTGGGATACCAGGGGTTGAACCACCACGTTTCAAGGGAAGACTGGTAGCAAAAGGATATGCTCAAAGGGAAGGTATTGACTATACTGAGATATTCGCTCCAGTTGTTAGACATGTATCTATAAGGATACTCTTGTCTGTAGTCGTTGAAGAGGACCTTGATCTTGAACAGTTGGACGTCAAGACTGCCTTCTTACATGGTGAACTGAATGAGAAGATCTACATGGAAGCTCCTGAAGGCTTCGAAGATCAGTTCAATCCAGATGAGGTTTGTCTCTTGAATAAGGCATTCTACGGTCTTAAGCAAGCGCCAAGGATGTGAAACGAGAAGTTTGATAAATATATGACTGAGATTGGCTTCATTCAAAGTCTCAGAGACAGTTGTGTCTACATCAAAGCATTGAAAGATGGTTCAAATGCGTACTTGCTCATCTATGTAGATGACATGTTGGTTGCGGCTAAAGATAAGCAGGTTATTGTTGAACTGAAGCAGAAGATTCTTGGCATGGAGATCAGAAGAGATCGTGCAGCAAGAAAGCTATGGATGGGTCAAGAAAGCTATCTCAGAAAGGTGTTGGAGCTGTATAGGATGGAAGATTCAAACTAGGTCTCAACACCTTTAGGTGCTCATCTGAAGCTTCGTGCTGCTACACCTGAACAACTGAAAGAAGAAGGAGAGTACATGAAGTCTGTACCCTATGCTAACGCAGAGGAAGCATAATGTACTCAATGATTGGTACTATACCTGATCTCGCGTATCCAGTAGGAATGATCTGCAGATTCATGGGTAATCCTATCAAGGAACATTGGTTAGGAGTGAAATGGTTACTGAGATACATTTGTGGTACTCTGGAAACGAAGCTTTGCTATACAAAGGGTCAGAATTTGTTCTCGAGGCTCTGTGATTCAGATTATCACGGCTGATGCGGATGGAAGAAGGTCAATCGGTGGTCTGGTATTTACTCTTGGAGGAAATACTATCAGCTGGAAGTCAACGCTTCAAGAGATTGTAGCGTTGTCTACTACTGAAGCTCAATATATGGCATTAACCGAAGCAGTCAAGGAGGCTCTGTGGCTCAAGGGGATTCTTAAAGAGTTTGGTTATGAGCAGAAAACTGTTGAAGTGTTCTGTGATTCTCAGAGTGCTATAGCACTATCAAAGAAAAATGTTCATCACGAGCAGACCAAACATATCGACCCCAAGTTTCACAAGATCGACAAGTGATTAGCATGGTCATGTGAATGTCTGGAGATATCAACGCTTCACAATCCGGGATATCTTCACCAAAGTTTTGCCTGTCGGTAAGTTTCAATCAGCCTTAAACTTACTGAGAGTCAAATCTGAGTAGTAAGCTCAGAGATCCGGGAATGGAATCCAAGATTCTAGATCATTTCTCAGTCATCTCTCTAGTTCTATGCCTTTGTCTGCGTTTGGATCTGTCTTTACTAGGTGGAGATTTGTTGAGCTTTAGTAAAGAAGATCATGAAGAAGTTAAGACAAAGACTTGGAGAAGAAGTAATCTTTGTGCTATGGATGAGACCACGTGTCTCTCTCTCTTCGCAGGACCACAACGACTAGCCGTTTGCCGCAGCTCATAAAAGCAAAAACAAACTAATGTTTTGTCTGGTTGTGGAACAAGAAAATAAGGGAGAGTTGACAGCCTGTTCTCCGTACTAGGAGCGTGCTTGTGATGGGATCAAAACAGCATCACGAAAAGCATCTAGGTTTGAGCCTCTCGTCATATAAATAGACACATTGTGTAGAGAGATTGTAAGACAAGAAGTTAGAACATTTTACATAGCATAAACTTGTATTTTGTTCTTGGGAGAGAGAGGTAGAGAACAAATCTCAGAAAGGCTTTGTAAGGGGTCTTTTGTGGGTGAGTGTTAATCTCTTGTAACCTCTGATCTAGTGGATTCCGGGAGACAGTTCCCGGCCCAGACTAACACCCTCGTTAACGGGTGTAACTGGGTTAACAATCTCGTATCTTGTTCTTCTCTTACTCTGTTTTGTTCCTTGCTCTGTTTTGGTGAAAAGTGTGTCCAAGTCATCATCTCTGAAGCGTGTTCTTGCGTTTGTATTTGTAACAGAGCAGCTAAAAGAGACGTTTTGAGGTTGTGGTTACTCCACAAAAATCAAATCAAAATTACTAACTAATGTATTAAAAAAATTACATAATTTATCAATCATAACTTTACATAATTACATAAGAAAGACAAATGCATCTTGTTCGCTTCTCTTCACGATTCATGATGCTCTTTTTCACGATGTTGCTTTTCCATTCTGATAAAATATAAACCAAACAGTTAGATGGGAGTGAGATACGCATCATATGGACTAAGGACACTAAACCAAAAAATCTAGAAATGAATGCAATTGTGTTGCACTATATAAAAAGTGATGAATTTCATAATCTAAACACCTTAAGAACGAAACTATAATAATCATAGGAGTATGAATTCTTTAGATGCTGGCATCCAACCAATTTCAAACCGGATCCTATCTAAGCTTAACCGGTTAGAGAGTTGCGAGGAATATAATTTCTGTAACCAATTCCAAACCGGATCGTAGCATTTCGGTTTGTTCTCAAAATCATTTTCCCGCCACTTTTATAAAACGAACCTTCTCTGTCACTCGTCGTCTCCGATCCCTAACCGCAATGGAGGTTACGACGGAGCCAAAGACGCAGATCGATGAAGTATCTCATCGCAACCTCTCGTTTTCCACTCCCATCGCCGGCGATCCAAGCTCGGACAAACTACCCTTCTTCCGCCACCGCTCGCGGCAGATCAAGCGCGACACCTGGCTCGTCTCCGTCTTCGTGCTTCTCCAGATCGTCGTATTCGCTGTGACTATGGGAGTCAACGACTGCTCCAGAAACTCTAACGGTCACTGCGCCGCCAAATTACTCGGCCGATTCTCTTTCCAGCCTCTCTCCGAGAATCCTATGCTCGGTCCCTCCGCTTCTACGTGAGTTCCTCTCTCTTTCTCTCTATCGGCGCGATTAGGTTTCGTTTCGTCTCTGATAGTATATGTTTCTGGAACCGATCTCAATTTGAATGCGGAAGATCTATAGTGTTTGATTTGTGTGGATCTGCTTGTTGCTACGTTCAGTTTGATGAATCAATCGAAGCTAAGATGCAGATCGTAGTGCTGCTTCTTCTTAGATCTATATGTAATGGAAAAATTGAAGGAAGCATGTATGTTTCTTGCTTCTAACGATTGATTGATTAGTAAGCTCTGTGGTTCATATTTAACTATGAGTTTGCAGCTTCAAACACACGGCAGGTCTTTACTGGAATGCTCCCGTGTTCTATAGAGTTTGATTTGTGTGGATCTGATTGTTGCTACGTTCTGTTAGATGAATCATTCGAAACTAAGATACATACAGTAGTGCTTCTTCTTCTTCTTCTTAGATCTATAGGTGTTAGCAAAACTGAAGGAAACAGGTCAGTTTCTTCCTTCTAACGACTGATTATCAAGCTCTGTGCATCATGTTTCACTTTGTGTTCGCAGCTTTGAACACATGGGAGGTCTTTACTGGGACGCTCTGGTTGAGAATCATGAGATTTGGCGTGTTTTGACATCTCCGTGGCTACACAGTGGATTGTTTCATCTTTTGATAAATCTTGGGAGCTTGATTCTCGTTGGTATATTCATGGAGCAGCGATATGGACCATGTAAAAGTCGTCTCCTTCACTCTGGTTACCTCATCTAATCTGTTTTTGATGGAGTTTTTCACGTTTATAATCTGACTTTCTCTGCTTTTGTTTTGGTTCTGTAGTCAGGATTGCACTAATATACTTCCTCTCTGGCATTGTGGGAAGTCTCTTTGCTGTGTTGTTTGTTCGAAACATCCCATCAATCTGTTCTGGTGCTGCTTTCTTTGGATTGATTGGAGCTATGCTCTCTGCACTTGCAAGGAACTGGAATCTATATACCTCCAAGGTCAAGGACTTTCTGCTTGTCCCTGTGTACCTTCTTTTCTTTAACCTTTTTCTGATTTTATTTGGTCATGTTTTGCTTGCTTGATACAGGTTTCGGCATTAGTGATAATACTCACTATCTCCACAGTCAATTTCCTGATCGGCTTTCTTCCTCACATAGACAACTTTGCCAACATTGGCGGTTTCATATCAGGATTCCTTCTTGGATTTGTGCTGTTATTTACCCCACAGCTGAGACAGGACCCCCCTCCACCTCACAAGGGAAAACTGTTTGAAGATGATATGAGAACTTCCACAAGGCTTAAAGAAATGTTTGACAGACCGGTGTTAAGGATTGTATGCCTTGTCTTGTTCTGTGGAATGTGAGAGTTCTCTTTTTGATCTTGCTCAATCTCTCTGCGTTTTGTGACATGTATAAGCTTATACATCTTTGTCTCTCTTTTCATAGACTTGCTGGGGTTCTAATAGCAGCTTGCTGGGGTATTAATCTCAACCGCTACTGCAACTGGTGTCGCTATGTTGACTGTGTTCCAACCAGGAAATGGAGCTGCAGCGACATAACTACTTCCTGCGAGGTATACCTTAAAGCTTGGTGTGGCACTGATTCTAGAATTCGAGTGTTTTAATCATTGTTCAATATATGCGAATTTGATAGGCAATGGTGAGTGATGCTCAGCTAACACTAACGTGCATGGCCAATGGAAAGTTCCGGATATTTCCTTACACCAATATATCACAAGCCAGGACACAAGACCTCTGCACGCTCGTCTGCAGTTAGACATGATCAGGTTTTAACTCCTTTGTACTCCCTCCAGTTCTTAGATAATTGCATAGAATACCACCAAAACTCCCATACTATAATCCTTAGTCAAGTTTCGGCACTTTTGTGGCATAGCTTTAATGGATAAGAAGGTAGGACTTGTAACGAAACGATTGCATTGGTCTTGTTGATACTATGAATGTGAATACTAAAGTCTACCAAGATAGGTCCCATAGGAGGACCCAGTAGCCGCATAAGTGGCTTACATAAACTTGACACAATCCACATCATATCTACGCACACATGACACACCCAGTATGTATAAATATTCAGCTTCTTTTTAACTTAAAATGCATACTTTTTGTTTATATGCTTTAGGAGGAAGAGTGATAATGATGATGATAAATAGGTGTGGCTTTGTGGGTCTAGTAGAATGAGAAGAAAAGGGCCGACCTTGACACAGGTAGAGAGAGAGATAGAGATAGGGCCACTAAAATTGATTTTGGGAAAAGTAGAATTGAGAATGTTACACTTCATATTAAAATGCAGACATAATAGCTGATGAAGCCCATACTGTGGTCCTGATTCTCATTAACCTACTCAACTGCCTACATCTCTCTCTCTATCGGTTTAAATTACTCCTATCCTCCTCAGTATGTATGCATTTCACATAACACACACAACATAGACATGCCTTTTGTTTCTTCTATATCAGTATTCATATTTTAGTTTGCATTGTATAACATGTTCAAGTCACTCGATTTATGTCAGATTCACCTTAGTTATAACCATCGGGGATTTGTGATTTCGTTTGATCATTTACAGTTTCTGAGAACATTTTCCAGTTGGTGACCCTTAGATTGTTAGATGTAACCCTGAGCATTCGGTTCTCGGTTAGGTTCTTTCGGTTCTTCGATTTGGTTCTGGAATTTGGGTTGGTAGCTTTATTTCAAGTGTGTTTTTTTTTTCTGGAATAAACCACAAACCAACACAATTTTGGCACTCTGATTATTTAGATTTTAAGCATCTTCACAAAGAAAAAAAAAGAATTAGAATTATTTTATATATTTCACATATATACATGTTATGTATATATCCATATAGTACTTGTCAATGTTTTCATGTTAATGTATAACGCTCCTTCTCCATCATCCTTTCTTTTTTCATTTCTTCATACTATATTATGTATAAAATTATTGTCATGTTTATTGTATAACGCTCCTTAATATCGAGAATTTGGACCACATCAACAAGTTATAAAGATATTTGAAAACTACTATTTAATGTGCATCAATGATATACACGAAGATGGGAATATTGCAACCACAGATCTCTACCATTTAACGTTCAAATAGCATATACCTTTGCATCCTTATTTCGGCTCTCAGTACTTTTACAGTTTATTTTTAACATAAAGAATACACAAAAAGATAAACTATAATACAACTTAAGTGGTGGCTCTTGACCCTCTAAATAATCAACTCTTCCCTTTATCTCCACCGTCCAATTAGAGGATTAGTGATCAAAGAGTGCTTAAATCAGTTATTAACATAATCGCCTTACTTGATTTGCAACTTTCTTAAAGGTTCTTTTGACCTTGCTTAATAGTTGTCCATATTCTGGTTAGTTAATACGGGTATAACACAATTAAAGGTCGTATCCCTTTTTACCATTTTTATTATTCTTGTTTTCACAATCGAGTTTTAGCAAAAATCTTAGGCGACTCTACAAAAGAACTTTACAGTCTTCCATTTTACCATTTTCTTTTCAAAACAATTATCTTTAGAGTTCAAAAGTTTATTCATTTACATCTAGCAATAAATCGGTAAATTTAGATAAAGACTAACCAATAAGTAATTAAATAATCATTCTCAACAGGAATTAAATGGGACAACGAAGTGGAGAAATTGGACGATCGATTTCAAAATGGTAGACGGAAAGCGAAGAAGAGTATGTATGGACCCAAAACAGTTGTTTCTTTATCTTAAGTCATTACTGAGAAAACGAAACATTCTTGCAAATCTACACCTTGGTAATTACTCTCTAAGGCTCTGTCGATAGTTATACACTCGTATAGTTAAACATACATACATCTATATTCTAAAATTTTCATTTGACCAAGAAGATTTTCATATTATATATTATTACATACAAGTCTTCTTAGCAATAATATACCGTATTCTAGATTGTTCGTGAACTTTCTTTTGGAACTTACTTCTGATATATCGAATTTTGGATTTATTGCTGAATAGTGTTCATTTTGTCTGTTTCGTTATTCATAAACGAAAATAAAATACTATAATATTAAGAAGTTTGTCTTTCACGTCTATAACATAAACAAATTGTGGAAAAAACGATATATAATATTAAAATTTAAAATGTGACAAAATTTTGTAAAATAAATGAAGAAACAAACAAGAGTAATCGGAGATTACTGAGTCGCCCGACGCTTCCAATAGATATGGTCCTGTCTTCCATTAGATTTGATGTGTACACTCATCCACAAATACTTGCAATGTTTAATACATGTGCAAATCTACAACATATAGTCATTAATGGTTGATAAATAATTCTAGATTACCGCAGCCGTGATGGTAATATATGGCCGAGATTAGGCCTGGAACTTATATCCGGGATCCGGATTCGATCCGAGATGCGATCCGGATCCGTTCCGAAAATCCAGATATCCGGAGGGGTCGAATCCGAATCCGGATAGTAAAATGTTGGATTCGTCAAAGCCGGATCCGGATATCTTGATTTTTTAGTCCGGATATCCGGATCCGTAATTTTTATTAATAATTAATTTAAAATAGTAATATATATATATGTAAAAACTAATTTATTTATTATATTTTCATTTTTGTAATAGTATATATAATTTTTATATAAATTTGGTTATACATAGAAATAATTAAAAAATTATATAAATTTTTATTTTTTTAATTATTATTAATATTTTAAATATTTTAAAATTATTTTTAATCTATTTGAAGGTTCCAAATCCGGATCCGGATTTCCGCCGGATATTACAATTTCTAGAAGGATATCCGACATCCAGATATCCGAGAACCCCGGATCCGGATAACGATAATAAAATCATGGATCCGCCGGATAACAATCCGGATCCGAATACCTTAAAATTCCCCGGATATCCGATCCGTTCCACCCCTAGCCGAGATTACTGATTATCCTAATGTAACTTTCCTAACGCTTAAATATATAGTTATGTGATAAAAAAAGTAGTACTTACTTTCAGTTACGAATATGAAAATACATTCAACAAAGCAACAAAGGAAAAATGATAATTCAAGCTGATATAATGTTTCATGGTTCACATATACTCATTTACTATTAAGTAGATAGAAATAAAGCTCAATTTCTAATAATCACTGAAAATAGAAAGGAAAAAAAAATCATATAGATACATCATACATCAGCGTTTACCATTTTTGTATTGTTGATTCCATATGATATAATTTCTCGTTTAATATACATAGATATGCATATATACATATAAATTTTGTTGGATAATTAAGAAAAAGACTACTTATTTTATATCATCTTAACCAAAATCATAATTGCAATAATATTGACATTTATTGGTGGTTTGGAAAGAGAGTGTACGAATGGAATTAAAGAACACAGATGAGTTATAGAATATGCGCCGGCTTGATAACGGGAATAAAGCAACAACATATGTACTGCTTAGCTTGCAACATCTATAACCCATTTGCAATTACTTAATTTTATCTTATCTACTTAATGTTTTTATTAAATATTAAACTACGTCAATTAAATGTTATATAGTATTTCTTTTCTTGGTATCCGCCGTTGTATGGGTCCGAAATGCCACTTTGGAGGTACCAACTTGATTTCATTCTTTGTATAACTTTAGCTACACTACCATTATGCTGGAATCTAATTGTTATACCATGACCTATCTTGATCCTTTGAGCCATTATCATATTAATACAAAGCATCATCTGACTAATCAAGTTTACTTTGTTATATTGGTATTAAGTAAATAATATTATACTAAAGTAACCTATGGATGTACAGATATATTATTAAAACATTGTCTATAATATATGAAGACTTAATTGTATTTCAAACAAACCACAACAAGTCCTTATTAACACCTGATGATTCCGAACCTAAGGTAAGCTATAGTCTAGATTCAAACTCTTCCGAGTTACGAAAAAATATACAGAAACACCCATAAGCACTATACAGTCATTGGATATTGTGAGGGGGTGTAGACACTATATTGTTGTATTTGTACCGGATAAAAAGCTGTGCTTCGTGATCAATCAACTTAGTGCATAACTAGCAAAGCATGAAATGGTATTAGATGCCCTCCCTCGTAGAAGACGCTAGCTCATATACTAATCACTAACTATTCGATTATTAGTGTACTCAAACTTGATCATTATTATATTTACCCTTTTATATTAACCATCGATTACTAGAGATTTTATTCGGACAAAGAATCAAGCTAATGAGCAGCTTCTAGAAAGACAAATCTTATTCAGATTTTATTTCTGTCTCAAATTATAGATGACAAAAATTATGGATTACATGGAAAATCATGTTCTATATACTGTATATTTTCCCTAAAACACTACAATTTACTTCTCTTTTTCTGTTGACTGTGGATATTTGAACCGAAGTTTAGCTTCTTTTCTTTAATATAATGTTAAATTTATTCTAAGAAAAATGCTTTTGTACATCATGTGTAGCATGTTTTTGGTAAAAAATAAAATTTCTGTCCCTAATGCTTAACATAAGCCACTATTAAGAGAATCTTAATCTTATGAAGCAAACCATTGCTGCAGAAGAGTTCCGTTCCTTTGATTTCCATCTTCTGATATGGACAGGCACTTGTTCTTGACTTGACGATTAATGAACCGGACTAAAACTGCAGTGGTGACAAGAACATAGCCATGAAACCAAAAACCAAAATCAAAAACGTAATCTAGCTATTTCAAAACCAAAAACATAGTCCCATATCGTCTAATCAAGTAAAATCAATTTTGTTCCAATAAAAATTAAATTCATAACCGATAAATTTACATTTTGCCTCAAATTAGTTTTCCACCTGTATAGTACCACTATTTGTCAGTTACCCTCTTCTTTTCCTCCAAAAATTATTTGCATGCCCTTTATTTTGTACTTTATCAGATTTCAATTTTATTCTATTATTCTTTCCATAAGAAATTTAGTTTTTTGAAAATACAGAGAAATCGGTGTTTCAAAAAAAAAAAAAAAAAAAGTGTTTCAAAAAAAAAAAAAAGAAAATACAGAGAAATCAATATATTTAGTATTATTAACAAATACCAATCATCCACTTCCTCCTCTATAGGAAACAAACCATCATTGCTCCAAACAATCACTTTCATCCTTACAAAATCTCTGATTCTTCTTCTTCTTATTCTCTTTCTCTCACTCTCTTCTTCACCTATACATACATTCACACACACATACAATCTCTTTATAAACCTTTAAACTCTCTCCTTCCCAGTTTTCCCTCCATAGAATCATCAATAAACACAACAAAAAATAACAAAAATCAAATTCTTTACAGGGTTGTCTCTGTTTCATCATCAACAAAATGGATCCTTCTTGCACAAACTCAGTAAACGGATTCTACACCTTTCTAAACAAATCAATGGAAGATCTCGAAAGGGTCTATTTATCCAACAGCTTCATGTCTCTTCAGTTCCTACAGAGAGTGATCTGTCTCCTCAGAACCTCTCACTCTCACCTCACACTTCTCGTCCAGAAACTCAACCTCCCTGTCGGCGACAAGTGGCTCGACGACTACATGGACGAAACCTCCAAGCTCTGGGACGTCTGCCACGTCATCAAATCATCTCTCTCCTCCATGGAAAGCTTCTGCTCCGCCGCGATCTCCGTGACCTCCACCCTCGACGGCCACCACCACCACAACCACCGTCAGGTTTGTTTTTTTGCTAAAAAATTCTTGAATAAAAGGTCGAATATTCTTGAAGAATAAAGTTTCGAACTTTGGTTGATTTATGAAATGGATTACAGGTGATGCGAGCGATAACTGGATGTAGAAGAGAAGCGGTGGGGATAGAGGAAGAGAACAGAGCTTTGATGGAGAACCGTGTCCAAAGGTTCCCCTTTGGTCGGAGCAAGTTACTACGACGGCGGCGATGGAGTCGTCGAAGATACAGAACGGTTTCAGCGGGTTCCGAGGAGTGATGAACACGGTCAAGAACATGAACACTCTGTTTCTCGTGATCTTGACGCAAGGCCTTGTTTACTGTATCCCGGGGACACGACGGCGACGGTGACGGTGACGGCGACGGCGATGGTGAGGCTGAAGCAGAGAGTGGCGGCGGAGATGGAGAGGACGGGGGTGAAGAAAGGGGTGATGATGTATGAGTACAGGAGGAGCAAGACGGCGGTGGAGGAGCTCAAAGCAGAGCTCGAGAGGAGGTGGTGCGGCGGCGGGAGAGGAGGAGGAGGCGGAGAAAGGGTTGAGGGAGAGAGTGGAGAGTTTGAAAGTGAGTGTTGGGAGTTTGAGGAATGGAACAGAGAGTGTTGTTGCTCAGATTGATGATTTCTTTGATGAGATTGTTGATGGTAGAAAAATGCTTTTGGCTTTCTGTAGCCACAGGTAAACAAAAAAATACACAGACAAAGGTTTTAATTAGGCTTTTAGATGAATCAGAATGTTAATCTTCTGCTATGTTTTTAATTTGTTTAATAATATCTACAAAATTTATGTGTTTTTATAAAACCTTTCTGGGGGTTCTTTATATATGAAAGTCCAAACATGAAGTTAATATGATGCTTACAAAGCAGACCATTGTGCTAAAGTTGAAATGTGGAAAAAGAAAACAAATGCAAGTATATCAAACTCTATAAGAACATTATTCCTTCATTTTAAATATAAGATGTTATAAGAAAAAATGTTTATTGTTGTAAAATGTTATATTTAGATGAGTTTTGATTTATTAAAAACTGTATAATTAATTGTGTTTTATTGCACTAGATGTTAGAAGTTCCCACTCTTTGTTGTGTACTATGTTGGTTCGGCAACACCATTTTGGATTTTTGAAGTGACGTCTAAATAGAATTAGAATATCTTTTACTGTTTATATTGTTGTTAGAAATGAAGTTAACATGATGCTTACAAAACTCAACTCGTGTGTCAAAGTTGAGATGTAAAGAAAACAAATAAAACTATATCAAATTCTATAAGAAGTTATTTCGTTAGAAGTTATTTTGTTAATACCGATTCTATACGAATCTTCAAATGAGGAGACATGCAATATACAGTATTATACATGGTCCCATGGAGATGAAACGTTTGATTGTTTTATTTCTTCAGAAAAAAAAAAACGTTTGGATTTTTGTTATAGTACTCTTTTGTTTCTTTGTTGCTTTAGAATAAAAGAATTGACTGCAAAAGAGAGAGACAGAGTTGTCTATACGGAAAAGAGTTGCAGAAAGGACGGTAATAAAATGAGAAAACAGCAAATGATTAAGAACCTGACGGTTGATCTGATTTCACTTGATGCAGATTGAGAGATAAAGTGAAAAGAAAAGAAAAGAAAAAACATCTCGTGCTCTTCTTTTGTATAATGACTTCTTTTTAATTTGTGAATTATGTTTTATTTTATGAGACTCATGCTTCAAATGATTAGCAATCCGTTCCTCTCTTCTATACAAATTTCAAAATTTGCAAGATACGATACACAAATAATTCATCAAACATCAAGTCCTTGCCCCCTCTCACGAGAGGATCTTGTATGAACATTCATACAAGAAAAGTTTGAGCGTTTAGAAAAATCCTAAAGTAAAATCATCAAGATCCCATGTAAATGATATATAAACAACATTTGCCATATCGAATAAAATACATTTTTTTGTCTATTTGTTTATTTGATACAACGACTATGATTGAAGAGTCAATTTTCTTTTTCCTTTGGTTTGGTTGTTGGTCTGCATGCATGAATTATTTGTGTTTCCTCAACATATAACCAACCTCTGGAAATAATCATTATTTTGTTTTGTCCTTGAAACGTTTTCAAGTTTGCGTTACAGCTAATTTTCACAGAGTGGGTTCTTGTATTTTCATCATACCTTGACCAATTAAAGTAAATAGAAATATAAGATCCACCCAGTTCACTCTACCATACGTGAACGTAAGAAATATACATGTATTGTGTAGTATATGTCAATCATTTAATCAAACAAATCATGACAGTAATAATACCAGAAAAAGACACTATTTATTCGGTTGATCTAACTTCAACCAAATCAAACATAATCAATGTCTTTTTGTGATTGTTCATCGGCCGCCTAGTCGTCCTAATATAGCTAATCAAACCAACCTAATATATTCGTCTTGATTCATTTCCTAATCTAAAAACCAAACCTAATTTATTGACAAATAGGCGCTGCTCTAGTTCATAATTTGGTTACAAAGTTAATAAAAGAGACAGAAAAAGTGTAGAAGGTAGGGGGACCTTGAGCTTCCTGAGCAGAGCATTATTGGCAGTTTTATCAATTAAAAGCCAAAGAACAGTTAATACTCTTTGGTTGGCGCCGTTAACTTAGATGCATTCATTAGGCTCATAGCATAGGCATGTTTATTAAATCATCTAGTTACTCGTGTTTCTTTTAGTACTCCATAAACAGTTTTAATTACTACTCCAAAATGGTTAAAAAGTAAAAACCATCCATAGACATTTTAACCCCCAATAAAACAATAAACGATTAGGAAAGAGCGAGATGTTCAATCCAAAATGCGTCTCAGAAATTGGTCAAATACACAGATTGCCACGTGGCAAACATAAAACCCTAGAGAAAGTCAAAATGCAAAGAAAAGAAAAGACCATAAGATACTTTTTTATTACCACCAACCACTACTACTTGGGACGTACAGATTCCAACATTCCCTTCACCTGTCAACAACATTGACACAAACAAACCACAAATCACTGAATAAATAATATAAAAATATAAAGATCTTCATCTTCAGGCATTATAGTGTGAACAAGTAGCTCCAAGCTTTTCTAGATCAAAATTGTTACAGCAAAGTCGAGCAAAGAAGAGTAAAATGCATTCCATGTTTGTTGTTCAGAAACTGTCGAATGATCCTATTATAGTGTGAACAAGTAGCTCCAACCTTTTCTAGATCAAAATTGTTACAGCAAAGAAGAGTAAAATGCATTCCATGTTTATTGTTCAGAGAATGTCGAATTATCCTATTATATGTGTCCTTACAATGAATACGAGAGACCAAACAAAGGTAAAATTGTACAGACAACTACATGAACTGTAATAGTAAAATAAAATTCATGCCTAAAGATAGTAATCAGTAATAACGGAAGAATGAGGAATAAGATTCGTGCCTAATGGTAGCAAAAGCCTAATCATTTGAAAATGCAAAACCATCATTGATTCAATAGATTGATGAAAATGATTGATCAAATTTACCTTTGCAGCTATTACCTCTGTGTCTGCTGGAATCTTATAGGCACCCTAGACTCCGCACCTTCCTCCATGATGACCCTGCAACTGGGCCTCATTGGGAACTTCATTGTCACTCGACTCTTTGCTTCCATCCTCCTCGCACAAGCTAGACTCAGCAACACCGCTCTCAGCAGGCTCCTGCACGTTTATGACCTTCCCAAACAGCTGAAAACTAATGCCTCTGTTGTTCCCAGCTGCGTCATTTCCAGATGAAACATTAGTGGTATTGCTATTAGGCGACAAGTCATCTGACGGCGGACTGGCAAAGTTCATCATCTGAGTCGTCGAGACTCTTCCCAAACCGGGAAGAGGACTAAAGAAGTTGAACTCAGGATGAGCGTTTTCTCCAATGAATCCGGTTGAGTTGTTGTAAGACCCAAATTCATAATGCCTGGCTCCCTGCATGCCAGCAGGAACTGTAGTATAAGTAGTGTACCCATAGTGATTTGGATCCATAGCTTGTCCTCTTCCAGGATAGATCATCTCTCCTTCCTCTCCTCCACTCAAGAACCCACTTGATGAGCCATGTGGATACTTGGACCTCTTTGTTGGAGGAGTGTAAGTGGCGTGAAGCTGAGTTGAGCTCGCAACCACCTCCACTTGCCAAGGATTCACCCTCTTCAAATTCTGCAGAATCTCAGGTTCATCCCATGTGATCTGAGAAACGAGTTTCCATTAACATTAACTCAAGTCACAAGAACTAAGCATTCAACATTTTGGATTTCAAATCAAGACCTCACAACAGAGTTAACACAGCAACAAGAACAACCACAGTGTATACCTGAAGCTGTTTCCACGTCTCCTGAAACGAAGCTGAGACGACGCCCTGAAACCACGTGATCCTCGAGGAATCTTCCGTCTCCATCGCCATCTTGACTCTAGTTCCAGGAGCCCAGTAAACACTCACGGAGGCTTCCACGTCTTCAGCTCTCACCACGAAGTCAGACCACCCCGCCGTGGGGTAATACACAACCTCGAACGGAAGACCCTGCGAGGCTTTCCCAATCGCCTCCGAAACCGCTTCCGCCGTCAGCTTCCCCATCCCAACTCTACTAAACCCCTTCTTCTCGCCACCGTCTTCCTTCTTAACTCCTCCTCCTCCGTAGCAACCGGCGTAGTACTCATCGCCGTAGTAGCTTCCTCCCCCGCCGCCTTTATTCGAGCTCGGAGCTCTCCTCACACCGATAAACATCTCGTGAACAGATTTCCTCATGAAAACGACGGAATCTCCACAGATGAGCTTCTTGTTGTTCACGAACTTGCTCCATCCGGTGGTTAGCAGGTGCCTCCTCGGCGTTCCTCGGTAGATGTGGCGGAAGTCCCACACGACGCCGTGCACGTCGGTGATGAAGAGCTTCTGAACGGGAGGATCCACCTGGAAATCGAGAGGAGGGAAGACGGAATCCGCGCAGTAGCGCGGGACGGAGAATCCTCCTCCGTTGTTAGCGTCGGACGCCGTGAGGACCTTGGCGAACGTGACGACCTTCTCATCGTCTCTCTCCTCTCCGAATCGAGAAGAGGGAGGAAACGGAAACTGAAACTGAAACTGATCCTGAGCCACGGGGTGGAGCGAGAGGTGCGCGAAGACCTCGTCGGTGATCGGATCCGCGAGGAGGCTGATCGAGGAGACGACGCAGGGGATCGGAGAAGCGACGGCGGAGGAGATGACGGAGGAGGAAGGGCAGCAGTGCTCCGCGTGTCCCTGCGGGAAGTAGTAGACGCGAGAGAAGAGCGCGGGGATCTGGACGGAGGCTCCGGCGCAGGCGCGCCAGATCTTGGGGTCGATCTCGTGGCGGATGTCAGCGGTTGCCGACGGTGGTGGTGACATTGGCGGTTGAGAGAAGTCAGCGAGGGAGGTTAGGTAGTGTAGAGAGAGAGAGAGAGAGGGGAAGGGACTGTGTATGATGTCTGAGAAAGAGTTAGAGAGAGAGAGGATAATGGAAACGGAAGCCAAGGGATAGGGAGATAGAGAGAGAGAATAGATTTACTGTTACGCCGTTGCTACGGGGATTTTGATTTGATTTTTATTCCAATTTACGGTTTTGCCACTCCGCAACAAACTTTATTCAGCCAACCTGCTCTTTCCACCGTCCGATCGCGCGTGTATCTCACTCTCTTCTTTCTTCTCTGTTTTTACGGTTGATTTCTCGCTTTTTGCTTCTATTTATTTTTTTATTTTCCCTCATTACTTAATGATGTCCTACTCTTTCGTTGTATTTTTCTTCTAGAAGCAAATTAAAATTAAAAAAAAAAAAAACCGAATTATTAAAGACCGCTAATAATTTCGTAAGAGTAGTAATTATCTACGAGTGACTAGAAGAAGTAAGTAATTGATGGATATTTTCTGCAGATCTATTAACTGATTAGAAAAATATATGAATAATAATGATTTAATAATACCATACAACCATGTGTGTGCTTTGATGTAAAAAAAAAACCATGTTTGTGCTTTGATTTATCGTTTAGCCTACCCATAGTTTCACTAGTTCCCTAAGATTTTTTTTTTTAAAAACAAGGTTGATTTATGAGGAATAAACTAAAAATACATTGTCGATTTTCTCACATTATTTTGTCTGATAGAAAACCATTTTTCATGTTTTTAGGAGATGGATGTATTTTTCTTATATTAGATGACATTACATGGTTTATTGCCAATATTATTACTTGTGTATTAGTTCACCAAAAAAAAGATATTACTTGTGTATTTAACTGATGTTTTTTCTTTTTTGAAAAAGTGCATTTAACTGATGTTTCACGGTATTTTTTTTGTTTCTACAATAATATTTTTCTTTCAACAAAATCTAAGATACATCCAAGTGAATTAGATTCAACTTTATCTTATTTATTTGATGAGGTTGCAAGTTTCAAATCTTTATTTAAACGTTCAAGTTTAACAACCTGATAACAACAAAAACATATCTAAATATTCTAACGGAATATGTTAATGAACACATCTATTGAATGTTTATCACATTTTAAAATGATTTTTTTCTTTTGAGTTGTTAGATTTCTTTCTCTATTTTACTAACAACAACAAGCGGGAAAACTTTGCATTTGGGGAGAAATGAGCTTAAAATATAGTGCAGTCTTGTTTGAAATTCACTTTTTTAAGATTTTAATTGTAAGTTGTCTTAATTTAATCCTTGATTAGCTTCTCGGTGGTTAAAACCAAATAATTTTTAAAAAGTTATAATACTTTAAATGAAGCAAACAAGAATAGCTTGTGTGAACTGTGAAGTCAATTATATAAGGAAGTGCCGTCTGGCTAAATTGTTGCCGTTCTTATAATTAAATTTGTTCTATTTAATATTTTACATTATTTTGAGTATGATTGGTAAAGTCTTTAAATAATGTTAAGTTACAAGCTAATATAGACTGATTCGTACAATGTTTATCACCACATTTACAATCTAGGCAGTTAGACCATTTAATTTTGAACTTTTTTGGAAAATTTTATTACTTTATACTTTCAAATGTAAATAGCAGCACATAATCATATAAAACACATATTAACTTCTAGAAAATATCTAAACAAATTCCTGAATAATAAAACGAAAAAAACATCAAAAAGGATCCTATTAGTTATTCCGTTGGCGCGTGGGGGAATGTTTGTTGTGGACTTGTGGTCTTACATATTATTCGTTTATTTAATCTTATATGTTTTCGTCTTTCGACGGCACATATAAATTTTATTAATACCATTGAAACAAAATAACGCCAATTTATTAAGTTCCGTCCAAACGGGCCTGTTTCTGTTCCCGCAGGTTTCGAGTTTATATAGACGGCCCACTATCACATCAACGCGACGATTGTAAATAAATAAATGAATTGAAGTAAAAAAGAATGACAATGACAATTAGATTCAATGACCATTAAGCTTTTATCAAATGGACTCGTGTGATTGCATAAATTGTTTCCCATCTTTCTTTTAGAATATGAGTAGCGTGAACAATTTGTTTTGTTTTATTGTAAGAAAATCAAATAATGTTGAAATCAGTTTTCATGAGGACAAAACTCTACAGACGTGGTGGTACTTTTTCACTAAAATTTGTCAAATCAGTGTAACGTCAATAATCATCATCCTACGGTTTGCAAGCATATGGTATAAACAGTACAATACGTACATGTCGGGACAAAACAATGAAAACATATTAAATAACATATTTTGAATAAGAAATTTAATTTCCAGAAAAAAAAAAACTCGAATAAGAAACTAAACAACACCATAAAGTTCACTTTATCGACATCTGTAGTCGTAATAGAGGAAGATGATATTGAAGTAAGAACTTGCTTTTGTAGTCATCTCTTGAACCTCTGCTTCTGATCAAAGCTATTAAAATGGTTTGCGTTGATTAATGTTCGAGCTTATCTTATGTGTTGATTAATGTTCGAGCTTATCTTAGTATTGATTTTGTTTAGTAAAGTCTCAAACCAACCCCTACAAGAACTCTGCATCGAGAGAATCTTAAAACACCTAACAAGAATGCACTAACGTTCCTTACTAAACAAATTCCAAATCTCGCAAACACGCAATTAACACAATGAGCATTTGAACCCAACAAGGCACCAAGAACCAAACAAAAGCAATTATTCTCCATGTTCTGATATAAAAAAAAAAATTAAAGCCAGATAAGTATTTTTCAAAACCAAAAAGCTTTTAATTATTCTGAAAAAAACGAAATAACATTTAAAAAAAAAAAGTAACATAGCAAAAGAAACTCTCAATCCTCCCCTTCGGACTCAGACTCAGCGCTCTGGAGCCACACCACAAAAGGCTTGACATTCTTCCAAACAGGCGAGCTCTTGTCAACTCCAGTCAGACCCTTTTGGTACCATTCCAACACAAACTCTTCCTCAACAATGTCTTCGTCGTACAAAGCCTTAAGAACCTGAGCCACCTCTTTAACCGCCTCTTCATTTCCACTCTTTCCACAGAATGATCCGATAGAGTTGAGCAGATGCATCTGTGATCCTTCCTCCTGCGTTGCAGCCACTAAGTACTTCTTCTTCTTCATCACTTCTTTGAGAAAATTTTTGCCCACACCACCAAAGAGAGCGTTGAAGAGTGCGTCCATGACATCTTGAGGAGGCTCAGAGAGGGAGGAGATGAACGTTTTGAGCTGGCTTATGGGTAGATCTTTCTTCAGATACTCTTTCATCTCCTGCACGAGACTCTTCTCCTCTTCTTTTTTTACAGAGAGCATCACCATCTCAGCAGTAGCAGCACTCAACTGTTCCTTCATTCTTTTCTCAGCAGCTTCTCTAGAAGTATCAGTTTGCCACTGGATCCCATCATCATCATCATCGTCTTCATCATCCTCATCCACCTCATGAGCATTCTCATCATGCTTCGGGCTGATATCCTCATCAGAAGCATGGTTCTTGGACGCCTTGGAAGAAGAAGCCTCCTTCCCGTTGGAAGGTGCTTTCTTCTTTAGCTTTTTCAGCGCCTCATCAGCTGCTTCACCTTCCTTAAGCCTCTCCTTCTCAGCCCTCCTCATAGCCTTCTTATCCTTTCCCCCCTTCTTAGCCTCCGGTGGGTTCTTCAGAATGAACGTAGTCAGCTTATCCCTCATGTCACACTCAGAGATAAACCCACAAGCAGCACACTTCAAGTTCACCATCTGACTCTTGGTAATAAGAATCTCAGTCTCGGGATTCCCACACCCATAACACTGAACATACCTCTTGATAAAAGCCTCCAGAAGAGAGGCAAGCTTAGACGTGCTGTGAGCCCCATTCACAAGAGAAGTACCAGTCTTCTCATCAAACTTGGACTGAGCTCCCAACTCACAACCAAAGTACTTGGTGGTGTAAGAAGCAGGCCTCGCCAAAGCCTTTGCGATCTCGACGTTGTTGACAATGTTGGTCTTGATGCCGTTACCTTTGCCTTCAATCTTGGTAACCATCTTGGGCATCTTGTACCTGTAAAAGGCATCGTTGCGGTTGGAAGCACCAATGTTCTGGAGCGCCATGTTTTGAGTTTTTTTTTTTTAATCAATGGAAGTGGTCAGAGAGAGGAGGTGTCTCGGGTTTGAAGATGCGTGTAATGGAAGAGATTGTAGTGGTAGTAATTCTTAGCTCTGGGTGTAGGATAGTCTTGTCCACGCAACCAGATAGATAGCAAAAGGGTGATATCTTGCCAGACATAAAAGAAAGCTTCAAACTTTTCGAAAGCTGCAAACTTTTTTTTAAGCTACTGAGAACAAATAAGCTGAAAGAAACCAATGAATCAGCCAAAGCTATAATGAGAATGATGAATCTAAATCTAGATAAGAAACACACAAACATATCAATCACACAAGACAAGGAGATATCATATATATATAAGAAACAAACATATCAATTCTCAACAGAAACCTAAGGGATATCTACGAGACTCTCTGACAATCAATTCATTACGAGATTTCAATGATTTTAGCTCAAACAGATAATTGATTACGAAAAATCAAATCAAAGCCATCTCTAATATAATCGCATAAGATTGAAACAGTAATCACAGGATCTGGAGAAATACCTATGGATCGGAGACGATGGAATCAAAAAGCTCGGAAGGAAGATTCTAGGTATGAGAGAGAGAGAGGCGTGCGTTTGTTTGTTTGTTTATATAAGAAGAGGTGGGATGGAGAGATTAGGGTTAACCTCTACGAAAAGGAAAGATTTTTACTTTTTCCGTTTCCGTTTGTCTTCCTCTTCCGCAAGTAATTATTTTTAATTTCCTTTTTTTTTAATTATGGAAAACAAAATCCAATTCAAGTTAATTTAACATTGAAATTTTAAAAAAAAATTGAATTGTATGGCAAAGCTTTGGACAAAATAAAATCAGACCTTGTCTAAAATTTAATATATCTTTTATAAGTTCTAACATTTAACATAATGGTACTTCTTGTACTCTTTCATCTTCTATAAGCTTTTTTTATCAAAGTTCCTTTTTATCTTTTCAAAACTAGTAAGTAGCTTTAGTTTTACTTCTTTTTTTTCATCTAGCTTTAGTTTTACTTAATTTTTCAAAAACACCTAAAATATGATTCAAGAGAATAATATAATCCATTCAGAGAGTTTGATTTTTATAACATTTTACGAGACTACACCTTTCAGATCAAAATTACAGATTTTTAGTCCTTTCCTTTTTTTTTGTTTAAATTGTTAGTCGTTTCTGTATACCACCACGTCAGACCGCATGACCAGAAAACAACACTTTCTATTTATTTTTATTTTTTTTAAAAGAGCTGAACTTATCTACATGTTAAGCAAGCCCATGAGCTGCTAATATGAGGGGACAACTTGTAAAAGGCCCATAAAGCGCACATCACGGCGTCGTTGCAACGACGTGAGTCAACACGGTCGACGACACGCATTCTTCTTTTTCTTCTGCCTAACCATATTTGACGGTTTTCTTCTTGAATGTTATTCAATTCAAAATGTCTTTTCTCTTTCTTTTTTGACAATTCGTCTCCGAAACTTTCGTCTAGATCTCTCGTTCAGAGTAAACTAATATTATTATACGACATCATTGTTCATTGATGGACATGCACTTCTATCATGTAACTCTCTCTATTTTCCTATCTAAATTTCTCAATAATTCCATTTTATTAACACTAATAATTGGTTTTCCAGTTTTTTTTTTTGAATAAATAAAACAATAGTATGGTTCATGTACACACGATTATCTCAATCAGAATTCTCGTTTGATGTACAGTAGTCTGGTTCATGTACAATAGTCCTTTCATAAATTAACGACGTGGCATATTCGACGGTGTGAAAGACATTACAAAAGCCAAGCAAAGTTGTAATAAAAGTTTTATATTTGGAAACTTTCTAAATTCATTTTCTCATTTCACATGAAATTTCATTACTTTTGAAATGTTCTTCGATTGTCCCCTCTCTCTCTATAAATCTGCAATCTCTCTGCTCTGATCTCACACACACACACTCTCCTCTTCTTTCAAGGTCTACACGATGAAGCAGAAAGTCTCAAGGAGAGTCATCTCTCTCAGATGGGTTCCATTCATCTGCATCTCCTTCTTCTTCCTCGGAGCAATCTTCACCTCAAGGTTCCACCTTCTTTTTTTCTCATTTCTACTGATCTTACAACTTCTTCTTCGATTCTCGTTGATGGGTTTTTGATTTGTGTGTTTTACAGGTCATGGGAGCCGTCGTCTGATTCCGGCAGTCAGCTGATCTCACAGCGGCATCGTGACCATGAACTCCAGATTGTATCTGACGACTGTGATCATAAGAAAGTATGCTTCTTTGATTCAATTCAGTTTAAAGGGCATATGATGGCTTAATTATTATTGATTAATTCACAGTTTAATCTAAAAAATGTTACTTATGAATGTTGAATGTCAAAGAGATTAGGGTTCTAGGCGTCTTTTTAGCTCTGTATGTTTCTTCATTTTTTTTGATTTTTTTGCTCAACTGCAGAAAGCTACACAAGAAAATGATGTAATTGACCAAGTTTTGAAAACTCACCAAGCTATAGAGTGAGTGCCAAATTTGAGCTTTTTATATCGATATGTTAAAGTTACTTTTTTTTCTCTGACTATCTGATTCTATCTGTGTGTTTGTTCTTTGGAGTGTTGACAGGTCTTTAGATAAGTCAGTTTCCACGCTTCAAACCGAGTTATCATCATCCTCTACAAGAACCTCACAAGACAGGGTTGATGGCGGCCCGAAGAAGAAAGTATTCATGGTTATGGGAATCAACACTGCATTTAGCAGTAGAAAACGGCGTGATTCCCTCAGAGGAACCTGGATGCCACAAGGTAACTATATATTTTGCAGTTTTCAAGTGTGATCCTCTCCTTAAATCCCAAATCAATATATATATGTGGATATGTTACACAGGGGAGAAGCTAGAGAAACTGGAGAAAGAGAAAGGGATTGTCATCAAGTTCATGATTGGCCACAGTGCAACCTCAAATAGTATACTGGATAGAGCTATTGATTCAGAAGATGCTCAACACAAAGACTTCCTTAGGCTGGTGAGACAACAAACAATGTAACACACTGAGTTCTCTCTATGCACTTTTCTTCACTTTTCTTTCTTGTTTTGCTTTGCAGGAGCATGTTGAAGGATACCACGAACTCTCTGCAAAAACCAAAATATTCTTTTCCACAGCAGTAGCTAGATGGGATGCAGAGTTCTACATCAAGGTTGATGATGACGTTCACGTTAATCTCGGTAAAAAACCAAATAAAAAAAAAAAAAAAATAACTACTGTAGTTTATACTCTTTTTCTTAATAGAAAAAAGAGAGTGTTTTTAACATTTTCCCTTTCACAGGTATGCTTGCTTCCACACTTGCTCGTCACCGCTCAAAGCCAAGAGTCTATATCGGTTGTATGAAATCAGGACCTGTTCTTGCTCAAAAGTAAAATCTCATTTGTCCTAATAATCTTTCTGACGCTTTTATGTGAAGAGAAGTGTTTGAATCATCATATTATTAAAAAAAAAAAAAAAAACTGTTGCAGGACAGTGAAGTACCATGAACCTGAGTACTGGAAATTTGGAGAAGAAGGTAACAAGTACTTTCGACATGCTACAGGACAGATCTATGCCATCTCCAAGGATCTTGCCAAATACATATCCATCAACCAGTACGTAACCTCAGAGCCTTTCCAGCTTCATTACTGTGAATAACATAAGGTTTGGTGGTCTAAAAGGTTTTAAACTTTGTATATTAGGCCAATATTGCATAAGTATGCAAATGAAGATGTGTCATTGGGGTCGTGGTTTATTGGACTTGAGGTTGAACATATTGATGACAGAAACTTCTGTTGTGGGACTCCTCCAGGTAAAAGCTCAATTACCATCAAACAAAATTTTGAAGCAATCTCTCTCCCTTTTGTCCATGTAGTTTTCTGATGGTTACTACATCTTCCTTTTTAATTTACATCCACCCACATAGATTGTAGATGGAAGGCAGAGGCGGGTGATGTGTGTGTGGCGTCATTCGAGTGGAGCTGCAGTGGTATTTGCAAGTCGGTAGAGAGAATGAAGATAGTCCATGAAGTGTGTAGTGAAGGAGAAGAAGCTGTTTGGAATGCTCTTCTCTAAATCTTTCTTTCTCAGTACTCAATACAAAAGCAACTTTGATAGTTGTCAAGAGGAGATGACAATTTTTGTAAAGAACCAAAAGGTTTACAAATCTCATACACTGGAGAAAACATCAAGGACTTTAAATGATGAATGTTTTTTTTAAACATATGTGCCCAAAAGACTCTTTTAGTGTGTGGCTGGGCTGCTTGGTTCGAGAAGATACCTATCTCTTGCCTCCTCTTTTGTGATATAAAGTTTATTATTTAACCTTTAACAGGTTTATCAGCTTATGCTTTGTCCTTCTACTTGAGCTGTCTCATGTTAGTATCTTGTTGAACAGAAGCATGCCAAATGAGCAGCTAATGATAAGCATAGAAACATAAAAATGCATACAGTATAAATATACATTGTTTAAATGATTAATGGAAAATGTAGAGAATTGGAAAAAAAAAATGATTAAAAGCATGAAATTTTGATAGACGTAAAGAGATGTAAAGGTAAAAACATAAGTCAATTTTCTCCTGTAAATTTAAAACACTAAGACAATTTTTCCACTTTTAAATCCTTTTTCTTATTAAGTCTCATCTTGCTAATCAATTCAATCGCACTATATAAGCAGCATACAAATTTTCAAAACCACGTCTCGATTGCCTTACATCGTCCGTGCGTCTTCCATAAGTGTCGCGTCTCAAACTTCTCGGGCATATTCCAACGCTGTCCCCGTGCAGCAGTTTCCATGGCCGGAAACGTTTCCCGTTACGGGTACGTCAACCAAAACAGACGTCCCCCTTTGCTTACATAGATTCACTCACCTGTGGTTGATTCGATTCACTTGTCAGACGAGTCGTCCGCCTTGTCGTTGCTTGGCTTGTCTTCTTGCAAGCAATCAACAGGAATATAAAAGTAGCCCTTTGGGAGCCGCCGATTCTTGAAAGAAGCTTCGTCCGATGTCATCACAATCTCCTTGGCAAATGTTTCTACATTCTGCTATCATCAGTTTATACAAAGTAAATAAAGATTGTCTTGTCTCATGAATGAGCGAGATTGGCGTTGAGCAGAAAACAAAGAGTCCCAACTTACAATGCATGTAAACCTTACGACAAAAAGATTCTTCTCACCTTCTTGGGCTTTGATCCTTCCTCATCTCCATCCTCTGAAACACTTGGCGAGACTATACAATGTTTCCGTGGAACCGTTTTCCCTGAAAATATTTTGCTCCGACCCTTGGAAGTAGCACTATCGTCGGTTTTCTGATCAGTGTCCATTGAAATAGGACCTTTGCCTCGAAGCTTAACAGAGGCTGTGCTGTCAATGGTGATATCATCTGACCTCTGTACTGCTTCACTGCCAGATACATTACTATCTGGATGACCTTTTATTGATGTCGTCGCTGAGTCAGACGAAACTTCTGGAGGAGAAAATGGATTACGGACTGGTAGTGAACGTGCAGCGTGATCCCTTCTGGCAGCAAGTATCTCATGTGAGGAAATAGCCAACTCTCGCTGTAAATATATACACCAGTAAATGGTCAAGTGCCCATTTGTTTCAGTGAAAGGAAGATCATAGGGTTAGATATTACTTTTAACTTCTCCCTCTTGACTATCCGCTCGCACAGAAGGCGTAACCTCTCAAGTTCAACCTGGAAGAGATAGATAACAAATAAAATAATTTGTAAGAAAGAGAACAGAACATGGTTAACGCGGCAATGTCAAAATCATTTTGCGTACCCTATAATGCTTGAGACTTTTCAGCCCATCTGCCCCATGTTTCTGAGATTCGGCCTGCCAACACAGTCACAGAGATGTAAGCAACCATATGAAGCAAGTGGACCATCATAATAATGACTAAAGAGATGAAAAGTAAGACCTTTGCCTTCTGTTCCAAGCTGTGTTTCTCACAGTAAGCCTTATGCGGAAGTTTCCCGCCACCAATCATATGAAAGCCAGCACTTCTGGCACAGGTGGGGTGAAATGTCGCCTGGCAGTTACCGTAACTACACTGTAAAATGACAAAACAAGATTTTGATCACTCTTTGTCCCGATACTTGAAGCTAAGATGTCTTCGGATAAAAAAAATATAAGTAAGGAAGCGTCAGTACCTTAAAGCATGCACCATATATCCGTTGGCATACACAACAAGTGTTGGTGTTCTTGGCCAGTGACTCCTAACAAAGCATCATATATTAAGCTTTAGCATTTTTTTAAACATGATACTGATTCTGCATTATAATAAATATATAAACCCACCATTCCCTGCACAGGATTTATTTGCCCCCTTCTGAAAGTTGATTCCAAAGACCACTGCAAGAAATTAAATACCAATTAATTTGCAATGATCATTACTGGATAATAATACGCAAGACCCTGCGGTAACTGCTGATGCACAAGGAAACTTCACCTCCGCACAAAATGCATGTACCCACTGGCCATTTGAGGCTTTCCTAAAAGCCCCAGTTGTGCCTCCACATAAACTGCACTCTGTAGTAGAAGACGGGTTTTCCCAAAAATTGAAAGAACCAGTAGATTCCGCACATAGTTCACAGTACCAAGGACCAGTAGATTCTTTAGCACATTTGTAGCAATCCATGTGAACAGCAACCTGTAATTGGAGCAAGATCAGACACAATACCATGCATAAAAGATGTCCCTAGAAATGATAAATCATGCCTTGGTTAAACATAAGAAAAAATTAACAGGGAATGTCCTATCACCTTGCAACTAGAGCACACTACAATCAGGTTCCATACAGTTTCAGAGCGTCTGCAGATATCACAACTTCGTGGATTTTCTGATGAAAACTCGGGTGAACGATGATCAGACCGCTTCTCAGATGGTGAACCGGAAACAGGCATCTTTAAAAGTGTTTCCTTTGTCTGTGGCACTAGGTGAGCGCTGCCATTAACTTTACGTCTAGATGTACTCATCTGTCCGTTTTATAACCAGCAAAATGAGAAGAAAAAAATATGGCACAAAAAAATAAAACACGGATGAAAAACTCAAAACGTAGCAATAACAACCTCTTGTTGAGCAGGTTCTTCTGCCATATCTTTCCTGAGCGATGTATTCCGAGACGATGTTGCTGCAGCAGCAGTGGCAGCAGCTAGAACAGCCTGCGCGTCTTTGTGTCTTTTCTCTTTCCTACTTTGCTTTCTTGCTTCCCTGACATCATGGAAATATTTGTTGACCAGAACATCATCCCATCTTCGTCCATGCTCTTCATCAATCTCCAGGGGCAGCTTTTTGGTAACTTCGTAGGCTAGATCGTCTGAGAAAAGGAAGCAGCTTTAGTATAACACGACACAAATTATTATAAAATGCAGAAAACATGAAGAATCGGGACCATGCAAATAACAAAGGGATAAAAAAAATCACCCGAGAGTTGCTTTCTTGAAACTGCTGTGCCAAGTAACTGAAGTTGATGATATAGAAGCTCTCCTTCCACTTCATCTTTGGGAGATAGATCCAGTATGCCCAATTTCCTAGCTTTAGCTAACTGACAAAATGTGTTTCCTTCTTCAGAGCCTGCCAAATGTTATAATGTTACCAATGTCCTAAAAGCTGGGGCATATATCATAAATTATTTACCATCAGGTTCGGTTGTCATCTTATCCACATAAAAATTCGTGCTGCTTTTCAGGGCCTTTCCCTTGTCCATCTCTGACAATTCTTTGTGGATATAAGGATGAGGCTCGAAACCAGGATATGCTTCATGATCACTGAATCATCAAAAATAAAATTAAAAAGTGATATAGTAGGTAGAATGTTTTTGTAGCCAAGGGAATAACAGAAACTGGCTCCCAAATGTGTTATGAAGCTTACAGGAGATCCAAGATAATACGGCTTCGACAGCTCAACATTCCACGATTTTGAGAACTATCTGGCCTCAAGGAAAAGGCATTTTCCACCATTAGTCCAGACGAACTGGGATTTGATTGTTCTCCGTGATCATCTACGCAACAAATCAAAATTAAGATGAGCGCAGCAACCATCAACTATAGATTATCTATTAAGCGTGATAAACATTGGACCATGAAGAGACTTCCTCAATAGAAAAACTCTACGCAGCTATGTAACACAAAAGAAGAAAATACTACATGGAGGATAACAAGCATGGAGGATAGATACATGGGATATGCACGAGGAAATAGTGAAAACTTAGAAGAACATACCAGAAAGTTTATCTGAACTTTTCCCAAGATGACCTTCCTGATCAAGCACTGCTGATTTCTGCATATGAGAAACAAGGCACAATTTCCAAATCTTATCAGGAGTTCCTTGTGCATAGAAACAAAAATACTGCAGCAGCTACGTTTCAACATTGGTGAAATATCTAACAAGTAGCAACTATTTGTGATGCGAACAGTGGGAGATTACCTGTTCTTCTGAAGAATGATTAGATGGCAAATTCCCACTGCTTTCATTTTTCAAAACTGGTCTATTAGCTTCATCAACGACAACACCATTACCGATACAATTTTCAGAAGGGGTACATGTCGGAGCCAAGATGTCAGAATCTAGCGTCGCCATGCCTTCAGTACAGATAGCTGCCCGCCGATCAGATAGAGTAGGTTTCGTACTTTTAAAAATTTCGCCTTTGTTCCTCGTACCCATGTCTGCATGCTGGCCAAGCCATTTAACTATCTTGCCTAGTAAATCAGGCAACAAGTCTCCATCCTGTGCGTAGAACTTTGAAATCAATATACAGAAACCCACAGTGAGAACACAGACGTTTTAAGCAGGTATATGAGAAGTGTTACACATTACCATAAGTTTAGCGTTCAAAGCATCGGGATCGACCCCAATCTCTTCAGCCACATCTTTCACATTCACTTTCCCCAGGTCGATCAACTAAAAAATGTTAATCAATGAGCAAGAGAGTCAACAGGTACAGATGATCCAACTTAATAGTATATGCACACCTTTTTCAGAATCAATCCAAAACTAAGAGACTCGGATTGAGTTTTTTCATCATCGGTGCTTCTCCCAGTAATCCCTGATTCGACAATGTCTGTTGCAGTAAAGTTAAATTCTGAACGCGGTGATTCCAGTTCTCGCAACTCACTGTTTCTCGAAATATCAGAGCGTGTACCTGGTGTTCCTCGTCAACTCCCATCTCATCATTAAATAAAAGTACTATCAAAAGTTTTTATTAAATTATTACATATTTATGAATTTTTTAAGACATGTCATTATATTAAAATATTTCTTTCCATGTGTCATGATCATATTAATTAGAAACTTTGAAAACCAAGCTTTATATATATAAGATTAAAATTATAAAATCTTTTAAGTTTATAATTTTGTAAAAATAAAATAATTATCTATTAATTGTATATTTATGAGGAAAATCACTTAGATATTTATAAGAAAAACTTTTTGTAAATATTTTAATTTGTAACTAAATTTATCTTAAAATTATGTTTAGTATCTTATAATTATTTTGTTAATAAAAAATTCATCTTACACCAATGTCTACTGATTTTTAATTATTTTAAAATCATATATTTTATTGCTAACATATGCAAATATGATCACTTTTTGGTGGATAAATCTTTTGTTACCAAAGAATAAAGTTTGAATGAAAATTTGTTACCCAATGCCCATATTTTTGTACCAAAATTTTCAATATATATGGTCAATATATTCATAATATAAGTCTTTTATGAGGTATTTATTTTATAACCCTAGAGTATATGTTAAATACATTAGATTTTAGTTGGAAAAGTGGAAGAAATTTGAATATACACTAATACATGTGAGACTATTCACATTAGAACTCATTATTTTTTGTTGTGGAAAATATATATATATATATATATATATATATATATATATATATATATATATATATATATATATATATATATATATATATATATATATATATATATATATATATATATATATATATATATATATATATATATATATATATATATATATATATATATATATATATATATATATATATATATATATATATATATATATATATATATATATATATATATATATATATATATATATATATATATATATATATATATATATATATATATATATATATATATATATATATATATATATATATATATATATATATATATATATATATATATATATATATATATATATATATATATATATATATATATATATATATATATATATATATATATATATATATATATATATATATATATATATATATATATATATATATATATATATATATATATATATATATATATATATATATATATATATATATATATATATATATATATATATATATATATATATATATATATATATATATATATATATATATATATATATATATATATATATATATATATATATATATATATATATATATATATATATATATATATATATATATATATATATATATATATATATATATATATATATATATATATATATATATATATATATATATATATATATATATATATATATATATATATATATATATATATATATATATATATATATATATATATATATATATATATATATATATATATATATATATATATATATATATATATATATATATATATATATATATATATATATATATATATATATATATATATATATATATATATATATATATATATATATATATATATATATATATATATATATATATATATATATATATATATATATATATATATATATATATATATATATATATATATATATATATATATATATATATATATATATATATATATATATATATATATATATATATATATATATATATATATATATATATATATATATATATATATATATATATATATATATATATATATATATATATATATATATATATATATATATATATATATATATATATATATATATATATATATATATATATATATATATATATATATATATATATATATATATATATATATATATATATATATATATATATATATATATATATATATATATATATATATATATATATATATATATATATATATATATATATATATATATATATATATATATATATATGCCATTCTTAACGACGTTCTGGTTTTGTTTTCTTCTTAATGGTACATACGCCCCTTGTAAAGTTGTCACTTCCTCTTTCTTTCCAAACCAGCGAGGAAGCTTCACCACAGTGGTAGATACAGAAACTCAAGTATATCATCTTGTGAAAACTACCTCATGCACAATTCTTTCACAAGAAACTATAATTGCGATTTGCTAAAACCTATGTTTCAGAGTAGCCGTTGCTGGGTTATATGCTAATTGTAGGATCTGACAATTATTTCAATGCAATCATAAAACACTTTTTATATAGTATAAGTGACAAATTGTTATGTGATCTTGGAAATTGTGTTGGCCCCCACTCTATGATCATTTAATGAGATTTCTTGCATACCAAGCTATAAATATGTGATTTTGATCAACAGAGTTGGTTATCGGTCACTAACGTATCTTTGTTGACCACTAAATACGTTGGACATAAACACTATAACTTTAACAATGTGAAGGGTTGAAACAAATGTAGGAAAGTTTGTGTCACATATAAATAAATGAAGTAAATTTAATATCAAATGTTAAATAATTTTAATAATTGCATCACTTACAATCATCAATTTAAAATATTATTCATTTATATTAATTAATTTTAATATATTCATTTTTATAATTGATACTAAATTACTTAGTAACATTTTTGGCATAATTTATTAATTTTTGCTAAAATATATATTGAAATGTAAACGAAATACATAATCAAATATAAAAATTGTTGAGCTTTAGTAAAGAAGATCATGAAGAAGTTAAGACAAAGACTTGGAGAAGAAGTAATCTTTGTGCTATGGATGAGACCGTGTCTCTCTCTCAGGACCACAACGACTAGCCGTTTGCGCTCATAAAAGCAAAAGCAAACTAATGTTTTGTCTGGTTGTGGAACAAGAAGATAAGGAGAGTTGACAGCCTGTTCTCCGTTACTAGGGCGTGCTTGTGATGGGATCAAAAGCGGCATCCTGAAAGCATCTAGGTTTGAGCCTCGTCATATAAATAGACACATTGTGTAGAGATTGTAAGACAAGAAGTTAGAACATTTTACATAGCATAAACTTGTATTTTGTTCTTGGAGAGAGAGTAGAGAGCAAATCTCAGAGAGGCTTTGTAAGGGGTCTTTGTGGGTGAGTGTTAATCTCTTGTAACCTCTGATCTAGTGGATTCGGAGACAGTTCGGCCCAGACTAACACCCTGGATTACGGGTGTAACGGGTTAACAATATCGTATCTTGTTCTTCTCTTACTCTGTTTTGTTCCTTGCTCTGTTTAGGTGAAAAGTGTGTCCAAGTCATCATCTCGCGCGTGTTCTTGCGTTTGTGTTTGTAACAGCAGCTAAAAGAGACGTCTTGAGGTTGTGGTTACTCCACAAATTGGTATCGAGCCAGTTCACGAAAACGGTGGCTCTGAAGGTCTACTGGTCGAAAGGAGCCATGTCGTCATCTTCGTCAAGAATAGAGCTGGAGAGTTCGATGGTCATGGGGATTACACTGTGGAAGGACAAGCTGCTAGCTCAGATAGATCTTGAGGCTTGAGTAAAGCTTTAGAAGAATCTGGGAAGCCAGCAAGTAAAGTCAGATCCGAAGACAAGCGAAGAAACAAAAGAGAAGGTAGAAAAGCGGGAAGCTTTAGCTGAGAAAGTGAAGAAAGCTAGAAGCTTGATCATCTTGAGTGTTACTGATAGAGTTTTGAGAAAGATACGAAAGGAAGAAACGGCTGCTGGGATGATTAGAGCCCCGGACAAGCTCTATCTTGCACAAGCTCTTCGAATAGGTTACTGAAACGAAACTCTACGGATTCAAGATGTCCGATAGCTTATCTATCGAAAGCAACATTGATGAATATCTACATCTCATAACGGATCTAGAGAACATTGGTGTTGTAGTTTCAGATGAGGACCAAGCTATCTTGTTGCTCATGTCGCCAAGACAATTTGATCAACTCCAGAGACCTGCGAGATATGGCTCGGGAAGAACAACTCGGCTTGATGAAGTTGTTGCAGCCATTTATGCCAAGGAACTTGAAACCGGTCTAACTCGAGTTCCAAAGGTCAAGCTGAAAGCTTGTATGTCGAAAAGAGGTGATCAAAGAGGGAGATCAGAGAACAAAGACAGATCATCAAGACGGTCCCAAGTCAAGATCAAAGTCTAAGAGCGAAGGTGTCTGGACTTCGGAGAGAAGAAGGTCACTTCAGAAACACTTGTCCAAACAAGAACAAGTATCCAAACAAGTCCAAGCAGCAAGGAAGTAGTAGCAGAGGTGAAGCTGCTATGGTAAAAGACAACAAACATGATGTTGCAGCTGGATTATATGTGTCGAAGCTCTTATTGACGGACATAAATCTGGAACATGAGTGGGTAATTGACCGGGTGCAGCTATCATATGACTCCAAGAGAGAATGGTTCGAGACGTTAAGAGATGTTGGAGGCTCTGTTCGGATGGGAAACAAGACTACTTCTAAGGTGAAAGGAGTTGGAAATGTCAGAATCAGAAATGATGATGGCTCAACATTTCTTCGACTGCGTGAGATACATCCCGGAGATGGATAGAAATCTTCTATCTATGGGAACGCTAGAAGAACTTGGATGCAGTTTTGAGTCTAAGAATGGGATACTCAATGTCAAAGATGGAACCAAGACTCTTCGAGTGGTAAGAGGTCGAAGCTTACATACCGGGGTAAACCAGAAGTTGGACAGACGTGTGCAATGAGAAAAGAAGCAAGATGACACCTTACTATGGCACGTAGAAGATTGGGTCACATGAGTCGAAAGAACCTGGATCTGGTTAGAAAAGGTCTCCCGACAAGAAGAAGGTCTCATGCTATACATGTGTGAAGACTGTGTGTATGGTAAGGCGAAGAGAGTCGGTTTCTCTGTAGCAACTCATGATACTAAGGATCGCCTGACTACATTCATTCAGACTTATGGGGTGCTCCAAGTGTACCGTTGTCGTTGGGAAAGTGTCAATATTTCATTTCGTTTATTGACGATTACACGAGGAAGACATGGGTCTACTTCTTGAAGCACAAAGATGAAGCTTA
The DNA here is from genome assembly GCA_016771965.1 of Brassica carinata. Taxonomy (NCBI): domain Eukaryota; kingdom Viridiplantae; phylum Streptophyta; class Magnoliopsida; order Brassicales; family Brassicaceae; genus Brassica; species Brassica carinata. The sequence goes on from CM028689.1 coordinate 29,899,413, forward strand.
TAATACGTTTGTGGAATGGTGTATCATGATTGAGAATCAAACCATAAGAAGGTGAAGATTCGAGAACTGACAATGGGCTTGAGTTACGCAACACAAGATTCAATAATTTACGTAAAGGGGATTGTGAGGCATAGAACCTGTGCATACACCTCAACAGAATTGGTATTGCCGAAGAATGAGCACTAATGGAGAAGGTGAGGATATGTTGAGTGATTCAGAATGCCTCCTCGTTTTGGGCTGCAACAGACAGCGATAACATTGATCAACAAAACTCCATCTTCTGCAATTAACTTTGAGATTCGGATAAGAAATGGTCAGGAGGTCTCCTAGTTACGCTTATTTGAGAAGATTTGGCTGTGTATGTTTTGCACACACTGATGATGGAAAGCTGTCTCCACGAGCTAAGAAGGAGTAATGCTTGGATATCCACCGGGTTAAAGGGTACAAGGTTTGGTTGCTAGAAGAGAAGAAGTGTATGATCAGTAGGAATGTGATTTTTCAGGAAAATGATGTATACAAAGATGTGGTGAAGCGGGAAAACAGGTTCAAGGAAGTCAATGTGAAGCCGAAGTGGTTTTCAATATTGATCGAAGGAATTGGAGGTTGGTGAAGATCTCGGAAGAGACAGGATCCCCGGGAGACTCAACGCTGATGTGAATCCTCCAAGTCAATCACGAAGAGCTGGAACCGCGGTCATGATCATCCGATCAGTCCAATGATCTAGTTCAGGATCTGAACCAAGAAGGCGTCGAGTCACCGAGCAGTTATCATCTTGTCGAGACAGAGCCAGAAGGAAGTTAGAGCTCTAGAAAGTTTGATGTGGAGGGTTGCCGGTGAAGACACCGACGAGGAAGATGACTTCTTTGATGCGAAGCACTCATCACCACGGTTGATGGTGAAATAAAAGAACCCATCTTATCAAGAAGCAAGAATCGGTGATGATTGGGAGTTGGAAAAAGGAATGGGTGATGAAATGTTATCACATGAGAAGAATCATACATGGACGTGGTCAAGACCAAAGGGACAACGTGTGATAGGTTGCCGTTGGATCTACAAATATAAATCTGGATACGGGGTTGAACCACCACGTTTCAAGGCGGTAGCAAAGGATATGCTCAAAGGGAAGGTATTGACTATACTGAGATATTCGCTCCAGTTGTTAGACATGTATCTATAAGGATACTCTTATGCGTAGTCGTTGAAGAGGACCTTGATCTTGAACAGTTGGACGTCAAGACGCCTTCTTACATGGTGAACTGAATGAGAAGATCTACATGGAAGCTCTGAAGGCTTCAAGATCAGTTCAATCCAGATGAGGTTTGTCTCTTGAATAAGGCATTCTACGCTTAAGGCGCCAAGGATGTGAGCGAGAAGTTTGATAAATATATGACTGAGATTGGCTTCATTCAAAGTCTCGAGACAGTTGTTCTACACATCAAAGCATTGAAAGATGGTTCAAATGCGTACTTGCTCATCTATGTAGATGACATGTTGGTTCTGCTAAAGATAAGCGAGTTATTGTTGAACTGAAGCGAAGATTCTTGGCATGGAGATCGAGAAGAGATCGTGCAGCAAGAAAGCTATGGATGGGTCAAGAAAGCTATCTCGAAAGGTGTTGGAGCTGTATAGGATGGAAGATTCAAACTAGGTCTCAACACCTTTAGGTGCTCATCTGAGCTTCTTAGCTGCTACACCTGAACAACTGAAGAAGGAGAGTACATGAAGTCGTACCCTATGCTAACGGTGGAAGCATAATGTACTCAATGATTGGTACTATACGATCTCGCTATCCGGTAGGAATGATCCGATTCATGGGTAATCATCAAGGAACATTGGTTAGGAGTGAAATGGTTACTGAGATACATTTGTGGTACTCTGGAAGCGGCTTTGCTATACAAAGGGGTCAGAATTTGTTCTCGAGGCTCTGTGATTCAGATTATCACGGCTGATGCAGATGGAAGAAGGTCAATGGTGCTGTATTTACTCTTGGAGGAAATACTATCAGCTGGAAGTCAACGCTTCAGAGATTGTAGCGTTGTCTACTCTGAAGCTCAATATATGGCATTAAGGCGGTCAAGGAGGCTCTGTGGCTCAAGGGGATTCTTAAAGAGTTTGGTTATGAGCAGAAAGCTGTGATTCTCAGAGAGTGCTATAGCTATCAAAGAAAAATGTTCATCACGAACGAACCAAACATATCGACCCCAAGTTTCACAAGATCGAGACAAGTGATTAGCATGGTCATGTGAATGTCTGGAGATATCAGCGCTTCACAATCGGGGATATCTTCACCAAAGTTTTGCCTCTGTCGGTAAGTTTCAATCAGCCTTAAACTTAGAGAGTCAAATCTGAGTAGTAGCTTCGAGATCCGGAATGGAATCAAGATTCTAGATCATTTCTCAGTCATCTCTAGTTCTATGCCTTTGTCGTTTGGATCTGTCTTTACTAGGTGGAGATTTGTTGAGCTTTAGTAAAGAAGATCATGAAGAAGTTAAGACAAAGACTTGGAGAAAAGTAATCTTTGTGCTATGGATGAGACCATGTCTCTCTCTCGGAGACCACAACGACTAGCCGTTTGCGCAGCTCATAAAAGCAAAACAAACTAATGTTTTGTCGGTTGTGGAACAAGAAAATAAGGAGAGTTGACAGCCTGTTCTCCATTACTAGGAGCGTGCTTGTGATGGGATCAAAACAGCATCAAAAGCATCTAGGTTTGAGCCTCTCGTCATATAAATAGACACATTGTGTAGAGATTGTAAGACAAGAAGTTAGAACATTTTACATAGCATAAACTTGTATTTTGTTCTTGGGAGAGAGAGAGAGAACAAATCTCGAAAGGCTTTGTAAGGGGTCTTTGTGGGTGAGTGTTAATCTCTTGTAACCTCTGATCTAGTGGATTCGGAGACAGTTCCGCCCGAACTAACACCCTCGTTAGCGGGTGTAAGCGGGTTAACAATCGTATCTTGTTCTTCTCTTACTCTGTTTTGTTCCTTGCTCTGTTTTGGTGAAAAGTGTGTCCAAGTCATCATCTCTGAAGCGTGTTCTTGCGTTTGTATTTGTAACAGAGCAGCTAAAAGAGACGTTTTGAGGTTGTGGTTACTCCACAAAAATCAAATCAAAATTACTAACTAATGTATTAAAAAAATTACATAATTTATCAATCATAACTTTACATAATTACATAAGAAAGACAAATGCATCTTGTTCGCTTCTCTTCACGATTCATGATGCTCTTTTTCACGATGTTGCTTTTCCATTCTGATAAAATATAAACCAAACAGTTAGATGGGAGTGAGATACGCATCATATGGACTAAGGACACTAAACCAAAAAATCTAGAAATGAATGCAATTGTGTTGCACTATATAAAAAGTGATGAATTTCATAATCTAAACACCTTAAGAACGAAACTATAATAATCATAGGAGTATGAATTCTTTAGATGCTGGCATCCAACCAATTTCAAACCGGATCCTATCTAAGCTTAACCGGTTAGAGAGTTGCGAGGAATATAATTTCTGTAACCAATTCCAAACCGGATCGTAGCATTTCGGTTTGTTCTCAAAATCATTTTCCCGCCACTTTTATAAAACGAACCTTCTCCGTCACTAGTCGTCTCGGATCCCTAACCGCAATGGAGGTTACGACGGAGCCGCCGAAGACGCAGATCGATGAAGCATCATCTCATCGCAAACTCTCGTTTTCCACTCCCATCGCCGGCGATCCGAGCTCCGAGAAGCTCCCCTTCTTCCGCCACCGCTCGCGGCAGATCAAGCGCGACACGTGGCTCGTCTCCGTCTTCGTGCTTCTCCAGATCGTCGCCTTCGCGGTGACTATGGGAGTCAACGACTGCTCCAGAAACTCTAACGATCACTGCGCCGCCAGATTACTCGGCCGATTCTCCTTCCAGCCTCTCTCCGAGAATCCTATGCTCGGCCCCTCCGCTTCTACGTGAGTTCCTCTCTCTTTCTCTATCGGCGCGATTAGGTTTCGTTTCGTCTCTGATAGTATATGTTTCTGGAACCGATCTCAATTTGAATGCGGAAGATCTATAGTGTTTGATTTGTGTGGATCTGATTGCTGCTACGTTCTGTTTGATGAATCACTCGAACCTAAGTTACAGATCGTAGTGCTTCTTCTTCTTAGATCTATATGTAATGGAAAAATTGAAGGAAGCATGTATGTTTCTTGCTTCTAACGATTGATTGATTAGTAAGCTCTGTGGTTCATATTTAACTATGAGTTTGCAGCTTCAAACACACGGCAGGTCTTTACTGGAATGCTCCCGTGTTCTATAGAGTTTGATTTGTGTGGATCTGATTGTTGCTACGTTCTGTTAGATGAATCACTCGAACCTAAGTTACAGATCGTAGTGCTTCTTCTTCTTCTTCTTCTTCTTAGATCTATAGGTTGTAGGAAAATTGAAGGAAACAGGTCAGTTTCGTGCTTCTAACACTGAGCATGAAGCTCTATCCCTCATATTTCACTGTGATTTTGCAGCTTTGAACACATGGGAGGTCTTTACTGGAATGCTCTGGTTGAGAAACATGAGATTTGGCGTGTGCTGACATCTCCGTGGCTACACAGTGGATTGTTTCATCTTTGATAAATCTTGGGAGCTTGATTCTCGTTGGTATATTCATGGAGCAGCGATATGGACCATGTAAAAGTCGTCTCCTTCACTCTGGTTACCTCATCTAATCTGTTTTGATGGAGTTTTTCACGTTTATAATCTGACTTTCTCTGCTTTTGTTTTGGTTTTTGTAGTGAGGATTGCAGTGATATACTTCCTCTCTGGCATTGTGGGAAGTCTCTTCGCTGTGTTGTTTGTTCGAAACATCCCATCAATCTGTTCCGGTGCTGCTTTCTTTGGATTGATTGGAGCTATGCTCTCTGCACTTACAAGGAACTGGAATCTATATACCTCAAGGTCAAGGACTTTCTGCTTGTCCCTGTGTACCTTCTTTTCTTTAACCTTTTTCTGATTTTATTTGGTCATGTTTTGCTTGCTTGATACAGGTTTCGGCATTAGTGATAATACTCACTATCTCCACAGTCAATTTCCTGATCGGCTTTCTTCCTCACATAGACAACTTTGATTTTGATTGGTTGAGAAGGAGGAGGATGTAATAATTGCATGTGATGTTTTACATATGCTATGCATTAATATGAAAATGACTCTTTGAGCCCACTAACCAAACTGTAACCCGTTATATTTAGAATGCTTTGGCTTTAATTTAATCGGGGACAAAATTAGATGGCCAAACTAAGTGACTAAAATAGAATTTTTAGGTGGCTTGAGTAAAGCAAGTATAAGATAATCCATCAAGATTATCGAAAATAATGCAACTTAATAAAAATAGCTATAAATCAAGAGAAAATAAATAACTAATTTAAGCTAAAAAGGTTTGAAAATACTGATATAGTCTAGATTAGTGGCCGTATATCAAACTAAAAAGTATGAATTTTATTTTTAAATTTAAAACAATAGAAATATAATTCATGTGTTAATATTTTTGATAAAAGTTCAACTTAATTAATATAAAATCTATGGAACAATAATATCATGTCAAAAAGTGAATTACTGGTCTCTTGTAAAAGAAACAAAAAAGGGCTTGCGGTCCACTATCGCATTCATTAACCGCAAGTTTGATAAAGTGGGCCGAAATTATTTTATAGCTACTAGCGAGATTCTCCATTGAGTAATTTGGATGAGAAAAACGGTTGCGTCAAAATGACGACATTAGGGAATCTAACCGCAACTATAAAAATAAAAATAGTCTCTGGCTTTGTTTATTTGCGTACGCCAATCTGTAGAAGCAATTGTTTTTCGAAAAACATCCTCGAAGCTCCGAGTTCTCTCTCCTCCTCCTCCGGCAATCACCTTACACTAAGTAGAATTGTGTACAATGTGTGCTTATTCTGAAAATCTATACAGTTTATAATCTTGGTCTCTTGTGTTGAATAGGTTTGGAATTGACTAATCCAATGGAGAAAATCAAGAAAGTGAATCGTAGGGCTCGCATTGCTGCTCCTTACCCATCACCACCGTCTTGTTGCAAGAAAGAATGGGCAGGCTCAACTTGTCCAGTATGTTTGGAGTCTCCACACAACGTTGTTCTCCTCTTGTGTTCATCCCATCACAAAGGATGTCGTCCCTACATGTGCGCAACAAGCAGCCGTTTCGCCAACTGCCTTGACCAATACAAGAAATCATACAGGGACGGAAACTCGGAACAGCCACGGCTTCTTTATCCGCTATGCAGAGGTCAGGTGAAAGGTTGGACTGTTGTGGAAGACGCAAGGGTTCATTTCAATTCCAAGAGAAGGACTTGTATGCAGGAAAACTGTTCCTTCTTAGGAAACTTCAAAAAGCTCAAGAAACACCCAGATGCTTGCCCTAGGGCCATTGATCCTGCTCTCGAAACTAAATGGAAGAGACTTGAGAGAGAAAGAGACAGAAGAGACGTGATAAGCACGATAATGTCGTCGATCCCAGGTGTTGTTGTGTTGGGAGATTATGTCATAGAGCCTCGTAACGTAGCTGTTTATGATGAAGAAGATGACGAAGATGATTACAGCTCGGATGATTCTCTGAGCAACAACGGTGTATTGGATCTTGATTCGTGGCAAGGACAAGGCCATCATATACGGTTTATATATATGGATGCAAGCGACTTCGCATCGTCTTCCCGATCACATGCTTCTCCAAGCCGTTTGCTCTTCCCAAGCAACCAGAGAGGCGGCGATAGAGGTCGGTAACTTTAATTTAACCGAAGCAAATTCATGTTCAGTCTCCTCTTCATATAATCTCAAACTCTCTCCAGCATTACAAATTGGCTTCAAACTTGGAGGAGCAGTATAAAAGGCTAATATGACTTGAGCCAATTAGTCATACAGGAAATTCTTTTAAAAAAAAAAAAAAACGCAGCAGTCTCCTTTATTTATTTGTTTTCATGTAAATTATGTATTCTCTGTAATTGTATTATTATTTCTGCATCGTTGTACTCTAATGAGGCATGAGATCTTATGCCTTCTTCTCAATTTCATTTTTATTTCCTGTTTCTATATATTGATTTGATTTTCATGTTCTGGAAGAAAAATAAAAGAAGGTTATGTGGAAAACAAAAGATGTAGTCACTCCTCACTGTCACTTCGGACAAAAGCATGCTTCCTGATATTCTTGTGTGTTGTCTTCATATGCGTCTCTTCTACTTCGTAGACAGCCGCGTGATAACCCTCCAACCACATGTTTAAGCTTTTTCTTTCATTCAAGAAAAACAGAGAACAATGTTAATTAAGAATAGTTTCAAATAAAACAATTTCTATGAAGAAAGATAAACTGAAATACGGAGTAGTAACAGAGATCTGAACTGTAAGCTTTACTCTTTGTTTTTCCCTCTTCTTCATCTGGATCAAAATGCCGGTACTTCCACGTCTTATTTTCCCGACGAAACGGTAACCGGAACTGACTCACCACTTTTCTTAGCCACCTTCGTTTCTTCGTCTGCCATTTTTAAAATAACAAGAAATGTAATAGGCTGCTCATAAATAGTCCACATCAGAAATCTGATTGTTCATACGCAACTACTTGCTTGCTCTGTTGCTCATAAATAAACATTTACATAAGCATACAAGTCAATAAATACATGCCTTCATAAGTGATGGCCCATATCCAGCCCATTTAAATCATAAAAGCTATGAAAAAAAAATACAAGAGAGACGTTACCTTTCGCTCGGGTTTGTTGTTACTCTCTACGACGTGGTCGTCACCTTTCAAGTCGCAGGCTAGACCTTCAGCCCTGAGCTGCCGAATACGCGCTAAAAGATACGCTCTCCGATCATATCCACCCGTCATTCCGATCTCACGCTTCCACGTACATTCATTTCTCCGTCCTGCTCGAAACGATCGGACGGTTGTTCGACGATCAACATAGACGGTGATGATCACACCGTACATGATCCTGGGATTCTCATCTCCCATTTGCAGTCCTTGAAAATGATATTTCCTACAAGAATCGTTGCTGTTAGTTAGGAGGAAATCTCTTTCTTAATCGGAATGGCACATGTTGATGACATATGGTGCGGCTTGTCCGTCAGTCCAACTACTCCACGGTCAACGATCACAAACAGCTGATTCAATTTCGTTCGTAATTTACCAGATAACATAAATGTAAATGTGCTTATGGGCTTATATTGGGCCACTAAGACCATGCGCATCAGTGATCCTCGTTTCGAGTTCACTATTTCATTTTTTTATTATTATTTTTTTATTTTTCTGTTTGACTTTAAAAGAAAAAAGCCGCCGATAAGCGGGCGCGCATGGCGTGGGGCCGCTAAATAATGATGAAGTCCGGTCCGCCACTATTTGATGACCGATATAACGTTTGAAAATTGATTTCATGTAAATATTTGTGACTGGTTGATTATAAGATATCTGCGGGCTTAATAATAAATTACTCATATTAACATATATAAAAATATAAACTGCACTGAATTTATTTTAAAATCCCATAACATTTTACTTTTTGTTTCTGATTATACCATTAACCCCAGATTTATTAAAATAATGTTTTCGCTGTTTTCATCTGATAGTTATTGTATCATGCCATGCAACATCTAATTACTAAACATATAACATTTAATTTTGTTTTCGCTGTGTTTATATATATATATATATATATATATATATATATATATATATATATATATATATATATATATATATATATATATATATATATATATATATATATATATATATATATATATATATATATATATATATATATATATATATATATATATATATATATATATATATATATATATATATATATATATATATATATATATATATATATATATATATATATATATATATATATATATATATATATATATATATATATATATATATATATATATATATATATATATATATATATATATATATATATATATATATATATATATATATATATATATATATATATATATATATATATATATATATATATATATATATATATATATATATATATATATATATATATATATATATATATATATATATATATATATATATATATATATATATATATATATATATATATATATATATATATATATATATATATATATATATATATATATATATATATATATATATATATATATATATATATATATATATATATATATATATATATATATATATATATATATATATATATATATATATATATATATATATATATATATATATATATATATATATATATATATATATATATATATATATATATATATATATATATATATATATATATATATATATATATATATATATATATATATATATATATATATATATATATATATATATATATATATATATATATATATATATATATATATATATATATATATATATATATATATATATATATATATATATATATATATATATATATATATATATATATATATATATATATATATATATATATATATATATATATATATATATATATATATATATATATATATATATATATATATATATATATATATATATATATATATATATATATATATATATATATATATATATATATATATATATATATATATATATATATATATATATATATATATATATATATATATATATATATATATATATATATATATATATATATATATATATATATATATATATATATATATATATATATATATATATATTTTTTGTCTACTGCATCAAACATCAGGTCCATTAACCAAATTTGATATAGTGCTGAAGACTTAACAGATTCCTATACAACAATTTGGATGAGAAAAGCTGCGTCAAAATGACGACATTTGGGAATCTAACGCAACTTTAAAAACAAAATAGTCTCTCTGCCTTTCTTTGTTTGTGACGTCAATTTGTACAAGCAATCGCTTCCATTTTTTTCAAAAGCATCCTCTAAGCTCTGGCTCTCCTCCTCCTCCTCCTCCCAATCTCCGCCATCTCCTCGCTTATCTCTGGTACTTTTACACCTCGCAACCTTTCTCCGCATCCTTCAACCTATTAAAACTATTGAAATTTTTCGAAAATTTGTAGATAAGATTCGTAGAAGTCTCTCCGATCTTCCATTTCGGGAGAGATCTATCGATTAGGATTCTAGATTATGAGCGAATCATTTTTGTGTATGATCGTGTTGAACATTGAACTGTATGATTCATCCTGATCGCTTATATATGGATCGAGAATGCTGCCATTGATTCGCTTTTGCTTGGATTATTGATGAATTGCTACTTCATCTGATCTAATCTCGCTTTATGCTTGTGAATTGTGGTTATTGCTATAGATTAACGCCACTCTATTGCTTGCTTAGAAGTGTAGTCTAACTTGTGCCATCTGCATGACTTGCTGATTCAGATTCTCGGATTCGATCCGATGCGATCCGGTTGTCAACTCTTCGCTAGAGAGCCCTATGAGAGTAATGATTGTTGCTTGTTTGTTGGTTACCAATTCACAAATGTTGTTGAGTTTGAAGAAAGCTTAGACTAAGTAACAATGTGTACAATGTGCTTATTCTGAAAAGGCTGTTCAGTTTTAATCATATGGTATCTTGTGTTAAATAGGAGTAAAGTGTAGTCATCTTGTACATTCTGAATGACTTGCCTGATTCAGATTCTCGGATCCGGATCTGGATCGGTTGTCAACTCTTCATTTAGAGAGCTCTATGAGAGTAATGATTGTTGCTTGTTGGTTACCAACTCACATATGTTACTATTGTGTGTTTTGATTGTTTCATTAGCTTGCATATCTAGATAGCATTGCGTACAATGTGAAAAATTTGTTCAGTTTTTAATCATGGTCTCTCTGAATAGGAGTAAAGTGTAGTCATCTTGTACATTCTGCATGACTTGGCTGATTCAGATTAACTCTTTGTTTAGAGCCTTATGAGACTATGACTGTTGCTTGTTGTTGGTTACCAATTCATAGATGTTACTTTTGTGTTTTTAATGGTTTCGTTGGCTTACACATCTTGCACCACCTTCAAAGCTCACACTAAGTAGCATTGTATAGGAATGTTTTACAATATATAGAGAATTAATTACAACATTAGTCCTTAATCTATTGTATCTCTTATACATTGTGTATAATGAGGTTTGTTCTGAAAATCTGTACAGTTTATAATCCTGGTCCCTTGTATTGAATAGGTTTTGAATTTGATTGATAGCGAATGGGGAAAATCAAGAAAGTGAATCGTAAGGCTCGCATTGCTGCTGCTCCTTACCCACCACCACCTTCGTGTTGCAAGAAAGAATGGGCAGGCTCAACATGCCCAGTATGTTTGGAGTCTCCACACAACGCTGTTCTTCTCCTGTGCTCCTCCTATCACAAAGGATGCCGTCCTTACATGTGCGCGACGAGCAGCCGTTTCGCCAACTGTCTCGACCAGTACAAGAAGTCATACGGTAACGAAGACTCAGAGCAGCCTCAGCTTCTGTGTCCGCTCTGCAGAGGTCAGGTGAAAGGCTGGACTGTCGTGGAAGACGCCCGGGTGCATTTCAACTCCAAGAGAAGGACCTGTATGCAGGACAGCTGCTCCTTTGTGGGGAAATTCAAAAACCTCAAGAAACACATGAAGGAGAAGCACCCAGACGCTTGCCCCAGGGCCATTGATCCAGCTCTTGAAAGTAAATGGAAGAGGCTTGAGAGGGAGAGAGACAGAAGAGACGTGATAAGCACGATAATGTCGTCGATCCCGGGTGCTGTTGTGTTGGGAGATTATGTCATTGAGCCTCGTAACGGAGGTGTTTATGATGACGAAGATGACGAAGATGATTACAGCTCAGATGATGATATGAGCAACAACGGTGTATTGAATCTAGATTCATGGCAAGGACAAGGCCATCACATTCGTTTTATAGATATGGATGCAAGCGACTTCGCATCGTCTTCTCGATCTCATGCTTCTCCAAGCGGTTTGCTCTTACCAAGGGACCAGAGAGGCGGCAATAGAGATCGGTAACTTTGACTTAACCGAAGCAAGTTCATGTTCAGTCTCCTTTGCATATATCTCAAACTCTCTCCAGCATTACAAAGTGGCTTCAAATTTGCAGGAGCAGTATAAAAGGCTAACATGACTTAAGCCAATTAGCCATACAGGAAATTGATTTAAAAAGAAAAACTAATATATATCTAACTTCATTTAATCCAAAATCAAAATTAGTGAGGGATTATGTTCAAAATGGACAATATCTTAAGTGAAAGGTTAGACATCTGGTGACATACATCTAGCTCATTTTACTTGATCTGACCTCCAGCACATATATATCTGGTCCAGTTTCACTTATTATAAAAGTTTTTAGAGATTATCCGATTCAATAATAAATTCATGAAAGCTTATCCAAAATGAAAGAAGAGTTAGACTGTAATTAACATTTAGCTGACCGTTCGACATTTAGCTAAGACATATGATATTAGAGCAAAATTTTGTGTTTTGGTCTGAGAGAATAATTGTTAAAAAGAAATTGACAATCGAAATTTCATATCAGATATATTAAAAAAAAAAATATATATATATATCAAAAGGAATTGATGATAATCCAAATTCCACATATATTAGACTAAAAGAATTGATAATCCAAATTTCACATATATATCTAGTATATAGCTCTACAAAACATCTGGCCGGCCCAGGAAGATATATACTTACATATTTATCATGATTTTTCTCTTATAAACATTAGCTAATAAAAGAAAAAAAAATGAATGGGTGTAAATGCAGTAAAAGTGGCTCAAAGGGCTACGAAAGGGTCGATGGCTGCCTAACCGCATAAATATCCCCAGTTGCCTCTCCTTTTTCATATATATAAGGCACTTTTCTTATTTATATTTTTTTTGTCTACTGCATCATAGCGAGAACTAGTGAGCGTTCAAAAGAAAAACGACGGTCATGAAAAATGGATTAGTTTCATTTCGACTCAATGTACGAGAACATATATGTTTTATAATTTTGTGTTGTGGTTGTTTTGATAAACCGTGAAAGTTTTAAATCTCCGCTTCTTAATTTCTTGAATATTTGAGGCTAATTATTAACAATATTATGTTTAAAATGTACCTTTGATGAAAGTATATTATTGTTTTTTTTTTAAAGTATATTATTGTTTCCTTATTTATTTTCAAGAAAATAGTAATATAATCACACACACTTGTCTTCTACGTACGTACAATTATATTCATATCTAAAAAAAAATATATATATATATCAAAAGGAATTGATGATAATCCAAATTCCACATATATTAGACTAAAAGAATTGATAATCCAAATTCCACATATATTAGACTAAAGAAATTCTATATATATATATTCTCACATATATTAGACTAAAGAAATTCTAATATATATATATATCAAAAGGAATTGATGATAATCCAAATTCCACATATATTAGACTAAAAGAATTGATAATCCAAATTCCACATATATTAGACTAAAGAAATTCTATATATATATATTCTCACATATATTAGACTAAAAGAATTGATAATCCAAATTCCACATATATTAGACTAAAAGAATTGATAATCCAAATTTCACATATATATCTAGTATATAGCTCTACAAAACATCTGGCCGGCCCAGGAAGATATATACTTACATATTTATCATGATTTTTCTCTTATAAACATTAGCTAATAAAAGAAAAAAATGAATGGGTGTAAATGCAGTAAAAGTGGCTCAAAGGGCTACGAAAGGGTCGATGGCTGCCTAACCGCATAAATATCCCCAGTTGCCTCTCCTTTTTTCATATATATAAGGCACTTTTCTTATTTATATTTTTTTCTTTTTTTGAAAAAAGGATCATTTTTCTTATTTTTGTCTGTACTCTTTCGTAACATTTATTCCAAAATAATCCTAAATGGTAACACATAACACACATACACACACACATATCTATTTTGCAAATGGAAGGTAAAAGCATTTCAATCGTAATATATCGATTTGACATTACGTGTGCCAAATCTCCATAGGACCATATCATACATATCTTAGTGGTTGTTGTTTCTCTAAGTAAGGACAAGCCGACGTCAATAAAACAAAAAGCTACGTGTGTATTATGGTGCAGCCTGTGATATTTTTTGCATTATCTGGTTACTCTAATGAAGTTACGTGCATCGATTTATGGTTCATCATAGTTATAGGTCTTGTTTTTAGGGTTATGATACATGATTTAGTTGTGCATGTATGTTTAATTGCAGTTGGGCCTATGTTTCAGTTACGTGTTCTGTTTACATTGCTATAAATATGCAAAAGTTGCTAGCACTATCAATCAGCGAAAATGTGTTTTCATGTTTATTATAGGGTTGTTAAAAAATGTCTATTGATAATTAGTTTTTTAAATATCTGCATTGTAAGATTCAGTTTACGAATACGTACGTGAATATGATAGTTTATAATATTGGTTGCGTGGCAATAAACTATTCAATACTCTTATCATAGGCATTTCGATTCTCTTCGAGTAATCTAGTCCACTCATTAAGCGAAGTCGGAGGATTCAAGGTATGAGGTCCCTTCAACATTTTCCGTGAGGTTTACCTCTTTAGCCTTTCCTTTCGTGGACTCTTGATATAACTTACGAGATGTGAAGGAGTACGGCAGTGCGGACCATGTCCTTTACAACCACATCGTAACATCATACCGCTCACGCTTGGTATCCTCTTGAGTTTCTTTACCCTTGAAACTTGCCGGTCTAACCCACTTATTAGATCCCTCCATTTGGGATTGTAAGTTTTTCCACGTTTGTTGTTGAAGCGGCCATGACCTCGATTGGCTTGGTTTCTTCTTTCGAATTTTCTATCGCCGTAGCATTCACTTCAGGGAATGCTTTGGCTCCGTAGGTCGGAATTGTGGTTTTGATTAAGAGCTCATTGTTCTTTTCAGCTAACATGACGCAACCATCAATTCAGAAAATCTCGTGTACCCGCATTTTCTCGTAAATTCGGTAAGAAGTGAAGCTGTTTGTGGAAAGTGATGTATGTTTTATTCATCATTTCGCCTCGAGACGGATTACCACAATACTTCAGAGTGCAACTATCCGCGGAGACAGCGGATTGTAATCCTCAACCTTTTGAAAATCTTGGAACCTCGATTTTTCCACTCTTAGGCGTGAGGAAGGTTGATTTGTCTCGGTTATCGAACCTTTCTTTTAAAGTTTGCCACAGTTCAATTTGGGTCCTCGGCGTTTGCATAGTAGTGCGTTAGACTTTCATCTAAATGCTTCTTCGGAAGATTATCGCCGGCTATATGTTCGGTGGTGATTTGTTACCGATTACAATTGTTTGGTTATCTTTTCATCACCGATATGGTTTCACGTTTGTGACCCACCGGCGTAATTTTCGCCAGTTATTTTCGGTAGGAATTGGAGTTTCTCGATGTTTGCCATTTGTAATTCTAAAACACAAAATAATAATTTTATTAGAACTTCATAATTAAAACCGTTTACATTAATCATACAAACAATTACAAGGAGAAGCGATGTAAAGCAAATTAAACCGATATTCATCTTAAATTCACTCGAGTAAATTCTCCAACGAATAAAGCATAAATAAACACAAATAAAATGGCACATAAAACAAAAGTGTCGCGAATCATCTTTCTTGAAATGAAAAATCGGAGGAGAGCGATTTGAAATTTTGAGAGAAGATGAAATGTTTTGGATGATGAAATGGAGTGAAAATGAGTTGTTTTATAGATGAAAACACTGTTCATAACCGTCGGAGAAAGGGGAAATTTTTGAAAAAATTCTTTGTGACCGTTGGGGTTAAATCGAGTGCACCAAAAATCAGTCTGAAAATATCGTATTAAACGGTCAATCAAATCTATAAAATTTCATAAAAGTAAAAATTATGACAATAAAATATTTATGTTATGACAACAAATCATCGACGGCTCACCGATCAATGCAGAGTAATAAATAAATTATCTGGCTACCGGTAGACCATTAATAATAAGAGAATATAAAATGTCAGTAGACAATAAATAATAAAGAATATGAGGCGGCTCGGCCGACCAATAATAAACATGATATAAAGGCGGTTCGACCGACCATTAAATTAATTAAATTACTAATAAATAATATAGGCGGTATTAGGCCATTATAATATGATATAAATAATAGTAGAGGCGGTATACGACCATTATAACAGGTATAAATGATACAAATAAATTTTACCGAATCGCGAATGATCGTCTTGATAACGTGTTATAAAAAAGCGTGACATGACTTCTAAAATTGATGACATAGCCTATTGTTAAATATGACATAGACAATTACATTTAATGTTAATATATATATGTTTGGTAAATTTTATAAAATATGGTAATAACTCATACATTACATTTTAATGTGATTTATATTTTGTTAAATTTTTAGAATATGATAATAACTCATAAATCTTTACTAAAATAAATATATTCAAATATGACGTTATAAATTTTGAAATATTATTTAATTTTATCTTTATAATTATACAATTTTACTACTACTACTACTACTACTACTACTACTACTACTACTACTACTACTACTACTACTACTACTACTACTACTACTACTACTACTACTACTACTACTACTACTACTACTACTACTACTACTACTACTACTACTACTACTACTACTACTACTACTACTACTACTACTACTACTACTACTACTACTACTACTACTACTACTACTACTACTACTACTACTACTACTACTACTACTACTACTACTACTACTACTACTACTACTACTACTACTACTACTACTACTACTACTACTACTACTACTACTACTACTACTACTACTACTACTACTACTACTACTACTACTACTACTACTACTACTACTACTACTACTACTACTACTACTACTACTACTACTACTACTACTACTACTACTACTACTACTACTACTACTACTACTACTACTACTACTACTACTACTACTACTACTACTACTACTACTACTACTACTACTACTACTACTACTACTACTACTACTACTACTACTACTACTACTACTACTACTACTACTACTACTACTACTACTACTACTACTACTACTACTACTACTACTACTACTACTACTACTACTACTACTACTACTACTACTACTACTACTACTACTACTACTACTACTACTACTACTACTACTACTACTACTACTACTACTACTACTACTACTACTACTACTACTACTACTACTACTACTACTACTACTACTACTACTACTACTACTACTACTACTACTACTACTACTACTACTACTACTACTACTACTACTACTACTACTACTACTACTACTACTACTACTACTACTACTACTACTACTACTACTACTACTACTACTACTACTACTACTACTACTACTACTACTACTACTACTACTACTACTACTACTACTACTACTACTACTACTACTACTACTACTACTACTACTACTACTACTACTACTACTACTACTACTACTACTACTACTACTACTACTACTACTACTACTACTACTACTACTACTACTACTACTACTACTACTACTACTACTACTACTACTACTACTACTACTACTACTACTACTACTACTACTACTACTACTACTACTACTACTACTACTACTACTACTACTACTACTACTACTACTACTACTACTACTACTACTACTACTACTACTACTACTACTACTACTACTACTACTACTACTACTACTACTACTACTACTACTACTACTACTACTACTACTACTACTACTACTACTACTACTACTACTACTACTACTACTACTACTACTACTACTACTACTACTACTACTACTACTACTACTACTACTACTACTACTACTACTACTACTACTACTACTACTACTACTACTACTACTACTACTACTACTACTACTACTACTACTACTACTACTACTACTACTACTACTACTACTACTACTACTACTACTACTACTACTACTACTACTACTACTACTACTACTACTACTACTACTACTACTACTACTACTACTACTACTACTACTACTACTACTACTACTACTACTACTACTACTACTACTACTACTACTACTACTACTACTACTACTACTACTACTACTACTACTACTACTACTACTACTACTACTACTACTACTACTACTACTACTACTACTACTACTACTACTACTACTACTACTACTACTACTATCAATCAGCGAAAATGTGTTTTCATGTTTATTATAGGGTTGTTAAAAAATGTCTATTGATAATTAGTTTTTTAAATATCTGCATTGTAAGATTCAGTTTACGAATACGTACGTGAATATGATAGTTTATAATATTGGTTGCGTGGCAATAAACTATTGATACTAAACTTTGCGTATTCTCATATAAACCATTGATGAATCGAAATGTTAACAGAACTTATGATTGATAGTAAATGTGTATATTCTAATTCAAACAATACAAATATTCTAATAAATATCACCAGGGTAGTACTACTTTGTATATTAACTTTCTTAATGCTCTATACTCTATTGGCTTCTACTTTATTTTTCTTATAAATTAAGAGAAAATAAAGATCTACTACAGATGAATAAGTGTACAATTTCAATAGATTTACACTTATACCACATCATCATTTTAGTTTCGCTATGGCTCTTGTTAGGAATACTAGCTAGACTACCACAGTCAATTAATCCTTCTGTTTCAATAATTTGTGATATTAAAAAAACCCTGTTGATTTTGTTATATATTTCGAATTTACTTTCATTAAAAAAATAAAATAACACAAAGAGATTATAATAAAAAAATAAAGTGATAGACGTTCATAAGTTGTAACCCCTGATGGGAATTTTATTGCATAAAATCTTATTATCAGAAAAAATTGGAGTTTCGGAAAAGCTCTCATATTGGTTAGAAGATCTTGAATATAAAGTAGCTTATTTTTCAGAATAAACATTTTTAAAAAAACAAAAATATTACAAAATAATTTGAAATAGAGATATTGTTTTAATTTCAATTTTTTTTATAAAATGACACTTAACTATTATTTTTATAGTATCGAGTTGATGTAGTCTTATAACAAATTAAAATGCACATTTTATATTCTTCTTTTTTGTGCAACATGCACATTTTATCTTTTTGTTAAATATCCTCTAGACATTATTTGTGAAGTGATTTGCTACATGTTCTCTATACAATCATTTTTATAAAAAAAAACGTGACATGACTTCTAAAATTGATGACATAGCCTATTGTTAAATATGACATAGACAATTACATTTAATGTTAATATATATATGTTTGGTAAATTTTATAAAATATGGTAATAACTCATACATTACATTTTAATGTGATTTATATTTTTGTTAAATTTTTTAGAATATGATAATAACTCATAAATCTTTACTAAAATAAATATATTCAAATATGACGTTATAAATTTTGAAATATTATTTAATTTTATCTTTATAATTATACAATTTTTACTACTACTACTACTACTATTTTCAAAATTTTCTACATTTTTTAATATTATAAATTTTAAATTGGAATATCATTAGTTTCTTTTAGATATCTACAATTTTATAAATTTAGTTTAGTTTTAA
The DNA here is from genome assembly GCA_016771965.1 of Brassica carinata. Lineage (NCBI taxonomy): Eukaryota > Viridiplantae > Streptophyta > Magnoliopsida > Brassicales > Brassicaceae > Brassica > Brassica carinata. The sequence goes on from CM028689.1 coordinate 29,919,050, forward strand.
TTTTTGATAACTATAGAATTTTTTTTATGAATTTGTTTAGTAATTTTATATAACCAAAAAATAGATAAAAATTCTAAGATTATAATTTTAAATTTAAATATATACATATATATATTCTTAAATACAATTTAAAATAAACAAAATTATTTGTCTCTTAATTAAATCAAATTTCTATTAAATATTGGTCAAAAATAATAAAATATGTAATATTAATAAATTTTAAATTTAAATATAATTTTAAATTTTAAAAATTTATCACTGCACATGGTGTAGAAACACACATAGTTTAAAAGTATTTGGCCAGTTTTAACCAAAGAGAAAACAAAAACAAAACAAAAATGATTCGAAGGTAATATGTGAATAGTCTGAAAACAATCTTGGAAGTAATATGGAGTAAACAGCCTACCATTGACAACGATGTTGATAATAGACCAACGATCGGGTAATAGTTGTAAAGAAAATATAATGATCGATTGAGATGTTTCAATTTGACTAGTTACAAAATGATACAGAAAATCAGAATTGCCACTAATTACTCGATCGTAGCTTAAACATAATGGAGGGCCATATGCAAGATTTTCTCTTCAAATAAATATAATTAAGAATAATTATAGCAAATGTTCTATGCCTTTTCTATAAATTCTTCTCCATGTACTTTTTACGGTGTGCAACGTTGATTACTTGCTTTAAAGCTTTAACCAAGATTGACTCTTGAATGTATGTCATAACGTCGAATGTAAAAGATAACAGTTGGGTCCATGCGCTCTACACATATAATTGAAAATCCAAAAAATGACAGAAATAATAATACGACCCGCCCCTTATTTGCTTGGCCGTTGGTGATCCCATGCGCCACTTATCCTCCAAAGTCTCCTCCCTAATCTCTTTTTTTTAGCCTCTGTTTAGTTTAAACTTAATTGCGCTATATAATCCATAAAAATCTTCGAGATATTTATTTTCTCGACTTAATATATTTTGTTCTACGATAGACAAGTCAACAATATGCTCATAGATATATGTTTATGGCTACCCACCGGATTCTCGTTCTCCATTTTCTTATATAATTACACTACTAACGTTTGGAACTGATTTAAAGAAATCGAAGTCAAGACGAACAATATCTGTTGGCGAATATGCTGATTAATACCTCTCTGTAATATATAGCCACACGTGATGCAATTTAATCTTGAGTGATCGACGTCTACATTTTGCATTCGTTCATCAACGTATTCAATTCTAACACAAGATAATAGCGAGTTTACGTGTTACCTTTGAATTTAATGTAGTCGCATCATATAAAGTATTATTAAGGAGAGGTTCTTCGTCACATACTGATATATGGACTAGTGTATTGTTATTGCTATACGACATTACAACTTGTGCATATTGCAAATAAACTATTTTGTTGCAGGGACACGTTAATATAAAAAGAAAATTTTTTAGTAGTTAGATTGTTAATTCGGTTATCTTCAGATGCTTATTTTGGTTGTATCCACGATTGACCTTGTATTAAAAGACATAAAATCCTGATAAATTAATATGTTTTAATTTATTTTCTTTTTCTTATTAGATCTAAATATGTTATTGGTTAGATGGTTTAAAAGCTAAATAGAACATTGTTTTGCAACTTTGCAAGCCAGTATTGACTGACAAAGAAAAACAAAGCTTAGCATTGTAATGCAGCGAGACCCTTTTGTAGCGCTTCAAGTGAAGGTTTTATCTCAGCTCGAGAAAGGGAAGGTTTATCTTGCCCGCTAATACTCGACTGTGTTTTGCATTCAGTTTATAAATATTGAAATAGCACATATATGCTCATTTCCCTTTTGGTTCAATGTTTTTACTTACCACATGTCCTACTTCTTAGAAGTTTCATATACACTCCCACATTAGGGTTTTTGACTTTTCCAAGTGCAAAACTCCCAAAGTGCGGTGCACAAAAAAGAAGGCTTCTCCAAGTGCAAAACTGAATAATTAATAAGAAACTATATTATTCATGCAATCCGCCAGTGTTTTCTCTTTAGTTGCCGGAAATGATTTTCTCTTATATATTTAAACTAAGATAAGACCATGACTTGTGAGATGAATATATAATTTGAATTTAAAATTGTACATATGTCAATTTTTGATGTTTGTTTTTTTCCAGAATTACAAAATTTAGTATGGTTTTTTTGGGTCAACCATATTTACCAAGTTTAACCAGCTTATATGGGATATTTAATTTAGGAAAAATTTCATGAAAATATCTTAACTAAATTTTGTTAAGCCTTGTAATACCCAAATTTTTTGTTTCCCAATTTAATAGCATAACTAATTATTTTACTTACATTAATACACAAACTTTTAAAATTGTATCCTTTTTATTCCTAAACTTTGTTTAATATATTAATAAGTTTCAAACAATTTTTTTTAAAAATATCTAAACTTTATAAACAAATCTCAGAAAATTCTAATTTTATTTTGTGTTTGAGGAATAAAAGTAACTAAATTTTGTTAAGCCTTGTAATACCCAAATTTTTTGTTTCCCAATTTAATAGCATAACTAATTATTTTACTTACATTAATACACAAACTTTTAAAATTGTATCCCTTTTTATTCCTAAACTTTGTTTAATATATTAATAAGTTTCAAACAATTTTTTTTTAAAAAATATCTAAACTTTATAAACAAATCTCAGAAAATTCTAATTTTATTTTGTGTTTGAGGAATAAAAGTAACTAAATTTTGTTAAGCCTTGTAATACCCAAATTTTTTGTTTCCCAATTTAATAGCATAACTAATTATTTTACTTACATTAATACACAAACTTTTAAAATTGTATCCCTTTTATTCCTAAACTTTGTTTAATATATTAATAAGTTTCAAACAATTTTTTTTAAAAAAATTAGATTTTCTCCGTAGTTTATTTACCTTCTTTCATAAATCTTGAAATAAAATTTGAATATTTTAATATTTTTCGTAGATTTTAGAGACTTTTTAATTTTTTTTCAAACTTATTAGTATATTTACTTTAAATAAACAAAGTTTGGGTATTAAGAGAGGCAAAGTTTGAAAATGTTATGTATTAATGTGAAAAAATAATTAATTAGAGTAATAAACTGGGAAGTAGAAAAGTTTGGGTATTAAGAGAGGCAAAGTTTGAAAATGTTATGTATTAAGTTTATAAATATTGAAATAGCACATATATGCTCATTTCCTTTTGGTTCAATGTTTTTACTTACCACATGTCCTACTTCTTAGAAGTTTCATATACACTCCCACATTAGGGTTTTTGACTTTTCCAAGTGCAAAACTCCCAAAGTGCGGTGCACAAAAAAGAAGGCTTCTCCAAGTGCAAAACTGAATAATTAATAAGAAACTATATTATTCATGCAATCCGCCAGTGTTTTCTCTTTAGTTGCCGGAAATGATTTTCTCTTATATATTTAAACTAAGATAAGACCCGCGACTTGCGCGGGATGAATATATAAATTTGAATTTAAAATTGTACATATGTCAATTTTTGATGTTTGTTTTTTTCCAGAATTACAAAATTTAGTATGGTTTTTTTGGGTCAACCATATTTACCAAGTTTAACCACGCTTATATGGGATATTTAATTTAGGAAAAATTTCATGAAAATATCTTAACTAAATTTTGTTAAGCCTTGTAATACCCAAATTTTTTTGTTTCCCAATTTAATAACGCAACTAATTATTTTACTTACATTAATACACAAACTTTTAAAATTGTATCCCTTTTTATTCCTAAACTTTGTTTAATATATTAATAAGTTTCAAACAATTTTTTTTTAAAAAATATCTAAACTTTATAAACAAATCTCAGAAAATTCTAATTTTATTTTGTGTTTGAGGAATAAAAGTAACTAAATTTTGTATAATCTTAAATTTTGTAATAAAAGTTTTAAGTTTTTAATATTGAATTTATTTAGTTTTCTTAAGAAAAAAACAAATTTGTTTTTTTTACATTCAACATTAATTTTTTTTAAAAAAAAATTAGATTTTCTCCGTAGTTTATTTACCTTCTTTCATAAATCTTGAAATAAAATTTGAATATTTTAATATTTTTCGTAGATTTTAGAGACTTTTTAATTTTTTTTCAAACTTATTAGTATATTTACTTTAAATAAACAAAGTTTGGGTATTAAGAGAGGCAAAGTTTGAAAATGTTATGTATTAATGTGAAAAAAATAATTAATTAGAGTAATAAACTGGGAAGTAGAAAAGTTTGGGTATTAAAGTGCTTAACAAAATTTAGTTGAGATATTTTTATGGAATTTTCCCTTCAATTTATCATTAGTTCAATTATTATGTTATTGGTTGTATTATGTGAGCCAGGATTATGTATATCTCGATTTATCCATATTGAAAAATTAAGATTCATTATTGGGCTGATCGAAGGGACATACTACTTTTAGACGAATGTACATAAATTTAAAGGAAATACATTAGATATGCATATGTTCAAGCAAATTCAACAGGCAATTAGGCTTTGCATATAGTTTTTTGTTTTTTTTTTGCATTTAGTAATTGGTGACTATCTTAATATATTAGTTATGGGTCGAAATATATAAAGTTTATTAAGCTTTGATCTCAGTATAATATAAAAAATTATTATTATATGAAGCCCAAATTTAAAAAGTATGCATCTTGGACTTTTAAATTTTTCCAGCAAGTTTCGACATTTGCTTCTCATATATATAACATTAGCTATTAGGTTAAAGATTGTAAACGACTAAAATAAATTATCAAATCTTGTCTTGCTGCCAAAGTTGTGCATATTAAATATAAAGTTGCCATATTTCCATCTTTCCGACTTGTGTATCAAGCACATTTTATTCTCATATATCTATAAGATTATAATGCGATTATTATTTAATTTTTGATCTAGAAAGGAAAACATCATTTAAACCTAAAAAGGTTAATATCTTCGATGTCTTTATACTGATTATGTCTCGGTTAAATTCTGTACAAACCAATTGTTCTTTAAATTTTGTTCGGTTCAATCATAAATACTAAACCAGACAGCTTCTTATGTTTTTCAGTTCGCAGATGTATTGCACTGTAATGCCATAACTACAGTGACTAGTAAGGTTTTATGTAGAAATTTTTCATGACAATATAAGTATTATAACTGTTAACGTAGACTAACGTAAAAAATGTGCGGATTTGTTAAATCAACTTTTTGTGATGTATAAACTATCAGAGTAAGTATTTTCGGATGAAACAACTATCAGCATGATTTATTATTAAACTTTGCATGGTCGAGTATCGTATAAATTTTTGTTAAACTGGATAATTGTTTCTCAACTTTTAGGTTCCCAACGTTGTTATTGTTTGTTAACTTGTTACGATCATGTTCTTATGATCGGCTAATGTTTTTCATTTGTCAGGTTTTTGTAGACAAAGCTCTAGTAGTTACGATCATGTTTTTATGCTAAACTAAAGTTTATATGTTTTATATCGTTAATTATATTTCCTATCCCGTATACATTCATTGCCTAGCAATTGGATTTGGACAAACATAATTTCCAGTTGATTTCTAGACTGACACGTAAGCAAAATTGACAGTTTAACTAACTGACACATAAGCAAAAATATTTTTTAATTAATACAAAATTAAAGTTATAATTTTTTAAATGATTCTATTTTAATATATGGGGGATGACATTCTACGGTCCTTGTATACTAACATCAAAATTCCAAATGACTAAAGACAATTCCAACATGGCAACACAAATAAACAAATGTCTGCCATTTAGATTAGTTTTGTTTTGCCATTTAATATTAGAAAATCATTCATTAATACTTACACTTTTAACCTGTCATTTGTTTCTCAAACATAAATCTCTAGAAATCAAGTTAAAGTGTGTGATTGGTAGATTTTAGAATAACTAGGAGAAATTAAAATAGAGTAATTAGGTGGAAAAGTGGCAGAGTAAAACAAAAGGAAAAATAAATAAAATCAAGTGTAACAACAAACTGAAAAAGCCCCAGTTCTCTCTCTTTCTCAAACCTCCGCCGCTCAAGATATAACGTCAGCTCCGGCCCGGCTTTTGCCGGTGTCGGAAGCTCTCTTTCTTCTCCCTTTCCTCTTTTCCTTTTGCTCTCTTCATCACTATCTCATTCATGTGTCGATATGCTCGGTGTTCTGTGTTTTACGGGAGCTCGGCTCGATATTCGACGATGAGAACCACTTCCTTTCCATGGAGCAACGGCGAGATACAAGGAATGACAGTGGCGGGGATGGTCGGCTTTTAGGACTAAAGGATCTCGTCAGATCAGGTTTTTCCCCTTCAGATCTGTTGAGTCTCTTCCATGGAGACGGTGCGTGACTCGGAGAGACACCTCCTCCTCCACGATGTTGCCTTCCTGTGCGGCGGTGGACCTTCGAGGAGTGGTTTAACAGTGGTGGAAAGCGGTTTGGTTCTCCAATTCTCGGAGCCAACACAAAGCAAGGCTTCACGCCGACAAAATATCAACCGGAGGAGTGGGTTTGGTGGTGGTCGTGGCGAAGCTCGACATTCCAGCATCGGTGACGAGTCTCTGATTCTAACCGGTGGTTCATGCTTTGCATCCCTGGAAACCTAATTTAGTTTGGACCGGTTCCGTATATGTAGTCAAAGTCTGACTTTTCATTCAGTCCATTCTGGTCTGTTTTTCGATCTAGACATGTTTTTGTTGGCGGCTTTGGTCTAGTCTGGAATGCACCTGAGGTGTTGTCACTGTTGGTACATGGACTGCATTCTTATCTCTTGGCGACCAATGGTTTGGGTTGGAAATAAATACCTGGGAAAGACTATAGATTGCTAGCAAATTCTTTGTCTTTGGATTATTAGGTTTAAAGTAGAGGTGTAAGACAAGGTGAAGAAGCCATAGTCTCGAGATTTCTGGGATCTTTTGTGTGAGATTATGCGCCTTTTGGTGATGCAATGGTGGTCATGTGCTGCAATATGATCATTTGGTACCAGCTAAGTCAGACTACAAGTGGAGTATTTCATCTTAGGATAGTTGAGAAAGTTTAGGGATAGTTTTGTAATCTTGTTGTCTAGAGGTGGAATTAGTTGGTTTAAGGGACATGTCATTCTGTGCCATAGAGTGTTCTTGTTCTCGTTGTGGTTGAAAGAGTACAAGGAGGTATCGATCGGACAGCGTTTGATCCAATTAAGTGTTTATGGATGATACTAGATTAATTCTTGTCTCTGTGGTTGAACTCTTGTGAAGTCAAAATCTATGTATTTAACTCTTGGTTAATGAAAAGTTTGATGTTGAGAAAAAAAAGTTCATGTGTAACTTACTTTCCACTTGAGAAACAGTGAGGTAATAAAGTGTACTAATATATACCTGCAGTTAAACAGTGGTGAGCGTAAGAGAGAGAGAAATTAATTTCACCTGATTGACAAAACTATGAGTTGAACTAAGAGGAAAAATATTCTCCTATTAAGTGTTAACCGATGCATTTTGTTGATTTTAAGACATTGGATGATAATAATGGCTATGATTGGATAGCATATCTAGCGCACATATTTAAAGTGGAACATTTATTATTCTCGTTTTCGCAGAAGAATTGCCAATCAGGTGAAATTTATTCATCCAACATTTACTCTGATTACTATTTAAACAAAAGAAAACTTACACCTATTAGTAACTTTTTTTTTCTGGGCAACACCTATTAGTAACTTCTTTCTTTACTTTTTCCTCTCTTTTCCATTTTTAATTTCCTCCCACTTTCACTTTTAATATTCCTCTTTACTCCAATAATAACCAATCACACCCCAATATCTAGCTAGCTAAGTGTTTAATTATCATAAGACCGGTAAATATTTCACACACTTCTCGTAAATAAATGAAATGCTTATGGGTGGGCACGATCGAATATTACCGTATTTTTAGTATTTGTGATTTGCTTCGGACTTCACAGATATCTGATTTTTCGATTTGCTTTGCTTCGGAAAATACTGATATCCGGAAAATTTATGAATATTTGCGAATATTCACGGATATTTACGGATACCTTTTCCACTATGTTTAATACAAGTAAATCTGAAAATATTATACAAATTTGTTCTTATAAAAAATAAATTAAAAATTAATGAAACTGTTTATTTATAAATTCTTAAAAATACATAAATTTTTTGTATAAATTAAATGTTTAAGAAAAATTGTAGTTTTTTTTTATAAATATCTTATAATTATTTTCTCCATATAACATTTTTATAAGTAATTTTATAAATAAAATTATATAAGATTATACATTAAAAACTCTATTTAACTATAGATATATAGTTATTTATATAAAAGTCGGAGCGGATTGGATATTCGTCTCTAATTTTTTTAGTATTTGTGATTTGCTTCGTTTTTAACGGATAGTGATTTTTAATATTTGTTTTTCTTCGAAGACTTACGGATATTCGGATTTTTCGAATCGAATCAAAACGAATAACGAATCAAATCAAATTTAACGAATAAAATGTTCAACCCTAAATGCTAATCCACAGTGTCCTGGTAACATAACTTTACATTAATCTTAATAGTTTCTAATTTTTAATTTAACCTACTCAGTTGTCTGTTATCTACAATCATTTTTTTTAGAAAAAAAATTGGCTTGCATTATCTTTATGCCATGCTTATTGCTTTTGCGATGACTGATAAATGCAACATTTCTGTGTAATTTAATGTCCCGGTGACAGATTTTTCCAATTTTGGTACTTCTACAAAACCAACAAAACATATGTGTTGAAACTTGAAAGATAACAATTTCGATAAGTAATGATGAGTTAAACATAAAAAATCCATTCAACATCGAAAGCGCATGGTGTAGTGGTATCATAGTACCCTCCCACGGTACTGACCAGGGTTCGATTCCCTGGATGCGCAGTTTTTTTTATATTTTTCCATCACAAAATGAAGCAAATTAAAAAAAAATTGTTGTTCTAAAAAAAAAAAAACTTTCGCAATTTTATTTCCCGCCTTAGAGGCCACAGCTTAGGAGCAGATGGGCCCCCATACTCATAGACCACACAAAAACTCACGTTTTGTCAATTTATCAACACTTTTTATTTTTTTCACTTAATTTATTTATTAATCTCTGCAAAGGACCCTATATATACAACCCCATCACGCCATTCACAGAAACCAAAAGTAAATCAAAAACCAAAAGAAGAGAGAGAGAAAAAAAAAATAGATTCTCCATGGCAACCTCCGTCGATAACTATCCCCGCCTCAGCTCCGCCCTAAACGGCGGCGTTGTCCACCCTTCAAACCTCCTCTCGTTCCTTCTCGCTCACTCGACCAAGACCAGAGCGTCAACGCCCTAACCGAAAAATCCGTCGACACCACAGAGAACCAAACCGCCGACGACCGTTACGACTCCAGCGACGACGAGGACGAGAGCCACAACCGCCACGTCACATACTACAAGGAAATGGTCCTCAAATCCAACAGCGATCTCGAACCGTCCGTTCTCGACTTACGCGACGAATCGACGGCTGACAACTGGATCCACCGTAACTCCTCTATGGTGCGTCTCACCGGAAAACACCCCTTCAACGCCGAGGCTCCCCTCCCCCGCCTCATGCACCACGGCTTCATCACCCCCGTCCCTCTCCACTACGTCCGCAACCACGGCGGCGTCCCCAGGCCGACTGGTCCAACTGGTCCGTCGAGGTCACCGGACTCGTCAAGCGCCCGGCGAGGCTCACCATGGAGCAGCTCATCGCCGATTTCCCCAGCCGCGAGTTTCCGGTGACTCTCGTCTGCGCCGGTAACCGCCGGAAAGAGCAGAACATGGTGAAGCAGACGATCGGGTTCAACTGGGGATCCGCCGGAGTTTCCACCTCCGTGTGGAGAGGCGTTCCGTTAAGCGACGTCCTCCGCCGGTGCGGCGTTTACAGCAAGAGAGGCGGCGCTCTCAACGTCTGCTTCGAAGGAGCGGAGGATCTTCCCGGAGGCGGCGGGTCTAAGTACGGGACGAGCATCAAGAAAGAGATGGCCATGGACCCCGCGAGAGACATTATATTGGCGTACATGCAGAACGGCGAGCTTCTCACGCCGGATCACGGGTTTCCGGTTCGGATCATAATACCCGGTTTCATCGGCGGGCGGATGGTTAAGTGGTTGAAGCGTATCATCGTCACGCCTCAAGAATCTGATAATTACTACCACTACAAAGACAACAGAGTCCTACCTTCTTACGTGGATGCTGAGCTGGCAAATGAAGAATGTAAGTTTATTACCTTTTTACCGTTTTATTACAGGAAGTGACCATGGTAATAAATAACAATAATAATGTTCATGTCTTGTGTTGTGTTCTGTTGCAGCTTGGTGGTACAGGCCGGAGTATATAATCAACGAGCTTAATATAAACTCGGTGATAACGACACCTGGTCACGAGGAGATACTGCCGATTAATGCATTCACGACTCAGAAGCCTTACACTTTAAAGGCTATGCTTACTCTGGTAATTAGAGTTTTATTAATCTCTAATTAAATTAATTTACTATAAAGTATAGGTTAATTAAGATTCTGAAACAAATTAACAGGAGGAGGGAAGAAGGTAACGAGAGTGGAGGTGACTCTAGACGGAGGAGAGACGTGGAGTGTGTGTGAGCTTGACCACCAAGAGAAGCCAAACAAGTATGGCAAGTTCTGGTGCTGGTGTTTCTGGTCACTTGACGTCGAGGTTCTTGATCTGCTTAGTGCTAAAGAGGTAGCGGTTCGAGCCTGGGACGAGTCTTTGAACACCCAGCCTGAAAAACTCATCTGGAACCTCATGGTAAACCACTCTTTCTCTCTTGAATTTTTTTTCAATTATGATTTTTTATAAGTAAATAAATTTTATATTATTAGTTTATTCTTTTGTGTGATTTGATTAACTAAAAATTATAATTAATAATTTCCTACAACGCTGGAACTACTGTGTTATATGGTTCATGACTTTCTTAACGTGTTACCTACCATCTTTAATTGACTATTTTAGACAGTTTGATTTAGTGATTTTAGTATTAGTATTGATTTATTAAAGTTAAAATGTGAAAATTATATTTTAATTAGAGAAGACTAAAAGTCCATGGTATCCAGCTAATGGTGTTTGACTAAATCAATAATGACGTTGACTTATGTTGAAAACAGGGGATGATGAACAACTGCTGGTTCAGGATTAAAACCAACGTGTGCAAGCCTCACAGAGGAGAGATAGGGATTGTTTTCGAACACCCGACCCGACCCGGAAACCAATCGGGTGGGTGGATGGCAAAGGAACGCCAGATCGAGAAATCCTCCGAGTCAAACCCTACTTTGAAAAAATCAGTTTCAACACCGTTCATGAACACTGCCTCGAAGATGTACTCAATGTCCGAAGTTAGGAAACACAACTCAGCTGAATCTGCATGGATCATAGTCCACGGTCACATCTACGACTGCACACGTTTCTTGAAAGACCACCCTGGTGGTTCGGACTCTATCCTCATCAACGCTGGTACTGACTGCACCGAAGAGTTCGAAGCTATTCATTCAGACAAAGCCAAGAAGCTTCTTGAAGATTACCGTATCGGTGAACTCATCACGACAGGGTACGACTCTTCCCTAATGTCTCGGTCCATGGTGGCTCGAGTGTAATGTCTTTGTTAGCTCCCATCAGAGAGCTAACTCCTACTAAGAACATAGCTCTGGTCAACCCACGCGAGAAAGTCCCGGTCAAACTCATCGAGAAGACTTCGATCTCTCGACGTGCGTAGATTCAGGTTCGCGTTACCATCTGAAGATCAGCAGCTTGGTCTACCTGTGGGGAAACACATTTTCCTCTGCGCCACCATAAACGACAAGCTTTGTCTTAGAGCCTATACTCCGACCAGCACGGTCGACGCCGTTGGGTATATCGACTTGGTCATCAAGGTTTACTTCAAGAACGTCCATCCAAGATTCCCCAACGGAGGGCTCATGTCACAGCATTTGGACTCGCTACCGATCGGTGCGGTTCTAGACATCAAAGGTCCGTTAGGACATATTGAGTACCAAGGAAGAGGCAACTTCATGGTCAACGGTAAACCCAAGTTTGCCACGAAACTAGCCATGCTTGCTGGAGGAACAGGCATTACTCCAATCTACCAAGTCATTCAATCGATACTAAGTGACCCGGAAGACGAAACCGAGATGTTTGTGGTTTACGCAAACCGAACCGAGGATGATATACTTGTGAGAGAAGAGCTAGAAGAATGGGCTAGTAAGTTTAAGGACAGGCTAAAGATCTGGTACGTTGTCGAAATCGCTAAGGAAGGTTGGAAGTACAGCACAGGGTTTATAACCGAAGCTGTGCTTAGAGAACATGTCCCTGAAGGTTCAGAAGGTGAGTCTCTGGCCTTGGCGTGTGGACCACCGCCTATGATTCAGTTTGCGTTGCAGCCTAATCTTGAGAAGATGGGTTACAACGTTAAGGAAGATCTCTTGATCTTCTAAGAATTTGTTCAAGATTTATATACCCATATATGTATTGAAACTTGAAACTTAATAACAATTATAGCTTATGTAAATACATGGTTATCATGTGTGCTTTTGTTAGAGTTTTTATTCCAAATTTTTAATGTATAAACCGTGTTTATGGTTTTCTTGTTGATGATGATGATAAATGATGAAAGTATGTAACTCGATTACTTTCGGTGACTTAATTTTGTATTCAAAGTGAGTTATCATATGGTTAATGTGACATCTGACTATTCCGCGTACTGGTTGCTTAATAAGTTTGTTAAAGTTCACATCAAGTTATATTCATTATATCACGCTTAATAAAACGTTTTGTCTTGTAATGCTTTAGTTCCAAATTAGCAACCACTTGCTGCCGTGTTGCTTCCAGTTGTCAGTGACAAGAAAAAGACACAAGACATGTTTGAATGCATATGCAACAGTCTCGTATTCGATACAAATAGATAAAAAGAGTTCCGGTTCGGCCCCACGAGATTCGTGGTTCATATGCATTTTAAACTGATACCACGAGAAGAACTGATAATGGATGGAAGTAATAAAAGATTTTCATATTAATATGTCACGAATTTGAATATATTCTTGGTATCAAAATTTAATTTGAAGTATATAGAATACTTGTGGTTGAATAAAAAGCTAATTAGTTGGTTATTTTTAAATTCAGCATATATAGAATGATGGTAAAGCTTCTTTCCTCATTAAGAGTTATCATGCATGCTTTTCTTTAACTCTCTACATATTGGCCTAATTTAGTCATATCATTTAATAGTTAGTTATTGTTAGATTCAGCGTATATAAACGCATCGTTCTCGTACACAGATACACTACATTCTAAATGCATCCATTTCTCGCTTTAGTTATGAACGTACCTCTTTAATTTCATAAAATCTCCAACTTGTTCTATGGAAAATTCAACATAAGGACATGCATGGGGCACGTAGTTACTTTTAGACCATAAAATAATTAAATTAATAGAGAAGGAAACTTCCTAAGTAAATAGAAAATAAAATAAAAAAGGAAAGAAAAAACAAAGAAGGTGTAGGCAAAAGAAAACGTATAGCCGCGACCCCGTAACAAAGGACGTCCTGACCACTGCGGAGACGGCGAGACGCTGACTACGTTTTTCTCTTTGTTTAACTAAAGAACGTTGTTTCGTGCTCACAAGGGTCAAGTGTCAACCATATCAGGATATAAAACCCCATCTTGTAGCTAGTTTGTCTTTATTCGTGATATAATCTAAGTTTGTAACTAGTTCTAAATTATATTTGCATGTGACTCTATTTACCTCGGGTCCCTTGTGAACATGACGTCTAAAATCTGAAGAGCTAGTTGTTCTACCTGCAACTAATTATTTCTTAAACATTGTTCAGTGCTAAGTATTGAAAGCTGACAGTCTTGTATATAATATGGCATCTGCACTGCACCTACCAAAAGCAATTGATACATATTTTAAACTTTTTTTTGCTAACAGGGATTGTCGTATGAACTTAAAAGATGTACTGTATACGTAACTAATAAACGTATATAGCATATTATTCAAGAAAAGGTACTAGAAGGGCTTCGAAACCGGGTTAATCAGACATATATTTAGCAAAAAAAAAGTATATAGCATATTATTCCAGATCCATATATTTAGATATATGTCCTTTTTAACTTGCTGCTTCTTTTTTGTTGTGTACTCTTTTCGATCCAATATAGAAAAATACAACTAAATTTAGAAATTATTGGTATAATTTACACTAAAGTCATCACTTGTCTGGTTGATATTGTTTTGTCGTCCACAAAGATGTCCTTTGATTTGAAGTGAGGCCACGATCTTATTTTCGATGGGTCGCGAAGATTGCAAGTTACGGGCACAAGTGTCCATTTCTATCATCTACTTCTTGTTTTGTTGAGACCACCTCCTTTTATGAGCTATTCACCCGACCCATAACGTCACTAATCCACATTTTACATGCAATAAGTGTTCTTGTTTTTTTTTTGGTTGAAAATATGTTTTGTTTTCTTCTAACATACTATTAGTTTTGATTAGCATACATTGATTAGAAATATATTTTTACAGACCCCCAATACTAATGGTTTGTTGCCACCTACACAGCTTATGCAATATGTTCATCAGCTCATGGATCGAACCAGAACGGTCAGAATGATAGGTTTGGCAAAAACAACATTTTTCCATTTAAAAAATATTATGTTTAACTCAACGATTAGAATTACGAAAATAAATGTAATAGAATGCTAACTACTCTTTAATTTTTTTTAAACAAAACTACTCGTTAGTGAGGAACATTTGTGATATAAAAATAACAACTGCGGATCCACCGTTGCGATTGGTCCGGTTGAGCTCAATGATTCTGTGGCTTTATTTTGTCATTTTATGAAATTATCAAATATTTGTTTTTATTACTTTATTACCAACAAAACAAGATGATTAAAAGTTCATCAACGACGTCCCTTATGGCTATAAAGAGTCAGATGCAAAGATGACCAAGGTCAGTAAGGCTTCTTATATTGTAACCATTACTCCACTAATATTGTTTATTACAGTAAAGTAATAATATTACTATTGTATTGCTTAAGTAGCTCTCAGCCAACAGGCAAAATATGAACTAGTTGGATTATTCAAAGATATGTAGTCTTCCAAAAGCATTGGGAATAGCTCCAACTACGTTGGGAGATATATTAACAAATTCTCCATTGCCACAGTCGTTGGAGTTATTTATATTACCAAGTGGAATATACAATTATAATTACCCACGGAATTTATTAATCCAACTAGTTGAAAAAATCATAGTAACACAATTTAAACATATAACAATATGGCTTTGACTTTACTACTATCAAATACTAGTATAGTAGGCTAGGGCTAAACATTTTATCCGTTAAATTTGATTTGATTCGTTATATCGTTTCGATTCGATCCAAAAATTTCGAATATCCGTAATCTTTCGAAGCAAAACAAATATTTAAAATCAATATCCGTTGAAATCGAAGCAAATCACATACTCCCTCTGTTTCCAAAAGATCCATATTCTAGAAAAAAATTTTGTTTCAAAAAGATCAATATTTTACATTTTCAATGCATATAATAATGATAAATAGTAAATTTCAAAAAAAATAATTGTGTTTATTGAATTGTGATTGGTTACTACGTATGGGAAATTGTTCAACACAAAAAACAATGTGTTTTTTTTTTCAAAATTAAAGATGTTTTCTTATTATGTGTGATTTTTCTAAAATATGTATCTTATTGAAACAGAGGGAGTATATTTAAATTTTGGGAAACGGATATCCGATCCGATCCGGTCCGGCAATATATAAATACATGTATATCTTAATTATATTTAAAGTCTTAAATATATAAAATTATATAATTATTATTCTAACATATGATTTGAAAAATTCTATTCAAATAATTACTTATATAAAAGTATTACATAAAAGAAAGAGAAAAAAATTTATGACAATTATAACTTTTTTCTTAAATTTGTGTTATTATAATTTTTATCTTATATATCATGCAAAAAATATTTTACTAAACAAATTTATATCGAATTTTTAAGATTATTAATATTAGTCAAGACATATGAGATATCCGTAAGTATTCGTAAATATCGGCAAATATCTATTTATTTTCCGGATATCCATTTTTCCGAATATCCGTATTTTTTCGAAGCAAAACAAATCGAAAAATTAGATATCCGTGACATACGAAGCAAATCACAAATACCTTCAAAATCCGAATATCCGATCCGTGCCCAGGCATATAGTAGGCAACTGGTCATATAAATTACTCTAACATTGTGTATTGATCATAAAAAAATAAATACATTTACAGTATTCTGTACAGTGAATATTCGGCACTGTTCATGGGACGTTCTACTTTAGTATATGGTTTGCCAGTTGCCACTAATAGTAATAGGTAAAGAACTATTGACATTGTTGTAAAAGTATTGGGCACAGCGATCTTCTTTTTTTAAGTGGTCACAGACCCTCTTTGTAATCACTAATCAATAGGGTTAAACACTATTTAAACCTTACGTCTTATTACTTATTAGTGTTGTCCAAGTTGTAATTTGTCTTAGAGCATCATTATCGGTGTATGTTGATGATGTATCTTAGCATTTGTTGCATTTGATTTAAATCAAAAATGAAAGGTAATTCGTGGGACGCGTCGAAAATGTCGTTCACTAGCATATTTTTTTCGTCGTTAGGTGATACGTGTCGAGTAATGAATGGTGGAAGATTTTGGTTAGGGCAAAATCGATTTGGGATTATTTTCGACATATCTCGTCTCTCTCCTTCTCTCCCGAGGCGATCGAAAAGGCGATTGAGCTCCAACGCCGCATCTCCTTCGTGACCGTTCTCCTGTCGACGGATCTCCTTCCGAGGTTTTTCCTCTCGACGGATTTCCTCCCGAGTCTCCTCTTTTCGACTCATCTCCTCCCGAAGCTTCTTTCGACACATCTCTTTCGTGACGTTTCTCTCCGCGGTTCTCTCGGCGGATGTCTCAACTGTTCTCTCTGCGAATCGAAGGTGAAAGGGTATGTGTTCCTCCTTCTTATGATTTCCATGGATTTGGTTTATGTTTTCGATCCATGTGATTTTAGGGATTTGCATGTGAACTAGAATTTGATTAATTTGCTTGGTTTGCTATAGATTTAGGGATTTCGGATCTTTAGTCTTTGATAGTGTGGTAATTAGATGATACTGATATTATCATTGTGTTATCGTGTAGATTTAGGGATTTGATTGTGATTATTAGTTGTTTGATTATTACTGATATAAAGTGATGTCCTTTTGTTTCCGAGGTTATTAGGTGAGGTGAGGTTCGATCACAGGATTGTATTAGCAAGGAGATCAAAGATAAACAACCATTCCTCACAGTTGAAGGTAAATCTTCTTACGTGTCAAGTAATGTGGTTGGTTTAATAGTTAAGTTTGTTTGTGACCAAAACCGTTTAGTTTGTATAATAGTTAAAGCTTCTAGTTTGTTTGCAAGGCACACTTTCTTGGTAGTGTAGACTCTGTTTTGATTGTCACCAAAGCGTGTAGTTTGTTTGCAAGGCTAGGGTTTAGGGTAGTTAATGCACTTGGTAGTTAGGTAATTATGGTTCTGTAATGTTTATTTACTGAGATGTACTTTTGTAGTTAGGTAATTATTGTTCTCGTTGATTTGGCCCAGTAACTGTTAGTGACGTGATTTCCTTGTGTTAGTGCAGATGGCACACTCTCATCAACCTCATTTCTTTCAGTCTCTCCTTCCCGGGTTCCAGACTGGCTTGGTAAGCACACAGACTCTATTTGTCTTATGATAGTGTGGTAATTAGATGATACTGATATTTGTTTTGCATTTGGTATGTCGCAGAACATACCCATTGCCTTTCTCGAGGCACATCCACGGGAACACCAGGAAGCGGATGGACACTTCGATCGGGCGCCACGGACAATACATGGGAAGTGCTTGAGGAGGAGAGGAGACTCACAGCGGTTGGAAAGAGTTCCGCGGGCGCATGACCTTGACTTAGAGACATAGTGATCTTCAAACTTCGAAGCGAAATGGTCTTCCATGTGAGTCCCTTCGGTCCTAGTCTTTGTGACATTCAAGACACAGCACCTAATGTCCCTTACGCTTACTCATGGGACTACGGTTTCCATCTTGAGGTCACGAAACTAATGTTGAAGAAACAAGCTGGTGAGTGTTTAGTTTCTCGAACATTTGATTTGAAATTTGTTTGTGTGTTGACTTTGGTTTGTCTTAGGCTCTTCTGTGGAGGTAACAGGCTGTAAGAATCTGAACAAACAATGCAAGGAGGCTACTCTAGTGAACATAGGCGGAAAGCCGTGGGCTGTGGCATTGAGATTTAGCGAATCGGGAGGCCTACTACATCAAAGGGTGGAGGAAGTTACGTCGTGATAACAAATGCCGCATCGGGGACTTGTTTGCCATCAACATGGTTGGAGATGGGATGTCATCACCATTGTTGTGTGTGTATGCTCCAACGAAGGAGATCCTGGAGTTACTGAGCACTTGGAAGAGAAAGTTAAACGTTGGTGTGGCTTAGACTCCCCTATGTTGTTCGTACTTGTGTTTATCTAGTGTAACTCTTCTTATGTAGAATGTGTATCAAAGACTCTACTTATGTGTAATGACTCGGATTTCTATTGTGAACTCGGATTAGTAACTTTCTATTGTGAACTCAGATTATGTGTTTATGTATTTATGCATACGAGAAATTTGATACAAATTTTGTGAATTCAATAATGTTATGTAACAACTTTGATACAAATTAATTTCTTGTTGCATCAGATTTTTGTAGTTTTCTTTTTCTTTCACATTAATGTTAAACTAATCTTTTATGTTTTATTTATAATGTATCTTTTATATATTATCAAACATTAAAATAAATATTATATAATATTCTAGAAATTTTTTTTGTCCTACCAACAATCAACATTTTAACAAAAGTCCTTAGCTTTTGTCGTTAGGAGAAAAATAATAATAAACAATTCTAAAGACAAAAAAAGGTAGAACCAATAATATTGCTCTTAGTGTGAGACGTAAACATCTACTATGTCCGTCTGACCCAAGAGTTGATTCTGATCACAAAACTCTTTGAAGTCTCTGCCAAACTTTCTTTTTGACTTTTATTCACCGTTTTAATTGAAAACATATTTACCTTTAAATTATTCTTACGTTATTATTACCCGAATATCTTTTCTTTGACATGAACTTGAAAATATCTATTAAAATGATAAGAATGAGAAGGAGAGATGTAATAGAGACCACAGATAAATTAATATGTCGCGTGCCTAACGCGTACGAGTCATTTTCGAATCCTTTCGGGCAACCTTTTCAAATTTCTTTTGTGAAAATGACAACCCACATTTTAAATCTACATGTGATTATGCATGCATATAATATCATAAAGAACAAAACTTAATATACGGATATAAAATAGAGAAAATTTAGCAAAAAAATAAAATAAAATAGGGAAATAAGTAAAAATCGGTGTCAAAGTATATATCTAAAGGTTGATTTTTCACTAGAGAGAAATTAGATATCTATAACTTTTATTTATAAAATCTGGTCAGAAATAACTTTTACAGGTTGTTATATTCGTTTCTGATTTAGAGACCCAAGATTGAAGTGAAAGGCCAAGCAAAAAAAAAAAAAACTGACAATGTGGTAGCTAGCTCAATTTTCATTAGATTTTGCTTCCTTAATAATCCTATAAACTATCAATTAGTACTTTATCTCTATAACCAGTGGCGGAGCCACAGCAAACAGCAAGGGGGGTAATGAACCCAACAAAATTAAGAAAATTAGTATAATTTACAGCCTATTCTATATAATGTCCTCACTCATAATTTTTTTTTGCCCCCATATCTTTGTCTTTACCCCAGCAGTAATATTTTCTCCCTCCGTCACTGTCTGTAACCCTATCTTTTGTAAACAAATTACATAATCTCAAATGTGTATCTTTTGAATCAAGTTCACTACAAACTAAGCTCTTTTTCAAAAAAAGAAAATAAAAGTTCACTACAAACTAAACCTTAAAGATATTTTTCCTTTTTAAAAAAAATCCTAATATCTCAATGCACTTTTAGGGATATCATATTAATAATCTTCAAAGCTGGCGTTGTTCAAGATCTAGCACGTTACATGTTATTAAATTCATAAAAAGGAAGAATATTTTGCAGGTAGCCAACTCCTTTACTATATAATCCGTACGTTCTCTTGCTATTTAATAAAACTAGTCAACCAAAGATAAGTTAACGCAGTACAAAATAAGATTAGTAAACATTATTGGTTTCCGGGAGTTTCAAACTAAAATAAAACTTGTGTAATCAATATAACCTTATAGAGGGGGAAAAATATTATTCGTTTCTATATTATATAATCATAAACCTAAATTTATAATGATTGGATTCGCCTATGAAGATCACGATGCAACAAGTTCCTTTCTCAAATCACATTCATATAGTATATAAAAAAAATCACATTCGTAAAAATAAAATAAGAGAGGGAGAGAGACTGGTTGAAAATTGAAAGCATATTATAGGTTTATTCTGAAGCCCAATAAGACCACGAGAAACTAAAGCCCAAAAGGCGAAAAACTGAGCCCAGAGACTAGTAAGAGAGGGAGAGAGACTGGTAAGCGGCGTCAACGGCGGTTGTGTTACCGAATCTTAAAACCCTCGTGAATCTCTGAAACTCGCACTCTGTTGCTACGATGTTAGGTCTACGCAGATCCGCGGCGACCTTATTCGATCATAGCCAGTCACTGCTTCGGAATCTATCGGTTAGTTCTTCGTCTCCTTAAATGCTCGTCTCAAATCTCCACCGGAAGATGTAGGCTTTCCGAACATTTCATCAGTCGCTTTCTAATAAGGGTTTCAATAGATCGAATCGGTTGTTATGTTGTGGCTCATGTTAAAGTATAAAGCTTTGCAATTGCATGCTCTGTTTCTGCGCAGATGGTTATTTCAGAATCTTAAAGTTGCGAACTTTACAGCTTCTTGCATATCTGTTAAACTGAAGCCGTTGGGTTTCTTACACTGACCGTGTCGGAACCAAAGCTTATCAAATGCATTCCCTCTGTCCGAAGCATTATATGAAATTTTTGAAGTGTTAGTTTGTTCTATTTCTCTGCAGTTTCATGGATTGCGTGTACAAGGAATCCGTGTGGGAAACGCAGAGGTTCCAAACCACAAGCCCCTCAACACCGGTCTTCAAGAAGTGTACGGAATAGGACGCCGTAAGTCTCACCAGGTTCTCTGTGGTCTCGGCATCACTAACAAACTTGCCAGAGACTTAACTGGAAAAGAACTCATTGACCTACGTGAAGAAGTTGGCATGCACCAACATGGTGATGAGTTGGTAAAACACCCTTTGCTCAGAATCATATTTGTAACTTTCTTAAAGCTTTTGTAAATTTTTTTTTCATCTCGTGTAATCCGGTATTGTTTCCATGATTGTTGTTTTGATATATGTAGAGGAGGCGTGTTGGATCGGAAATACAGAGACTGGTGGAAGTAGACTGCTACAGAGGAAGTAGACATAGACATGGGATGCCTTGTAGAGGACAAAGAACCAAGACCAACGCTCGCACTAAAAAGGGAAAGAGAGTTGCCATTGCGGGAAAGAAGAAAGCTCCTCGCAAGTAGAACCCTTGAAACCTGTTACCTGTGTGTGGCACCGGTCTTAAGACTCTGTTTGATCAAATAAACAAACATGATCTGCTCAGGTTTATGGTCTTTCTTTCGTAATTGCCACTGCAGAGGAAGAAGAGAACTTCCAAGTTCCAAGTAAACATGATCTTAGGACTTGTTCTTCTTCTGTAATACTCTCACGAGCTTCTCTAGTCTCTTTGTTTGTTTTGTTTTCCTCAAAACATTGATCGAAAATTAGCCTCTAATGTCAACGAGAAAAAGAGAAGCTACCAAATTGATACATTCCATTAGAGGAAATCAAACAGGACATTAATAATCAAACGTCTTCTTACCAAACCTAACAAAATTAACATACCGATTTACATGATCCAAATAAACCGTCAGAATCTGATTTAACTACTGCTTACTTCTTAATCTCCTTCAAGAACTGGTCCTGGAGTTGAGCACAAAGTTCTGAAACTCGGTCATCACTACCAAAAGATATAGCTATGTGACTGAGAAGTTGAATGCTGCTGCTGACTAGAGGCTCGGGTGGGATAGGAAGGGCAAGGAAAGGATGTTGGAGAAGCTCAGGGATCCTCCATCTTTGGTTATGGTCCCAATCTAGACATTTCTTCGTTAAGTCGACAAGCCATGGGTTAGAGAGTTGATTGTAAGTGATCTCATGGTTTGGATCGGTTATGACTTTGAACTTTGCCCAGAAGGTCTTGTAATCTGCAAAAGGTGTTCTTCCGTATACCATTTGGTATAGAATGCAACCAAGGGACCAGATATCTGATGGCCTTCTACATTTTATAGTGTTTCTATTTTCATCGCTCTCGTTGCACATGAATGCTTCTGGTGACATGTAGCTCAACGTCCCCACCTGTCACATTAAACTCATCTCATTGATGTTGATGATGACAAAAACAAAAACAAAAATATGGGAATGATATTATACATGTGAATCTCGTTAAGAAGCCTCTGACAAGAAGGAAGCTTGCGGGTTTCAAATCAGAGTGTACAATGCGTTCCTCATGTATGGTGTTCACAGCTTGAAGTATTTGCTGCAATTGTTTTCAAATAATATGGATAATCAATGCTCCCTGTAGTATATTGTAACAAGACGAAAACAAAAACAAGTTGATGGGTTGTGTAAGAACCTGCCAATAGAACCAAGGCCAATTTTCATCATTGACCGGTCAGATCCTTCGATTTCCTTCCACTTTTGAGACAACATGTGAGCCAGATCGATTTCTCCATTCTCTAATACCATATATATATATATAAATCCATCGTCCTTAACTCTTGCATCTTTGTTACTCATTGTGCCATTCAAAACCTCCTGGAGTAAACACTTATATGTAACCTAATTGCAAAAGAGAGATTGTGATGAGAATTATCAATCATGCAACTTAGAAACTAAGAGAGAATATACCAGCTAGTACCTCGTAGTCTATTAACTGAATGATGTTTGTTTTCCCTTTCAGCTTCTTTAAATACCCAATTTCCTGGCAAAATCCATACGCTGTAGCATAGTCACGACCCTTGAGCTTGATTTTTTTGAGCGCGTATATGGTACAATCAGATGAAATAACCTTTGTGGACCTCACTGCTTGCTTCCTCCACTTCCTATCTTGCCAAGCGTCTGATAGAGTTTCCCATTGACTTTAAAGAACAAGTCTGGATCATAATTTCTTTTACGAGGAGCTGATGTCCCTTTGCTACTTGCTACTTTTTCACGCTTAACTAGTTTTTGCGGCTGTGAGCTAACACTGGTAAGCAACTCATCAGGTAGAGGAGCCTTAGCTGTTCCTTCAGTCCCATGACTGGAATATACTGCTTGGAGCTTCAAGCTCTGTAGTAGTGCACTGTTGCTGATTAGACACACCTGTCTCTTTGACTCTTACTTCTGGATCAATAGCTGAAGCTGGCATCTCAGGTGAAGGGGAATGAATCTTTAATGTTTCTGTCCTTGGAAGAAGGACGAAAAGAAGGCAAGTTCTCTTGACTTGAAACAGCATGGGAATCTGCATTTGGATCAGACTCAGCATAACAAAGAGAGATTTGGGTAGTCGCATTTAACATAGGAACTGAAGTCGAACGGATTGCCGTAGTTGTGGCACATGATGACCCCATGGCAGAATATTGAGACGCAGGTTGATTCAAGAAGTTACCAAATTCTCCTACCTGTCCCTGCATCTTTGCCGACGAAGATGAGGCTTTGTATTCATATTTCAAACTGGCTTCAGAGTCAACAGACTGGAGATTCTGATGCTTTGATCTAGTAGAAGCACCAACGTTTGATGCTTCAGCCTGATTTGTTGTATCCCATTCCATATCTGTAAGGATAAGCGAGGTTAAACAAGTAAAGACTCTTAGCTCAATAACAAGACAGTAAACATGCATGTCTCAACTGAGCGGAAGAGAGAATGATTGATATAGCTTGAGTATCGTGCCATACTCTCCCTTCAGCTTTACCACAACTTTCAAATATTAATATGAAAGCAAATGGAAGGGCAAGGGCCTTACCATGAGATGTGAGGGTGCTGCCAACGAGAGACTGGACTTTTCTGTTGACATTTTCGTTCAGATTGCTTTCTAAACTAGTAACAGCAGGTTTTCGCAAATCTGACTGCCTATATGCATGATAGGTTAACAATGAAGATGTGGTAATGGAGAAGGCATTCTCGGAAGGGACTTTATTCCAATATGCCCTACAACCTCCTAACAAAATTCTAATATGTCCCAGTTATAAAATTTAATTTCTTTTGATTTTTTTTTAAATACCAAAATATACATAAAGACATACAAGGGTTTAATGAATCTCGTAAATTACAGATCCAACCAGACTTTAGCTGGATTATCCACACCCAAACCCATATAAATCGGATCCTATACCTAATATTGTTTTTTTTATTCCTTCATCTCTTCTTCTCCTTTTTCTTTTCTTCTTCGATTCCTTCATCTCCTCTCCTCTGTTCTTTATTCTTTTTTGATTTCTTCTTGTGGTATTTCTCATAGATTTGCATATGTTTCTTCTTCTTATCACCTCAGCTAGCTACAATCAATCTTTCTTCTCTTCAGCCATACGATTAGCCACACATTCATAAAGATGAATCTCCAACGTCATGGGACACACAATTCAGAAGCTCTGCCATGTTGATTCTCTAATCCTTCTCAGCCTCGCCCCTGTTTCCATCTGACTCGCCTCTGTCGCATTCATGCTCACCAATTCCCAAGCTCGGGTTCACCATAGTGATACGATTTTTGTCAGCCGTCCAACCACTCAAATCCAGAATAAACCCTGATTTTGGTCATCAATCTCAACACCCAACCAATTTCGTTTTCTTTCATCCACCGTAATCTTCATCCTAAACGCTCTTTCACTTTCCGAAACCTCCGTTGCATCTTTTGTCAGAACCCCAAATGGTTCCGCCTTCATTTTCTGGTAGATTGCAAGTCATGGACTACAGCTTTGCCAAGACGATCACACCAGCGTGCTCTCTTCCTCTGTCGATTCCCTCTTTGGTTCAAGTTTTGTAAATTCGAATTGTTATCTTGAGTTTCATTTTTGTTATGGCTTTCGCTTCTCTAGTGTAAAGAGATAAGGGTTAATGCTCAGTCCAACGCATATGAGTATTTATGGTCAAGTATTCACAGACAAACTAGCTAGTAACTCCTCGTTATACTTTTGTCGCTTCTTTGACACCAAGATGGTTGCTTACTGTGTTGAGGATTCAGTTTGTGGATCTTTTACTAGAATTCGATTTCTTTTGGTGTTTTCTTGACTTGCATTTCGATTTGGGTTTCCAGATTTCTAGTTTATAAGCTTGGAAATGTTCTTGAACATGGCTTCGAGGCGTGATGATGATGTAATGAGAATTTGTGAGCTCAAAAGGAACATCTTAAATAATTCTACCTTAGTGAAAGATATTATGTTTCTGGGTTTTAGCAATTGATTGTATTAACCAAGTTCACAGTTTTTTTCTTTCTATTTAAGCTCTTTTGATTTTTTCATATTTGATTATTGTTGTGTTTAAATACATTATTTAGGTGACTTTGATGGTATATTTGGGCAACCTGTGAATGTGATGTATATTTGGGCAGTCATGTTTGACCTTAATGGTATTGGAAGAAGGTGAATAAGACATTCGGAAACTTCTTCATGGGTTCTGTGCATTTCAAGAAAGAAGGTGAAGTGATTTCCCAAAAAAGAAAGCCTAAAACAAAATATTTTGTATGTTTATTTTGTATTTTGGCTTTTGTAGGTTTAAAAATTGGAAGTTTGTTATTTTTGAACTTGTATAGCACGGTCTTCGAAACTGGAAGTTTGTTCATTTGAATTTTTATGTATTGTATGTTTGTGTTAAGAAAAAAATAATTTATATAAATAGTTTATTTTAATTTATTTTAAAATTAATTGATAATTAAATATTATTTACATAATTTATTTTGTTATTTTAAGCATATTAATCATCAATCATTTTAAGCATATTTTGTAGTTTTAAGCATATTAATCATCAATAAAGTTTTAATCATTATATAACATTTTCATAGAAACAAAATTATGGAAATGTGTAATTTGAACAATTCAACTTATTATGACTTTACCATTCATACATTAGGTATGAAAGTATAAAGAAGTGTTTTTCGGGAAAATGATAAGCTTTCTAACAACTTAAGAAATATTAAAGATTTCATTTACTAACTTGATACTTAACACATATACGGACATATAATTTCAAAATAAATAAGTTATAAATTGTTAATTTAATTATAACTACAATGTCTTATATTTCTTCAATAGTGTGTAAAATAAGAAAAAGTATACCAAATAATCCTTAAAATTAATTTTCATATTTTTTATATCGATATACCTCAAAATTTTCATTTTCAGCAATTTAAGTCTAAAACATGATAAAAAAAAGTTTAACAAAAAAATTATCTAAAACGTGTTTAAAAAAATTTCAACCAAAAAAGACTTTTCTAAAACGTGTTAATATTTCAACAAAAGAAACATGTCTAAAACGTGTTAAAAAAGAGAGAATACATGTTTGAATATTTACACTTAGTAGTACTCAAGACAATAGTAATATTTTCTTTTTTATAGTAATACTTTTGTAAATTATAACAATTTTTAGTAATACTACATCAAAAAATCAAATTTATTAGTAATACCAATCAATTTAGACAGTTTTAGATTGTATAAAACATATTGGCAGATTTTTTTTAAAGAAAATATGTATTTTATGTTATTTATCTTATTATGGTCTTCCCATCAAGACATTAGTATGGAAGTATATGGATATTTTCTATGGAAATGAGAAGTTTTATCAACTTGAGAAATTAAGAGTACTTTATGTTTAATTTAACAAATAAACACATATAGGAACATATAAACACGTAATATATGAGATACATCTTCTGAAAATAAATAATAAGAGAAAAAAATAAAGTTCTTAGGAACATGCATAATAAATAGTAATTCAAGGTATTTTCACGTAGTTCAAGGTAGTTCACAGTAGTACCTAGTAGTTCATATTGCACATAGTAGTACAAGGTAGTTCCTAGTAGTACTTTGCCATCTTAATCGCGTAAATGTTTCTGTGGTTGACAACATGTCCTTTGACATTTTGAGACAAATGCAAGATACAATACCCATGTGTGGCTGTTCGGTACATCTCATGTATTGAATTAATCAAACTTTCATTTCTATCCCAAAGAAACACCGATCTGGGTTCATTTGATATCACTAACTTCAACTTATTCATAAACCACATCCAGCTATCATATTTCTCACCATCAACTACACCAAATGCAATAGGGTAGTGTTAATGACCACCATCTACATTGCTTATCTCCACATGTAGGACACTTTTACATTTCTAATTATTCATTTGCATTAGATAACCCAAAACGTCTTATCACACCAAATATATGATGGCTTATTCAAATATAATATCATTGGAAAGTAACTAATACGTAACCTCTTCCATAGATTTCTTCATCACTAAAATGTGAATTTCATATTCTCACGAGATCCATTTTATCTCAGCCGCATAAATTTTTTCAGTAGTAAAAAATATAATGTAATATGAGAGTCCATATATTTCTCTGAAATAATAGAATTATTATTAGTTAATAATTTAAAGAATCTAAGTTGTTCAAGAACTTTAATATTTAGTCGATCCAGTATTACTAGTAATACATATTTAACTTTAGTAGTACTAGTACTTTCAGTAATTTCAAAAAATCATTTTCATCGATTTAACCTTTTAACTGACCATGAGAGTGTTATACAACCCACAATATTGTCTACCACCATTATAATGTATTATTTTGCTTCAAAATAGTACACATACAAAATAGTCCTTAAATATCATTTCATATTTGTTTTATACCAATATACCTAAAACTTTAGTTTTTCCATCAGTTTAGGTGTTTTAAATACAACCCAAATTATCGTCTAACACCATTTTTATTTTTATTTTTCCTTCAAAACGTGTTAAAAAGAGAGAATACATGTTTGAATATTTACACTTAGTAGTACTCAAGACAATAGTAATATTTTCTTTTTATAGTAATACTTTTGTAAATTATAACAATTTTTAGTAATACTACATCAAAAAATCAAATTTATTAGTAATACCAATCAATTTAGACAGTTTTAGATTGTATAAAACATATTGGCAGATTTTTTTTAAAGAAAATATGTATTTTATGTTATTTATCTTATTATGGTCTTCCCATCAAGACATTAGTATGGAAGTATATGGATATTTTCTATGGAAATGAGAAGTTTTATCAACTTGAGAAATTAAGAGTACTTTATGTTTAATTTAACAAATAAACACATATAGGAACATATAAACACGTAATATATGAGATACATCTTCTGAAAATAAATAATAAGAGAAAAAAATAAAGTTCTTAGGAACATGCATAATAAATAGTAATTCAAGGTATTTTCACGTAGTTCAAGGTAGTTCACAGTAGTACCTAGTAGTTCATATTGCACATAGTAGTACAAGGTAGTTCCTAGTAGTACTTTGCCATCTTAATCGAGTAAATGTTTCTGTGGTTGACAACATGTCCTTTGACATTTTGAGACAAATGCAAGATACAATACCCATGTGTGGCTGTTCGGTACATCTCATGTATTGAATTAATCAAACTTTCATTTCTATCCCAAAGAAACACCGATCTGGGTTCATTTGATATCACTAACTTCAACTTATTCATAAACCACATCCAGCTATCATATTTCTCACCATCAACTACACCAAATGCAATAGGGTAGTGTTAATGACCACCATCTACATTGCTTATCTCCACATGTAGGACACTTTTACATTTCTAATTATTCATTTGCATTAGATAACCCAAAACGTCTTATCACACCAAATATATGATGGCTTATTCAAATATAATATCATTGGAAAGTAACTAATACGTAACCTCTTCCATAGATTTCTTCATCACTAAAATGTGAATTTCATATTCTCACGAGATCCATTTTATCTCAGCCGCATAAATTTTTTCAGTAGTAAAAAATATAATGTAATATGAGAGTCCATATATTTCTCTGAAATAATAGAATTATTATTAGTTAATAATTTAAAGAATCTAAGTTGTTCAAGAACTTTAATATTTAGTCGATCCAGTATTACTAGTAATACATATTTAACTTTAGTAGTACTAGTACTTTCAGTAATTTCCAAAAAAAATCATTTTCATCGATTTAACCTTTTTAACTGACCATGAGAGTGTTATACAACCCACAATATTGTCTACCACCATTATAATGTATTATTTTGCTTCAAAATAGTACACATACAAAATAGTCCTTAAATATCATTTCATATTTGTTTTATACCAATATACCTAAAACTTTAGTTTTTCCATCAGTTTAGGTGTTTTAAATACAACCCAAATTATCGTCTAACACCATTTTTATTTTTATTTTTCCTTCAAAACGGTGTTAAATATAGAGAAATATACATAATTTTCTTTTGTTTTAAAAAAAATACATAATCTTCTTTAAATTGTATTTACATATTTCTTTTAAAACCCCACAATTTTAAAATTAATCTTTGATATTTTCGTTACCCTTAATACATACAATGTAAATAATACATTTCTACAAAAATCATGAAAAAACGCTAATAAATTATCTCAATAATCACTTTCAAAATCGTCAAATGAAGCTCATGAAGAGAAAAAGGTTGAATATAGTTGGAGAATAAAAAAGAAGACGGACACGTGTTAGAGGGAGAGAGAATGTTAAAAGTGGGAACTACAGATAGATTATGGTTTAATGCATCAGCTTCATAAGAGTAGGGTCTGTGCAAATTTAAAATAACGTAGCAAAGTGGAGTCTGAACTGAGAAAAGGAGGTGGGGTCCTTGAGAGAAAGAGAAATGTGACCGCAGATTAGATAAAATCAATATTAAAAGAAAGGGTAATAGGGGAAGGGGAAAAATGGTAGGGTAGTGAGAAAAAAGATGGGGTAATGAGAATAAATTTTTTTCTAACTAGGGTGTTTTAGATTACTTTCCTCTGCATTTTACCTTTAAAAAAAATAGAAGAAGAGATCCGTTGCAAATTCACTAAAGAAATGTTTTTTAGATTTCCAAACACCAACAAAAAAAAAACAGCTAAAATAACAACAAGTGGCGTTTTTCAAAAATTGTAAGTTCGTCGTCTCTATAATCAAATGGCTTATTATCTAACCCACATCACATTGTGAGTTCGTCGGCTCTATAATCAAAGGGCTTTATTATCTAACCCACATCACATTCCAGAAAATTTAACCACCGATGTGATCAGAATCAAAGCCCGTTGGGCCTTCACTCGGGATTCTTCTTCCTAGGAAGGAAAGAACCCATGTGGCTTTTTTTGTGCGAATATCAACATTGACAGTCTTTCGTAGGGATAATTTGAATAGAAAATTTTTGTTGTGCGCTCGGTGAGAAAACTCTCCCAGGCACGGAGTACGAAGCTAGGAACACTTTGAAGACCGGTGGACAATAAGCTGAAAAGGACTATCCGTTGGGAAGCCCTACTTCTTTACTAGAAGAAGCATCCTCCACGCTAGTTCTTCACCAAATTTCGATCTCCTTTCAACCAGATCTGAAACCAATTCGCTTCATAGCAATTGCAATTGCTGAAACTTACAACTCCGGTCAGATCCTTCTCTCAACATCCTGCATCCATCATCCAACACTTCCGGCCGCTTTGTCCATCATCCCCCTCCATTCACGCATCATACCACCATCCACCTCACGACCGTAAACAAGAACTCTTCACTCGGAGTCGACGAGTAACTCCTCTAGTGGAACCTCATGGCATCTCGGTACTCTGAAGCTGAGAAAGGGAAACACCATGTAACTGATGAAACACCACGTTCTATCAAGAGAATCAAGGCTCCAAGTCTCGACAACGCAGCTCTCATCAAAGCTAATGAGCTTACTCTGATAGGGCGACTGACGAACCCACAGATTCAGAAGATCTGGGCTCTCATCCCATCCTTACCGAAGAAATGGCACCTACAAGGGAGAGCAGTGGGTTCAGATCTTGGAAACAACTGCTTCCAATTTCGTTTTGAGAGAGAAGATGACTTACAAAGGACCCTATCACTTTGCATACTGGATGATCATCCTGCAAAGGTGGGAACCTATCATCTCCCCGACATTCCCATCTATGATTCCTTTTTGGATCAGAATCAAAGGGCTCCCACTCCATTACTGGCACGATGACATGGTCCGCCGTGTAGGCCAAGAACTAGGCAAGTTCGAAACACATGTGCTCACAAAGACATCAGCAAGAGTCAGAGTGCAAGTGGATGGCTTGAAGCCTTTGATAAAGGAATCTATTGTGGAATTCGACTCAGGAGAGGAATGTCCCATTACCTTAGAGTATGAAAGACTCGAGATGCACTGCACACTTTGCTACTCCTTACTCCACCAGCGGCTACACTGCCCCTCTAA
This sequence comes from Brassica carinata, assembly GCA_016771965.1. Taxonomy (NCBI): domain Eukaryota; kingdom Viridiplantae; phylum Streptophyta; class Magnoliopsida; order Brassicales; family Brassicaceae; genus Brassica; species Brassica carinata. Next base: position 29,950,669 of record CM028689.1, read on the forward strand.
GAGGGTAGAACCTCATCACAGGGAACATTCACGCAGAATCTCAAATGAGGAAACTAAGATAGGGAGCTCCTACATGAAAGTTTCTGAAGAAGTCCCATCTAGAAAACCAAAAGAGTTCTATGAACCAAACTCCAAGTACACGAGTAAGGAAGCGGATAAGGAACCAGAATACAAGGTCTTAGCAGAGAAGTCTCAATATCCATTCCAAGAGAGGGTGGACAGACATGGCGTACCTTTTGGACAAAGAGTGAGTACGAAACAGACACGCAACCCACCACCGAAACCTCAGGCAGGCCGTGCAGAAACCCCTCGACTATCCTGGAGAGAAAAGACAACACAGGAAGGGTCAATAGATTATGCATCACCATCATATACGAAAACACGAGAACCCACCAAAGTTACCTCGGAACGGAGCAAGGATCTCTTCCCCTCACGAACGACAGCCCAATGGAAAACCAAGCACACGTTAGCTCCTGCGGATACCTCAAAAAGAGTAAACAAACACCAAACAGCCGAAGAAGGAGAGGTTAACCCTATGGAGCAAGAACAGATGGGACCTATAAATAACCAGATCCCTACTATGGAAGCTGTTATGGAAGAACTACATGAAGTCACGAGACAATATCTTAGCTGTCCGGATCCAGTGGAAGCCGCAGCGAGACGCCAGAGAGTGTTGTATAGCGACACTAACGGACAAATGGAGGAAACGGCAGCAGCAATAATACAAGCAGCCAAGGATAAACAGATAATGACTCTCCATGCATCTACCTCTGATAGTAATCCAGTCACTCCTCCTCCCGCTCAAGTATACAAGGCTCAAGCAACCCACGACTACGAAACATCAATTTGTATACACCTACTGATAGGGAAGAATGTCTCGTTGCTGATCCCCAGGTTGAAGAGGATCTGTATGCTACAAACCAAACAAATTACCGTTCTACAAAGCTCAAATCAGTCATAGTGAGTCCAACAACAAACGAGGAGGGTCTACAATTAACTCAGGAAACTACAGAGGAACAAGGGAATGAATAAACCCTTATGGAGTTTCAAAACAACGTTAGGCGAAAAGCAAACTCGCCTAGATTTCGCTCACCATGCAGAGCACACGGTATCTTAATGGGGACAAGCCTAAAGAAAAGGAGAATGTCACAAATCCAAATCCAAAACTCACCTGGCAATGGCAAAAGAATCTCCAAGGGCAGCTCGTCGAAAGGATCCACAAGACCTGATAACTCAAAGAGAACGTCAGAAATCTCAAAGATGCCCAAGAATCCTCCGATCCAGCTAATTCCAGCAAGGACCAAGAAGAAGGAGTATTTTTAGGTTTCTCCACCCCAGGCTCCTTAGCTGTACTGAGCTGGAACTGTTGCGGGTTGGGGAACCCTGCAACAGTCCAGCGACTGAAGGAGATCCACAGACGGAATGCTCCAGACATCTTCTTCCTTATGGAAACGAAGAATAATCTCGAAGTTGTGAAGGAAAAACTCCAGTGGCACCCTCTCGATAATTATCACGAAGTTCCCCCCAATAGTCCTGGTAGTGGAGGCCTCTTTCTGATCTGGAAACAAGACATTCATCTTAGTGTGAAATCAAGTACCAAAAACTTCATTAACACTGTGATTGAATACAAAGGTCTTACCTTCCAGATAACTTTCGTGTATGGTGAGCCGGATCAAACAAAACGCTCCATGGTGTGGAATGAACTTACTACTCTCCAACCGATCCCGGGAAATCCCTGGTTCTTAACTGGTGATTTCAACGAAATCACAGATAACTCAGAAAAGTCGGGTTGACCTGAAAGAGCAGAAGGAACATTTGGGGTCTTTAGATCATTTCTCTCACAGAATGATCTATTTGATATCAAGCATTATGGTAACTTTCTCTCCTGGAGAGGAAAAAGAAGCTCATACCTCGTACAATGTCGCTTAGACAGGGCAATGAGCAATAACGAATGGATGAACATCTTCCTTTCTTGTCGAAGCCAGTACCTGAGGTTCGAAGGCTCCGATCATCGGCGACTACTAACCTTTCTTGATACAAGAAGAAAGAAAGGCATGAAAATCTTCAGATTTGACAGGAGATTAAAGGATAACCTCGAGTTAAAAAAGATAATCCACACAGTCTGGGATTCAACACCAGAACTGGACATCGAGAATCGACTAGCCCTCTGTAGGAAAGCTATATGCAGATGGAGCAAAGAGTTTCAGGAGAACAGTAGAAAATCGATGGAGACACTCCGCTCTCAGCTTGATGCGGCTATGTCAAATCCTATTCCAGATGATAACCTGATCCACCAAATAAACGTGAAGTTACTACTGGCGTACAAACAGGAAGAGGAATACTGGAGACAACGAAGTAGACAACTGTGGTTGACTCTGGGAGATGCTAACACTAGCTATTTCCATGCCACCACGAAACATAGGAAATCTAAGAACAGATTGACGGTGATAGAAGATGAGGAAGACGTACCGTGGTTTGAAGAGGATCAGATAGCTGGAGTCATCTGCAAGTATTATGATAAACTCTTCACGGCTACACAGTACGATGGCCTAAAAACGGTGGAGGAAGCACTAAAACCTTGTATCTCACGCGAAGTCAATGAAACGCTTATAAAGGTGCCAACTCCAGAAGAAATTAAGGAAGCAACCTTCGCAATTCACCCGGATAAAGCACCGGGACCCGATGTGTTTTCTGCTAGCTTCTTTCAGGCTAATTGGGAAGTTGTAGGCCCAGCTGTCATCAGAGAAGTCCAGCTCTTCTTCTCCACAGGAGTCCTCAGAGCCTCGCAAAATGTAACACATGTTAGACTGATTCCTAAAACAGGGGAGGCTAAAAGAGTTGCTGATTATCGGCCTATTGCCTTATGCAATGTTTTCTTCAAAATCATCTCGAAGCTACTTGCTCTACGCCTAAAACCAGTCCTACATACTATCATTTCGGAAAACCAATCAGCATTCGTTCCAGGGAGAGCCATATCGGATAATGTCTTAATTACGCATGAGGTACTGCAATTCTTGAAAACATCACAAGCAAAAGTGAGATGCACTATGGCGGTTAAGACTGACATGTCTAAGGCATATGATAGAGTTGAATGGCTCTTCATATCACAAGTCCTACAGAGGCTAGGCTTCCACGAGAAATGGGTTCAGCTAATAATGCAATGCATGAGTACAGTGTCTTACTCCTACCTAATAAATGACTCAGTTCACGGATTGGTCATCCCTAAGAGAGGCATCCGGCAAGGGGACCCTCTATCACCCTATCTTTTCATTCTCTGTGGACAAGTATTATCTGGCCTATGCAAGAATGCAGAGAGAAATGGTACCTTGCAAGGCATTAGAGTAGCACGCGGAAGTCCGAGGGTGAACCATCTGCTCTTTCCAGATGACACCATGTTTTTCTGTCAAACATCCCCAGCTTGTTGCACAACACTGAAAAATATCCTGTGGGAGTATGAAAGGGCTTCAGGGCAGAAGATCAACAGCGAGAAGTCCTCGATCACCTTTTCTGTTAAAACCCCTGCAGAAATAAGAAAACAAGTTAAAGAAGCACTGGGAATTGGAAAGGATGGAGGGTCGGGGAAGTATCTGGGATTACCAGAACACTTCGGCAGAAGGAAAAAGGATCTCTTCACATCTCTGGTAGAGAGGATAAGACATCGAGCACAGAGCTGGTCCACACGACGGCTATCGAAAGCAGGCAAACTGACTATGCTAAAGGCAGTTCTCACAGCTATCCCCACATACACAATGTCGTGTTTCGAGCTACCTGCAAGCTTATGTAAACGCATACAATCAGTTCTGTTAAGGTTCTGGTGGGATACATCAGATGGAATGAGGAAAATGAGTTGGGTAGCATGGGATAAACTCACCAAACCAAAGGCGGGAGGAGGACTAGGGCTCCGCGACATCCAGCTCTTCAATCAAGCACTTCTAGCAAAACAGGCATGGAGGATACTGGCAAATCCCGAGTGTCTGCTAGCTCGAGTCCTTCTCGGGAAGTACTGCCACAACAAATCATTTATGGATGTCCAGTCTCCCTCATCCTGTTCACATGGTTGGAGGAGCATTTTACATGGGAGAGATCTATTAAAAGGAAGAGTATGAAAAGCTATAGGTAATGGCCTAACGACAAGGGTCTGGAAAGATTCATGGATATCACTTGACAAGGATATCAGACCCTTCGGCCCACTACAAGAGAAGGTACTCGATATAACAGTTTCAAATCTCCTAACTACCGACATGAAATGGAACAAGAGCAGGATAGAGGAAATCCTACCTCATGTAGCTGCTGAGATTCAGCTCCTACAGCCGAGCCTCTCAAGAGCGGATGACATCTTCATCTGGCAGCCACTCCAGTCTGGTACCTACACATCGAGATCAGGTTACTACACGGTAGCTATGCAGAACACCTCTCAGATAAACACTCCAGTGGGAACCTTCAACTGGATAAATCACATTTGGGCAGAGAAATACTCACCAAAAGTGAAGCTGTTCATGTGGTCGATTATCCAAAAAGCCATTCCCTTGGGCGAGGAACTACATAAACGGGGAATTCAATCAGATGTATCCTGTAAGAGATGCAAAGGAGTAGAAACGACAGCTCATACCTTCTTTGACTGTCCTTTCGCTCAGGAAGTCTGGAAATTGATCCCTCTGAAACAAGGAGTTCACCTAGCTACAGGAATCGATTTCAAGGAAGCCGTGGTAGCTTTCAAGCAGTCTTTTTGTCTCCCACCATTGGGGATCACAACGAACATCCTCCTGTGGGTATGTTGGGCCCTCTGGTCTACTAGGAACACTTTGCTGTTTGAGAATCGCTTGTTCACACCTACGGAAGTAGCAACGAAAGCAATAACGTTAACACGAGAATGGAGTAATGCGCAAATCCAACATCAGGTAACAAACAAACCAGTACCTTGCACAGGAGGAAACCGCCGGATCTCGAGTACGCCCTCTCCGGTGACGACATGCAAAACGGATGCGGCCTTTGATAAGGGAACAATGAGGGCAGGATTCGCCTGGATCTTCACTGATCCATCAGGATCTTGCCTTTACCAAGGATCAGCTGCACAGGATAGAATCTCTTCGCCTTTAATGGCGGAAGCACTCGCTCTCCGATCCGGGATCACCACCGCAGTAGAATTAGGTTTCAAAAGCTCAACTTTCTATCTGACAATCTAACGCTCATCAGAGCTATAAACAACGACAATCAGGTAAAGGAAATCTTTGGGATTGTTAAAGATATCCAAAGACTTTCCTCTGATCCTGTCGTCTTCTCTTTCTCTCATATCTCTCGATCTTCAAACGTCGATGCCGATAGGTTGACAAAACGATCTCTCTCTTCTTTGTTGTACTAAAGCCCATTTTGGGTTGACTTGGGCCTGAGGCCATTTTCTTAATTGCAAGTTTAAGTGTTACAAAAAAAAAAACAGTCTTTCGTAGGGACCAACAAGAATCAGATTATTTTTGACTAGTAATATCTGCAAATATAGTGAGTGCATTACTCTCTGAGAGAAAGACTCATACATGTTGAAGCTTACATTCAGAGAGATGGGTACTCTCTGTATATTACACATACATGAATTAAAGTATGAATTAGACCCAGACATCAGACATCTATAACTTTAAACCAATTCTCTCAAGTCTCTAAAAGGTTGTGAACATCACGTTTATTCACCGAGAAAAAGGTGTACCATAAAAAAACCATTTCAATATGTTGTTCTCTGCATTTCAATTCTACTTGGAGCCAGAGGAAAGGCATCATTACATTGCAATCTGTTTTCATCTTTCCTTTCGCACGCAAATGCTTTCACCCACAAACCAATCTTTTATTTATTTTCAATTTAGCTTTAGCAACACACTTGAAATTTAAATAAAAATTAATAATATATTCCTCGAGAGAAAGAAAAAAAAAAGGTCCAGAAATTAGTTAAAAGCATAACATCATTACAAGCCACAACCTCCGGGTCTTGAATCCTCCAGAACCATCGCTGCATACCTGCTTTTATCTTGTTACGTTCAAAACCTGCTTCTTCCTTTACACATAAAAAAAACATCATTCAAATCAAACACATATAAGAATCAGATCACGATTAGTTACGTTTGTAGTTAAAAATATAGAATCCTGCAGTCACCATTCACCAGTGTGAGTGTATGAGTAATTTGTAGTCCAAACAAAAAAAAAGATGAAAAAGGGGTAAGACACAAACTTGAAGGAACAGAAAGAGATGACGTAATCAGAGCCGGAACAAGTGAAGATACTGGTCGGATCATCATAAGCATAGCTGTATACAGTAGGACAAGCTTTCTTGAATATTTTCGAGTAATGAGTTGGTCGACACGTAGTAGGGTTCCCATAAACTCCTCTGCAACAATACTCATCACTGTCGAACACATCACAAGCACTCCTACACGATATAACTTTTCCCTTAGATTTCACAGATAGCTCCGCCGGACACCTTCGCCTCAAATCGGCGACGCAGCTGACGACGGTGCAGTTTCCTGTTCCATTCACCGGAGTCACTTTCATCGGGAGATTGAATCCATCTACTAGGCTCACGTCGTAGAAATCCAATGCGGCTAACGTGAACTCGGCTACTGAAGCTGGTTGTTTTCCAGAGGCTGAGCATTTTAGTTTTGAGCCGCATGAACCGGTTTCACAGCTTCCGGTTCCGGTTTTGTTGAATTTGCACCCGGTTCGTCCCCAGATTCGACCTGACCAGCCTACTGGTGCTTTGAAGACGAGAGAGTGGCCCGGTTTGAGCTTGAATCCTCCTCCCCTGAAGTTTTCTCCGGGTGTTATCGCCGGCCATATTGTTTGGTCACATGAGTTCATGATCGTGAATACCCTTGCTGATTCGGACCATTTTGTCACTGTATATTACAATTTGATCCCATGAGTTGTAATCATTCAAACCTTATTATTTACGTAGCGTATGCATGCAAATCATATCAATTATATACATGCTACATGTATACAGATATATTATGGGTGGGCAGGGTGTTGAATAATCACCTGATAAAAGTGTGAGATGTAGCAACAAGATCCTTGGTGGCAAATTGAGACGAAATTCCATCCTCACTTTTTTTTTGGAAATTATTTAACGATCAAAATATCTTGTTTTGGGTTTGATTTGGGAGAGTTACTGGAGTGAGATTTTACATATTTAAGGGAGGAAGAGAGAATTACTATTTTTTGAAAGATAAGAGAGAATAATTATTTTTAAAAAAGTTATTCTGTCTTCCTCCTTTAAAAAATAAGAGAGAATAATAATTTGCAATGGAGAGTCCATATCTCAAATTATAATGATCGTTTCAAGGACTGTAAAACATAATAAAAGTGATTCTATGTGTTATGAAATAAGGACCGATCATTGTTTCGCAATTGGGTATGCTTTAATGCATGTACAAAAGGTATTTATTCTTTGGGATGGTTTTTGGTTCAGGTACAAAAGGTTGGGACATACTTATAAATGTATACGTGCAACTATGTATATTAGCGAATATATTTAAAAATGTAACTAGACATATAATATTGTAGATATATAATATATATATATATATGTATGCGTGTAGATATCTAGTTATCGTTGAAAAATATGCATAGAGCTTGTCGCTTGATCGTTGTGGCCACGCATATGAAAAGCACACTGTACTTCCACATCTGGTTTTTCTACTTGGTAATTCGATTTGTTTTTTTGATATATTCTATCGGCTGATCCGGTCGGCCTCGGAAAAAAACGCATTTAGTACTGTAGAGTAGAGGTGCTTAATCCGGAAATCGGTTCAGTTTTGGTTCGATTTTTTCGGGTTCTCGATATTACGGTTAGTAAAATATAGCTACCATTCGAAATCTATATTTTTCGATTCGGTTCGGTTTATATACCGTTGGTTTTTGGTTTATTCGGTTTTATACCAAAGAGCATAATATTTAGTTTGAGATCATATTATATGAATTTTAAATTCATGTTGTCAACGCAGTTATTTATTAAAACATATTATATGTTCAAATAAATGAAAAAAAATTAAAAACGCGTCTTCTATCAAATAAAATAATCAAATCTAGAATTAAAGTCAATGCTCAAAATTTTGAAAATAAAAATAAAAAACAAAACAGAAGCAGAAAAGAAAAGTTTTTCTACTCTTCCATATTTAGTGTTCATCAAAATCATGCTTATTCGATGAACACGAATCTGTTTGTTTATAGATAAAAAAAATTGTGAAGAATTTCCACTAATTGTTGTCCATCAAATTTATAACCTTCACTTCAATTTAGTAAATAAAGCAAAAAGATTAAGAAAAGACTAAGAAAATAAGAAACCTCAGTTGTGATGTATTATTATTTAATTATAGTTCAAGTGATTTACAAATTAGGACTTTTTTTGCTACTATAAAAAATATTGTAATGGTTATTAAAAAAATAATTAACTTATATAACAAACAGATTTTCATGTGACAGAATAAAATAGATACATAGTTACATGTTTCTACTTTTGATCGGTTTTGTTTGGTTTATTCGGTTTAATTAGTTATAAACCTAACCATATTCAAATCCTACGGTTTTTGTAAAATCATCTCCATTCGGTTTATATGATATATACCAAAACCAAATCATATTGTCTATTTCGGTTCGGTTCAGTACGGTTCGGTTTTACCATATTGAACAACTCTACTGCAAAGTAGACTGGCTACGACACCATCTGACCCGAGTTTGGTATACATTCTGACTATTGTCAGGGGGTGAACCGATCATCTGTTACGATCCACCATGTAAATTACGTAGGCCGAAACCCAAGACTAGACAAGCCGAATAGTGATAATTTAGTTCCCAGGGAGAATCGAATCTAGGAGTGATGTGGATACACACCAAACCCTAACAGATTGTCACTAGGCTACCACCACTTGGTTAATCTGTTGTGGGTAAATTTTTTAGAGTGATGACCCCACTCTGAAGGGCCCCGCATCCAGAAAATTCCATTTAACGCCGTAGAAACCTATGGACCATCTGCAACAAGATTTTTTGGAGAAGTTTCAATACCACCCTACCGACAGAAAGTCGAATCCACGAACTTTGGCAGTCATGTGTGAGAATCTCGTTGAAACCATCAGGCTATCAGCAATATCTCTGGTAATTCGATTTATTGTACTAAATATCTGGAACTTAAATATTACCAAATAAATGTTAAGCTATGTTAACGTATACGTAGCTAGTGAGTGGTGAGAGTCTAAAATAAAAGCTATAAAGGGTTTTGAATGGAATTTTATAGGTTGCTAGTAATTTAAGGAGACTCTTTAGCTTCATTAGTAAGATTCTGTGTGTTGCCAAATAAATAGCTAGTCGTCGTAAGTTCGTAACTAGTACGGAGTAATAAGCGGCTTGGCCCACAGATCTGATCATGCTGTAAAAGCCCACTAACGTCAGAGAAAAAATGTTTTTTTGCTTTTGTTGCGACTCTGTCCATTCAAAGTCAATGCACATGGTGTGAGTGTGTGATGCTTAGACATTGAAGCTTCAGATCCTCTCTTCACCCCTTTTCAATCCGAAGAAGCTCCCCGCTAACTCACCAGACTCGATCCACTAATCGAAGCTACCATGGCCACCCAGAACGACTCTACTCAGCAAACTCAGAAACCCCTCCAGGTGAATCATTTTTGGGGTCTCTATTTTCTTAATGAACTTGATAGAGATTGAAACCCCTAGCTCCTTTATTGATAAGAAAACGTGAATACAAGATTAGCTTTGAAGCTTGACAACGTTTAAGCTCTCATGGCGAGCATAACCGTCATCACCGATCTCATGGCGATCGGGAGTAGACACATGGCTTCTATTCAATTCAACATCAAAGCATAAAGAACAATGAAGAAGAAGAACTGTATTTAAATCTCTCAGCCTTCGTCTTGAGTCTTCTCTAACCGCAAACCTTCCAAGTCTACCAGAGTCTCTCAACCCTTTCTCATCTAACCACGTAAGCCTCTTAACTTGCCACGTCATACAACTCCTCCACTTGGTCAGACTTTGACTCTTAGAGCATCATCAATGGGGAATGCTTAAATGAGGGGTGTTTAAGAATTTTTTTTAATTTTTTTTTTGGTTTAAAGAAAAAAAATTAAAAGGAGAATCATGGGCATGCGTGTTAGTGGAGTCCGCTAAAATAACAAGCACCGCAGCTTATAGCGCTTGATTAAGCGCTGATGCTTCTCTTTCTTCTTCTTTTCTCTATTTTTTTAATACTAAGCACCCCCTAAGCTCTCCCCATTGATGATGCTCTTACTGCTTTGATCTGCACTTGAGACTAGGTATCTAATGTCTATCAGATCTCTTCTTGTTATGTTAAATTAGTTCCTCTTTAACACTGGAAACTATTGTTTTGTCTTTTTTTTTTTTTCCTCTGTCCGAGATGATTTCAAGATTTGCGATGTTTCATCTCGAAGCTCTCGTTGACTCAAATATGCTTATTTTATATAGAGTTTTTTTCTTTCTATAGACTTATTCTTGAGACTTGAAAGCATCTCAGATATTAAATCCCAACTAATTGATTCTCGTCTCTTCTTTAGTGAACTTTGATTAATTAAGGAGACTCTTTAGCTTAGTAAGATTCTGTGTGTTGCCAAATAAATAGCTAGTCGTCGTAAGTTAAGTAACTAGTGCGGAGTAATAAGCGGCTTGGCCCACAGATCTGATCATGCTGTAAAGCCCACTAACGCCGAGAAAAATGTTTTTGCTTTTGTTGCGACTCTGTCCATTCAAAGTCAATGCACATGGTGTGAGTGTGTGATGCTTAGACATTGAAGCTTCAGATCCTCTCTTCACCCCTTTTCAATCCGAAGAAGCTCCCCGCTAACTCACCAGACTCGATCCACTAATCGAAGCTACCATGGCCACCCAGAACGACTCTACTCAGCAAACTCAGAAACCCCTCCAGGTGAATCATTTTTGGGGTCTCTATTTTCTTAATGAACTTGATAGAGATTGAAACCCTAGCTCCTTTATTGATAAGAAAACGTGAATACAAGATTAGCTTTGAAGCTTGACAACGTTTAAGCTCTCATGGCGAGCATAACCGTCATCACCGATCTCATGGCGATCGGGAGTAGACACATGGCTTCTATTCAATTCAACATCAAAGCATAAAGAACAATGAAGAAGAAGAACTGTATTTAAATCTCTCAGCCTTAGTCTCGAGTCTTCTCTAACCGCAAACCTTCCAAGTCTACCAGAGTCTCAACCCTTTCTCATCTAACCACGTAAGCCTCTTAACTTGCCCGTCATACAACTCCTCCACTTGGTCAGACTTTGACTCTTAGAGCATCATCAATGGGGAATGCTTAAATGAGGGGTGTTTAAGAATTTTTTTTAATTTTTTTTTTGGTTTAAAGAAAAAAAAAATTAAAAAGGGACCAATCGCGGGCCGCCACGTGTTAGTGGAGTCCGCTAAAATAACAAGCACCGCAGCTTATAGCGCTTGATTAAGCGCTGATGCTTCTCTTTCTTCTTCTTTTCTCTATTTTTTAATACTAAGCACCCCCTAAGCTCTCCCCATTGATGATGCTCTTACTGCTTTGATCTGCACTTGAGACTAGGTATCTAATGTCTATCAGATCTCTTCTTGTTATGTTAAATTAGTTCCTCTTTAACACTGGAAACTATTGTTTTGTCTTTTTTTTTCCTCTGTCGAGATGATTTCAAGATTTGCGATGTTTCATCTCGAAGCTCTCGTTGACTCAAATATGCTTATTTTATATAGAGTTTTTTTCTTTCTATAGACTTATTCTTGAGACTTGAAAGCATCTCAGATATTAAATCCCAACTAATTGATTCTCGTCTCTTCTTTAGTGAACTTTGATTAATTAAGGAGACTCTTTAGCTTAGTAAGATTCTGTGTGTTGCCAAATAAATAGCTAGTCGTCGTAAGTTCGTAACTAGTACGGAGTAATAAGCGGCTTGGCCCACAGATCTGATCATGCTGTAAAAGCCCACTAACGTCAGAGAAAAAATGTTTTTTTGCTTTTGTTGCGACTCTGTCCATTCAAAGTCAATGCACATGGTGTGAGTGTGTGATGCTTAGACATTGAAGCTTCAGATCCTCTCTTCACCCCTTTTCAATCCGAAGAAGCTCCCCGCTAACTCACCAGACTCGATCCGCTAATCGAAGCTACCATTGCCACCCAGAACGACTCTACTCAGCAAACTCAGAAACCCCTCCAGGTGAATCATTTTTGGGGTCTCCGTTTTCTTAGTGATCTTGATAGAGATTGAAACCCCTAGCTCCTTTATTGATAAGAAAACATGAATACAAGATTACCTTTGAAGCTTGACAACGTTTAGGCTCTCATGGCGAGCATAACCGTCATCACCGATCTCATGGCGAGCATAACCGTCATCACCGATCTCATGGCGATCGGGAGTAGACACATGGCGTCTATTCAATTCAACATCAAAGCATAAAGAACAATGAAGAAGAAGAACTGTATTTAAATCTCTCAGCCTTCGTCTCGAGTCTTCTCCAACCGCAAACCTTCTAAGTCTACCAGAGTCTCTCAACCCTTTCTCATCTAACTACGTAAGCCTCTTAACTTGCCACGTCATACAACTCCTCCACTTGGTCAGACTTTGACTCTTACTTCTTTGATCTGCACTTGAGACTAGGTATCTAATGTCTATCAGATCTCTTCTTGTTATGTTAAATTAGTTCCTCTGTAACACTAGAAACTGTTGTTCTGTCTTTTTTTTCCTCTGTCCGAGATGATTTCAAGATTTGCGATGTTTCATCTCGAAGCTCTCGTTGACTCAAATATGCTTATTTTATATAGAGTTATTTTTTTTCTATAGACTTACTCTTGAGACTTGAAAGCATCTCAGATATTAAATCCCAACTAATTGATTCTCGTCTCTTCTTTAGTGAACTTTGATTAATTATCAGATCTTAGGTTAAACATTGACATATGATCTTCTACGAATAAAACTTCACCGTATCAAACAACTAATAAAAGAGGAATAACAAGCCCAGGGAGAGTGTGCAGACTGGAAATTCATCCAATAAGTATATTTCATTTTACCATGTCACAGATGAAGTGTAAATGTTTAAAAAAAAAGATGAAGTGTAAATGTTAGGCTAAATTTTTTTTTATATGTTCCAACATAATTTTTTTTTTTACACTTCATTTATATGTTCTAAGCAATCCTCTAAGCAATCAACCTAGGCCAATATTTCATTTTACCATATTTTTTTTATATGTTCCAACATTTCATTTTACCATGTCACAGATGAAGTGTAAATGTTAGGCTAATCGTAGCCCGTTAGACCCATTAAATAGAAACGAGAGGATTCTGTTTCCCATAGACCATAGTACGGGTTATTCCTAGTTTATGGCTAAGGAGAGGATTCTGTTTCCGACTATGACGAGTTTCTATCAGATTTGCGCCGCAAGGTGAAGAGATGTTAGACCGGCACTGCCATTCAAATTTTTAGGTGTCCAACATCATGAGTTTTAAATTGTAATTTGGTCTTAGCTTTGTCCGAGTCGTGCTTTCAGAATTGTCATCTCGTTTGGTCAATTTAGGTCTGGTGTAAGAGGCAGTTTATTCATTGTGGAGTAAACTTGCTCTTATTGGGTGAAAAATACATTGAAGTCTCAGATTCGGGTAGTGTAGGATCCATATATGTGTTCCTAGATGATACTAGATCACTTCAATGTACGTGTGGTTAATCTCAGGTGAGGTCAAAATCATCTAATCTCATTTGGTTAATAAAAGTTGTAGTTGAGCCAAAAAAAAAATAGAAACGATGCTGAGAAATGACCTTTCTGTTTCGATTCTTCTTCCTCACCTGAAAGTCGATCAATCGACACCATGCCTTACCTCTAAGCAATCAACCTAGGCCAAGGCTTCCCTAATTTTCGACGGTTCTGATTTCATCAAAGAAGCTGCCATCTAAGCCATCAAAGACGATAATAACCAGTACGCACGTGGACACAACCTTCCCGAGCTCAACTCTGCTATAGCTTCTAGGTTTCGTGAAGACACGGGTCTTGTCTTTGATCCAGAGAAAGAAGTCACTGTTACATCTGGCTGCACAGAAGCCGTAGCTGCAACCAGGGCCGTCTTTTTATACGTGCAAATGGAGCGGCCGAACAGGGTCCAAAATTTTAGAGGGTCCATAATTTTTTTTGTTTTAGTAATAGTTATAAATATACAATCATACATTTATAAAGTATCAGATATCTATATTTAAATTCAAAATTTTCGTATTTATTAACCAATAAATAAAATTAAATTTTTGATTTTGTTAACATAACCAACAAAAAATGCAATAAGTTAGGAAGTGATTAGCATTTATATCAATTATATATTGGAAAGTAAAAAAATAGCTGTTGGTGTTTGTTCTAATATTCGATGCAAGTTTAGAAAGTTAATATTCTAATATGATTATGTTTAGGAAGCTATTATTAATTAGTGATTATATATAGGGAGAGAAATAAATAATTTCTTCACCAACTTTTCCTAGAAAAAAAAAGAGTAAACACAAAGAAGAAAGGAGAAAATTGGCCACTTGGGTCGTTTTCAAGTTATATATTTGCACTTCGGGTCCGCGAATGTTTTATTTGCAAAGATGGGTCGGTGTTTTTTGCGACCCATACAAACTCGTCCGGCAAATACAAAAAGCTCCCTTCTCCCCTTGACTATTAGCGAGTATGCCACTCCTTGTCTCACGTGCGAGCTTTTGTGGACTGTCCCGCTTCCCGAGACACGCGTCTCATTAACTTCATCTTCTTACCTGCAGTTGGCGGTAAGCGACGGTGTGGTAATAATCAGCTTTACAGTCAAAAGAATCTTTACTTTCTTCTCCGGTTCTCATTGCCCCGAAGACCTAAATCGGTGAATCCTTTTTGATTTCGGATTGATATTTTCTCATCGCCACATCGCGGCGCCCTAGCATTTATCTTAGAGCGATGGTGGGTAAGTCAACTCCGGCGATCTCGAGCGAGATTGCAGCCGAAGTCGGAGCCGATCGACGGAAGCCTTGCTCTCTCGCGGACGCCGCGAACGCTTCCGTGTCCGTCTATGGTTCTTTCTTTCTCTGAACTTCATAGTCGACATCGAGGCGTGGGAGAATGGCTTGATTTGTGATACCTCTAAGATCTATTGCTGTTGTCGGAACTTTTGTTTATATTCTGCTTGCCTTATAGATGGTTCATTTCGTTTTGTAGGTTCTCCTTCGATGGTAGTTAATGCGGATCGGATGACCAGCGGAGGAGGTCCATATCGGTTCATCTTCTTCGCATTTCCTACCAGACTTTTAGCGCGGTGCATACCCGACAAACTGCGTTGAACATATATTCAAAAGCAAGCGTGTCGGTGAGGTTGGGAAGTCTGAAAGATTATCTGCCATCCTCGAAGTTGCTTGCTTCCCGGTTTGGTAAAGCTGTTTCAGCTTCCCCGCCGCTCGCTGCCACAACTCGCCAAGCTAATTGATAGCCTCCTCGCCGACAGCTTGTAACTTCTGGCGTTTACCGAACTGTGGTTCACCTTCGCAACCACTCTATTCGCTTCTTGCTGGGCGAATACCGCGACGTAACGGGCTTGAACTGCGGAGCTTTCGATGTTGAGGATTCGAAGCTGGTGAAACTACGCATAAAGACGATGTGGAATCGCTTTTTGATACCGCAGCGGTTTGATAACAGTACCGGCGTCGCGGAGATGTTGAAAACCGACATCTTGCTGATTGGAAACGCTTCCTTTGGCGCTGATCGCTTTGGTTGATGGTCTTCTGCTGCAATAACAAAAGTCTTAAACCGACTCGAGGTACGCTGTAATGCTGTCGATGTTGAGAGGTTTTGGCGTATCCATGGGGTAGAGAGTCTTTCATGGTGACAATTCCTCGCTTACCCTCCGCCTCTAAGAAGTCCCAATCCTATTGAGACGATGCGATACGCTGTCTCGTAAGACGACAGCTGCCTATGGTTTTCCGCTCGCAGCTTGTTCGCTTTGAGTGTGTTCCTCTGCTCTTGGAAAAGATACACGCCGGTTTGTCCACCGCAACTTTCTTGGATGACCGGCGGCTTGCGAAACCCGCTGACCATTCTTACGCGGGATGTCGTGGCGTGGAGAATGATCCGCGTGTAAGTTAGCTAACACGATTTTCATACCGTAGTCATCGCGGTCTCCCAATTTATGCTACCTTTTTGTTTTTGTTGCTGCAGCTTACCATCTCCTTCGCCACCACGCCGAGGAGGAACGCCGCTTTGTTGGACGAGGTTGAAGACACCCAAGTTACTTCTCGCTTCAGAAACTGTTGAGTGGAGAAACGCTAGAGTTGAAGACTTTCCGGCGGAGACACCTCCTTCGCCTAAGGTGGACAGCGCACGGTGCCGATCAGTGTGGGGAAGAGAACCCTGTACCCAATCCCGCATAATCGCGTAATTTGGCGATCGCGAAACCAGTGGATGTTAAAATTCAAGATATATCATCGAAGAAGACAAGGAGCCAGCGGTTTTCCTTGCTCAAATGGGTGTACGTGATGAGAAGATGCAAACATTCTTAGCGGCGCAGACGAGAAGATTTCAACCCAGATTAAGGAGATGGAGAGAAACATACGAGATTTGGGTTTGCCCGAGAATCATCAGTAATAGCCGGAAGAGGAAAGCAGCGACGATAATCATGTACGACTTCCTCCTCGAGAGTAGTGGCCTTAAACCACGGCCTAACCAGAGTGGGAAGAGGAGAAAACGGTTGCGAGTGCTTCAGTTGTAAAATCTCATTCGTATTCGCCGAAGCAGCGGCGGAGACAGACAGCTGCAGTTGAGAGACCGGGTTGAAAAGTATCCGCCAAAGGTCGCTGCAGCAACTTTGGACCGCTTCACCCCGCCGTTATCTCATAATCACTGGTTCATTGTGTTTAATTGGTGTTCACTTTCGCTAATCGTTAGTGTGCGGATGACTCCTGTGTACCTTGCACACCGACGAAGAACCCACCGACCATGCGCCGACGCCACCCACCAAATTTGATAGATCAGGTAATGTGTTCGATAGTTGTGTTTTTACCTCAATGTAGCACGGTTTTAATTCACCGCTGGGAGGATGATCAGCAGCCACGAGACCATCTACTGCCCTCATCCTTTACAGGATCCTTTATGTGTTCAGCCCCAACAGATGTGTTACCACCAGAGGTCAGTGTGATTTAAGATTGAGCTGGTGTATTTCCCTAATAATGACGATTTAATATTGAGGCTGCTGTGTTGTTCTTGTGACAAATTGCAGGTACCGCCTATCTTCCATTATGGCGCTGGAGGCTCTCGATGGCATGGGAGAAAACAAACCCGACCGCTATAGGTCTGTCGGAAGTGTGCTCATGCCATCCCCACGGGAGCTAAATTCGACTCCAAAGCCAAGGTTACATCGACCGAAGTGGAAATGTCGCGCTCGATTATATAATGAAAGCTGCTTTGGTTTGTTATATGTGAACACTTCTGTAACACCGTGATTAACCGCATTTTTTTGCAGGAAGGTGATCGTCTTGGACACAACAAATCTGTCACTGCTCAGTACGCACCACCTGATTTGAGTGTAGAGGCACAGGTAGTTTAAATTTTTTTTCCCTATTCGCTGTACACCCAAGTTTCGCATCTAACTTACTGCTCTCATGCAGCACCGGCTAAACGAGGAGTCTGTCAAAGAACGGACGATTGAACCTTTAGAAGATCCTACACATAAGGTATTCGTAATGTCTTAGTTGGTGTACACCGAATCCAAAATTAATCGCCTTCGCTTGCGTGAAACGATTGTTCCCGGCGCCAGCACCGGAGAAGTGAGCGGCGTTCAGGTATTGTCGGTGGTTGTAGTTATGGTGGATTCTTGGTGTGCATTCTTTAACATTAAAATGCTGTTCGCATCCAGGAAGCGGTTACGCCGACTGATGTGGACTATAGTCAGCAGGAGGAAAACAGGCATGAACGTGATCTCGATCCTCTAGGGCGGGGACGGAAGAAAACATAGCATCCCCAGTGTCCGGAGAGAACATTCAAGCGGTTCTCTATTGTTGATGTGACTAGCGATACAGCGCCGGTTGATGCCGACGAGCGATATGACAGCTTGCAAAGAGGACATCTCCGCTGATACCCAGATGCAAGAAACCGGAGCTGATAAACTGTCTGAGCCGGAAGAGGAATTCAAGGTCGGTGCTGGTAAACGGCAGCGCAAGAGATCCAGGAAGCTGACGGGAGTGTACGAAGCCGATCCTAGGTTGAAAAAGTTATTTGATAGCGCGAAAAAGGTTGAGTATAAGCCGATGGAGGAGACGGACTCTGCTGTGTTTGAGGAGTTCAGAAAAGTTTTGTCTGAAAACACCGATTCGTAAGTGTCCTATCTCGCCTTTAGGTTATATATATACACCCGTGCATAAGTTCTTTTCGTGGGGTTGAATTTGTAGGACTTTCCAGATCAATACCGGTCACTCTGTCGACAATCGGTTCTTTCTTGACATGGTGAGCCTCGAAATGGTTGGCCGACGAGGTAATAATCTCCACGCTTTTGTTGGCGTGCTTACGGTAATGTGAAATAGCTGCACACCATCGCTTATGTTTATCCAATTTTACGATAGAGCGCTGCAAGTAATTGTTTTTCATATCTTCGCTGTAAAGACATGCATGTCCTAATGAATATGTTGTGGGCGTCGGAAACATCTTCACAAGGACGGATTGTCATTTTCGATCATTACTTTACTAAAACCATTCTGTCATACTGGTCTGAGTTTGAAGCTGCCAATGATAAGCTGAAGTTCGAATGGGGCCAAACATACCAAAGTATGTGACAGGAAGAGGAGATGGCAATCAATGAAGTTGGAACTTGGTCGCGATGTCTATACCGCCTATGCACCGATGAATTGGGGTGGAGACCATTGGGTTGGGCTACGATTGATCCGAAGGACTCTCAAGTGATGATATATGATTCCTTCGTGCCTCACAACAGCTTAATTTAGGAGGTCGATGAATACTTGGCCCACTCGATCCAGCCGCCGTGATATATTAGAAAAGTATGCTGGCTTTTGTTCATATCGTGAAAGATGGGATGCGATGTTACTCATGGATACGCTGAGGGTATTTATCACAACCAAAGGGGTGGCGACCGTGGTCCATGTGCTGCTAAGTTCATTGAGATGCATGCTGCTGGTCTTGGGACGGAGGAGATGAGTCGGATCACGCATAACGATGTCGACAATTTCGAGAGCAGTATGCAATGGACTGCTATGAAGAATTCGCTGGGAAAGTTAAGGTTGTGAATGAATAAACTAAAAATTATGTTAGTTATGTCTTTTTTCTCGCTGAACGCCGGCTAAACGTAATGGTACTCTTATAATTATGTGTGCTGTTTTTCTGTGCTTGATCTAATTTGTGCTTATAAAAATAGCGCACACCTAGAAACAATCACGTACACCAGTTCAAACCATAGGCTTTGGTGGATAAATGCATCATTACATTGTAAATGTATATAATGGAACGTAAGTGTCTTTTGGCAATTTGTCGTACACCTTAGATAAGGATGCACACCAAATAAACATTTTGTAAATAAGATTTGGCAGTACATTAGACTCATAAAGATACACACCAAAACAACAATTTGTGGTACACCTGGTAATAAAGATGCACACCACATAAACATTTTGTAGATAAGATTTGGCAAGACATTACCGATAAAACAAGGGTTATGATTACTGAGCCGGAGAACTACGACCGTACAACAGGCTTTTCCCTAACTGAACACAGGAGACATGGAGAATTATTACATTTTAGAGTTTCTTAATTATGTCCTTCAGGTCTGCAATCTCTTCAGCGTTTTTCTTCAAAGCTCTGTCCATCCTGTCGAACTGATAACCAAGTTGTGCAATGTCATCAGCGTTTTCCTTCAAAACCTTCTCGATTTCATCGATTTGGTAACCGAGGTGTGCAATGTTAGCGTCGTTGGTGATCGAATCTTTTTTGATCATATCCACCTGAAACTCAAGTGGACCAAAGCTACGAATCTTGGCTTCGTTGGCAGCAACTTTATCCTTTAAACGCCGGGTTTCATCTTCAATTGCCTCGTTCCATTCCTTCTTTCTATGCACGCCGTCATCCTGGAAATAGCATGTCTGCATAAGTATGTAATGAAAGGCAACAATTAGAAGTTGGATTTTACAACGTACCTTGAAATCCTAGCATACAAAGTATTTCTTCCCAATGTCTGCCCCGTCTTTAGAGATCTCTACCGTTATCTGGCTTCCGCATGGACAACTATCCGGAATTCCATGATCAGAGTGGGCGACTGCGAGTACCATGTTCATATACGACGACCCATCAGAGTCGCTGTAGTTATCATCATCAGACATTCTAGACATTTTGTTCTAAAGAGTTAGAGAGAACGAGAGATGGAATTGGAAACAAATATGGTGAAATATAAAAGGGGACCTTGCTCTATTTATCAAAAAGTTGTGATATGTCTCATCAATCAATTAATGCTCATTTTTCAAATTTTGAAAATTTTATAATGGAGCGAAAACAATCAGATTCAAAAATTGAATTTAAAGTGCCCGCACGAGGAGAATTGATGTATCTGGAGTATTCGACCCGCTTGAAACCGATAAACCCGACCCGGGTATTTGGATGCTATCATTTCCCTTTTTCGATCTAATTTATATTAGGGTTTTTATTGCTTTCAAAGGGCAGAGATAGAGAAAGAGGGGGAGAGAGAGACTGTGATTTTGGGAGAGATTATATGGGAGAAAGAGAGATGGATTTCCGTGGATCGAGGCATAAGGGAAAGGGTAAGGCGAAAGAAAGCATTGTGCTTTGTGACTGTGGGTTGCCGGCTAAGAAGGTTCAATCTTGGACAGACGAAAATCCGTTTCGTAGGTTCTATGAGTGTGAACGATACAAGGTATTTCCTAAAATGTGGTTGCCTCATATATATTAGTTTTTGGGAACAATCTCATTTTGTTAATTGTTAGACTCCGCTGGATTGTCGCTTTTTTCAATGGATCGACGAGAGAAGCCCTTATGGATGGCAAAAGAGAGCTTTGCTTGAAGCTAGGAACAACATTCGGCAAAAAGAGGAGACTATTATGGAATTGAAGAAGAACATCGCGAAGTTTCAAAGCGATTGGGCTGAAAATGCAGAATTCAAGAAGACATCATCAATGGCTTTCTAAAGCTGTAAAGAAATGTCTCTTTCGCCATGGTCTATTATTAAGTTTGTGTGTGTACGGTGTGTTACCCTATTGTATTTTCCCCACGACGATGTGCACGGTGTGTTACCCTATTGTATAACCGCATATATAAATTTCATCATAAGGAACAGGATGTACAGATGTATACGAAGGTGTACATTAATGTACATAGATAAAAGTGTACACCCCTTACAACATATATAGAGACAAGCAGTTTCGACGCTTCATTCAGATGAGGTGTACACCTAACAACATAATTTGTTTTACATTAACGCACATCTCATATAGTGATGCTTTTACAGTACACCTATGTCTTTTAGATGCACCTCTGGCCACCGAGGAAATTTTATAGGAACCCTCGATGCGATCCAACTTCTTATTTTAAAGAATTTGAGAAATGTTGACGATAACCAAAAGCCTGCAGTTTGACAAGAACCTCCGTAAATGTCTTCACGCCGGTAATCATGGCCATATAAGCACCTTGGAGTCTTAATTATTAAATCATCCGGAACTTGAAAGTATCCTCATATTTGTTGATGTTGAGGTCGAACGCCAAAACGCTCCAAATGCCATCAGATGGATTCTCCTACTTCTACAATCATCTCGGATTGTAGGTCGTAGTGATAGGATGCTTAACTGGCGGAAAATCGTGGCGGCTTCCTTCTCTTTCCCAAGACAAACATTGAAAATGCCAACAGCCAAGGTGGACATGTCATGGTTTGGGATATTTGGTTCCAAGATTTTAATACTCGCATGAAGTCCTTCGCTTGTCGGTGCCTTTAGGAGATCTTCGTGGAAGATTGCGCGTGTGTTACCAGCATCGACACATTTTAGATGCAAAGC
This sequence comes from Brassica carinata, assembly GCA_016771965.1. Lineage (NCBI taxonomy): Eukaryota > Viridiplantae > Streptophyta > Magnoliopsida > Brassicales > Brassicaceae > Brassica > Brassica carinata. The sequence goes on from CM028689.1 coordinate 29,972,711, forward strand.
CGAAACTTACCACCTTGGCGTATTTGACAAGTCACGCATCTGACCATTTCGCTAACATCGCGACGCCTTTAAGACGTAACGCTCAGGTGCGAAAAGCGTGAACCGCTTCCAGCCCGCAACCAACCGGCTAGGTTGTATACTGACTCCTGCCGCGAGCTCAATGATTTTGGACACAGTTTAGGTCGGAAGAGTTGGGAGAACTTGAGTTGCCATACTTTTAGATTATTTGATCACTGTTTATCTTCTACCGTGAATATGTATTTCAGATATATCATGTATTTTCCAACTTAAATAGAGACGATTTAGTGAAACCGCTGAGTTAAATATCGGGTTATTATCCCACCAAGAAACCTAATAATGTCAGAGTACGCATTAGTGCGTCATACTTTGTGAGTTAAATACCGAAGTGATTGTATTTAAAATATATTGTTATTTTACATATATATGAGTCTAATATTATAGAACAAAACAACGACGAAGAAGATTCATATATTCCGAAATGTATAAGTGTATGCATTGTAAAACATTAAGGAAAACAACCCTTATTCCCATAGATAAAAGTGCATAAAACCGTGGACGGCGGAAGTCGCCAGATAAAAGACTCATCTCTTTAATCCGAAGCATGACTTACACATGTCTTCAGCCTTGGTGGCCTCAATGTCCCAATGACACCAACGCCTGTGATTTAAAGGAGAACATGGGCAACTATAGAACAACGGAATGAATTTTGATATGAACCCTTCCCTCTTTTTAACGAAAGCAGGCCAGTGTTCCCAAGGCCAATAAGGTTGTGTTCGTATCAGCCGCTCGATTCGCAAGAGATGATCTTGTGAATCGAGACAGGTATTCCTCATCGCCATAGTATAGCTTCCTTGTCATTGCATAGGTATACAACGCCACTGTGATCCTGCATCAGCCGCTCTTAATAAGCGCAAGTCCCTCTTCGTGGCCTTCGTGCCTGGAAAATACTCAACACCCTTAATGTATAGAGCACTTGGATTTTCCTCCTAAAGCATCTTCAAGAAAACTACTTCGACCCTGAAGTACGAAGGATGCTTAAACAAATCAAAAGAAGCATAGACCATATCCTCATCTGCCAATGCTCGCGATCGCCTTAGACACACGAGTCTATAAAAGTCTTGAAAAGAGTTGTGTGCCACACGCTGAACTACCAAAGCCTGGACCTCTCTGGGAAGCATTAATATCGGGAATTCTGGCATTTTTGTGGGCGAAATCTTAACAAGACAATTGTGGGTTGGTTTATATTTATAGGGGTAACAGTTGCGACGATTGGGTAGAAGTTGTATTCAAAAGTCCGCATTAACCTTGCTCAAAAGTGTGAAACACAACATGCATATGGTTGGCTTGATGATAATTAATATTAGACAAACTTATAAAACTAAAGGCACACTAACAACCATACGGACATAATACCAAAATAATTTGTCCACCTTATAGAAGGTATTCTAATAATATCGGCTAAACGTAATGGTACTCTTATAAATATGTGTTGTACATGCATTCCATTATATTTTATGGAGATTTAAATGGGCATAATATTTTATTTATGGAAGTCGACGAAATCAACAATATGACATATAAGCTTTCACATAAAGCACACAACATTATTTAGGAATTGAATATAACATAACATTAGCAATAGCATAATTTCTTAAGCACTTCGATATCCTTCTGCATTTGGACAATCTCATATTGCAGCTTCTGGCGGAGCGAGACCTCGTAATCGTATTGACCCTTTAACTCATTCAGCTCCTCCTCACTAGCGGCGAAGCAGTCATGACGACTGTGGAACCCGTCCTCCTAAAAGGCCAGAAAGACCCACATTTGTTACCATATAAAGTAACATTAGCCAGGAAATTACGAGATGCGAACCTCATAAACTTTGCATATATAGTAGTTTCTTCCACTATCGTCGGTCTCGACCTTGATAGCTCCGCCGCAATTGCATTTCGTTGGGATTAGTTGGCATACACACAAGAATGGAGCCAGTCAACCACCCGTTTCTGCTGCTTCGTCTCCGCATTGATGGGATCAGTCATATTCGTAATTTAGAAAAAATAGAAGTTTGAAAAGGTTTTAGAAGGAAGATTGGTAAGTATTACGACAGATAGAAAGCGTAACGGCTACTTTGTAATTGTATTTCCCAACGGCTATATCTTATTTACTTCGCTGGATACAGAAGAGAATTTTGAAATATGTATACCGGTTGTGTTTTAAATAAACCGCGATTAAATATACCATTATGGGCCTAATTTAATTGATTGTAACATATTAGGCCCAAAGTCCAATAAAATAATGCTTGTGTGGCGACTTCTCGAACCATTTCTCATTAATTGTGTTGAATGACCGACGTGATGGTTGAGTGCTCGAGTTCTACTTTCTCCTCTAGAAAACTGTATTTCCTCTAACCATCTTCCTTATCTTCTCGTTCCGATTAAAAAATAAAAATAAAAAACCCTAAAGATGGCCTCTTCGTCATCTGCGTCCAATCGTCGCCGGAATCGTGAATACCGTAGCCCAAGTCCTAACCTTTCAAGTTCCTCATCAGAGGATGGGGATGATGAGCCTCAGTTTATGACATTTGAATCTCGCCTTGCGACAACTCGGAGGTTCTTCGTCGCTGGCCCACCAGTGGCAAACCCATGGTCTATGCGGCATGTAACTGAAGAGAGCTTTCGTAAGTATCAACAATTATGCATACGAGGGTTTTTAGTTCAGGGAATGTTAGCGTTAGATGATCCGGCTTTTGCTGAAGCGCGCACAATAATCGATAATCGTGGATGGATGTACACTGTATTGCATGTTCGGCCTTTCTGCCCACGAGTAGTTAGGGAATGTATCTCGAACTTATATAATGCCAAAGACGGCGTTTATATAAGGGGACGCCGTTTCGATTTCGACCCCGTCGTCATCAATCAACTCTTTATGACTCCTTTAAAGGTACAGTCGCGCAGCTGGGTGGATGTCGATCTATCGCAAGCCATTTCGTTCTTAACCGCTGGTCGCTCCTCTCGGTGGGAAACATTCTCACTAACGCACCTATTACCGCAGTATCTCTGCCTCTACAAAATCTGTGAGCTTAACTGGCTTCCTGGTTTTCATGTTGATGCAATGATCAAGAATAGGCTGCGTTTTCTCTTCGTTGTAAAAACATGCCCATAGACTTTGGTGTGTTGGTTTACGACCAGGTCATCGAAATGTGTCGTACACCTGAAGCCGACAAGAAAATAGTTCTCCCCAACTTTATCTATCAAACACTCATTCTACAGAGGGAGATTCTGGCTCTTCCAGTTGATGAACCTCTTATTGGTGACCCACATAGATGTATGGTGTTGAGGCAGATCTTTCAATTAGCGAGGGGAGAAGAGGTCAGATCAATTCGAAAGCGGTTAACTATATTAGTCTATGCAACTCTATGTCTTATATTCGATTTTAGGTACTATATGTAATATTTAACCTCAAGTATTAGGAAACTCGTCTTTTGTATTCGGTATTACGACCGTATTTTGAACTTATCGGATTACACCATGGTGTACTATAAAAATGTATTACAAGTGTGATGTAATCTTGTATTATGAACCTATGTCTTTTGTACTAGGTATTAAGCAATCGTAATTAGGAAACCAGTTTTATTAAGAAATTATCGGATTACACAATGGTGTACTAACAAAATGTATTACAATAAAATTTATCGATTATCGTAACCGTGGACCATATATTTTGGTTGTACACCGCAACGGCGATGCAGAAAATAACTATTACGCTTATATATCGGAGTATTAGGAATACTTTCCGTTGTACACCTCACAAACATCCAACTACCACGATCAAAGGATGGAAACCCGTGGTCGGCCTGAAGTCTCAGAGAAAAATACCGACCTCTTTTAACCAAAACATCTGTTACACATGTCTTCCGCCTTGCTCGCTCAATGCCCAATAGATCCCAATCCTGGTCCAAAATAGGAGAACACGGGCAACTGCGGAACATTGGGACGACCGCTGATATGAATTCCTCCTCTTTGTGATGAACCAGCGCTATGGTCCAAATTCCACCCCGTCGCGATGATCTAGCAACCATTCCTATTTGACCAACGGATTGTCGTGAGAAGAGTGAAAATAACTCCTCCCGCCAGTTAAAATATTTGCAGTCATTGCATAATGATACGAGCTCTCGCACTCTGCATCTGCGGCTGACTTTAACAAAGCTAATCCCTCTTCCTGGCGATCGAGTCTGTAGAAATATGCTACACCCTTGATGTAAAATGTACTTGGGTTCCCCGCGTCGTAGCATCTTCCCAACAATCTGTCTTCAAAACCCGGATGAAAAGGGTGTTTGAACATATCGGCGGACGCATACACCCCAACTCCATATGACAACGCACACAAGGATTTGCAAGTAGCGCGGACTCTATACAGATCTACAAAAGAATTGGCTGCGACGCGTTCCACTACTAACACTTGAATCTCTTGTGGGAGGCTTAATATAGGGAATTCTAGCATTGTGGGACGGATTTTTCGCGTACTGAACGACTAAGTTGTATTTCTTAAGAACTTATACCACCATAAATTGTCAAGACAAGCAGTCTCTTTTAAAAGGAAAGATAAACCCAACAGTTGCAATGAAAGAGTGTCTTATACGAAAGAGTGTATTACGCAATACGCCATCACGATATTTAAATCTATCTCAAAAATTATGTTATCACAACTATTAAAGGATATGAAAACCATAATGTATTGGCACGCCATCCTGGTGTTCGCATTAATCAAGTATCATGTACACCTTACATGTAATCATGTGCACCTGGAAGATTATGACGTACACCATAAAGATTACGCTCATTCTTGGTGTACGCTTTTCTTTTATAAGCACAAATTAGATTAATCACGGAAAAGTAGATTAAAAAACAAACAACCCCATTTTGAACTGTTTTTCTCATAATGGGCATATCCATAATAGATTAAAAAACAAAGAAACCCATTTGAATTCATAAATGCAACACATAATATTTAGAAATCCCTGATATTTACTCATCTCTCTTTTAAGGTGTACGAAAGTCATCATTATACCCACTCGGTAACGTAAGCTTCATAATGTAGTTTGAAATTAAGGTTACCTTCTGACATGGAGAAGACATCTTTTTATACATATTTATACTAATTAATATATGAACTTAAGGTATTCTCATCTCTTTCTTCGTTGGTGTACGAACACGCGTACACTTATGGATTTAATGCGAAAATAAATTTAAGTAAACTCTGCCTACGACAAGAAAGTTTCCAACTTTATTCCGCATGGTCCAATCAGTCGGAGATTTAATTCTACCAAGGAGTCGCAACCATTAAATTCACATGGTTTCAACCGAGGAGTAGTAATGGAACGCCGCTTCTGTTTCCAAAAAAATAATTAAATATATAGTACTCCGTTGTCATTTAATATCATTCTACACAAATTCTCTGCAAACACCTTTGTCAGCAAACTTCCTTTTCTGCATACTTTCTCATTTCCAAAAATGGTGTACGATATTAGCCAGGGTAAAATGTCGGTGAAAAAATACAGGCGATTCTTCTACAGTTTGCCTGAGGTCGCCAACCGCCCCGAGGAGGAGTTGATAGCGTTGGCCAAGGCCGGGCTGAAGAAAGAGATCCGCCAGGGTCTGAAAAAGGAGGAGTTTGCCACCCTCGACGCCCTGTTCGAGGAGGCAGAGGAGGTTGAGGAGGGTTTGAAGGAAACACCTCCTTCCAGCCCTCGCAAACGCCGCCGCACAAGCCCCGATCACCGCAGTAGCAAACGGGGACGCAAGTCGGTGACAAAAGGTGACCCGGAGGATGAGGGTTACGGTTATGACGGCGAAGCAGCGACGGAGGAGGAGGGTTCAGAGCGTGACTACTGGAAGTGGATGGACATGGAGACGGACGTCAAAAAAGACGACGCCCGACAACGACACCGACTCCGACTCCGACACCGACACCGACTCCGACTCCGACTCCGACTCCGACTCCGACTCCGACTCCGACACCGACACCGACTCCGACTCCGACTCCGACACCGACACCGACTAGCAACCTCCCACTCTTTTAATAATTAATAAATATTTTGTATTTCAATGTATTTCTTTTTTTATTTTGAACTCTTTTAAATTTATAATATTTCGTTTATTATTTAAAATATTTTATATTTCGCTTAACTACAACCAGCCACAATACCTGATCGCCGATCACTTCTCCAGATGAGATCGTCCTGCCATCGGGTACAATCGTTTCCTGCACGCAAACGATTAATTTCGGATTCCATGTGTACACCGGCTAAGACATTACGAATACCTTATCTGTAGGATCTTCTAAAGGCCCAAGCGTCCGATCTTTGACATACTCCTCGTTTTGACGGTGCTGCATGAGATCAGTTAGTTGGATGCTAAACTGGGTGTACAGCTTAATAGAAAAACAAAATTTCAAACTACCTCGACTCTACCGGTGGTGCGTCTTGGCGTGTGAGAATTGTGAAAAGGTTGGCCTCCTCATCTTCCGTGGCATTTCCCATTTTGAAATTGTGGTCGCTGATTATCTTCACCCTATATATTTGGTTAGCTGTATGCAACATCATACATATTTAGATTCAAGAGTTCTCTAGAAGGTTTGATTTCTTCACTTTAATCAAGTATCATGTACACCTTACAGGCAATCATGTGCACCTGGAAGATTATGACGTACACCATATCAAATGTATCCAAAAATAGCTAATATGTTATCACAAATATTAAAGGATATGAAAACCATAATTTATTAAGTACGCTCATCCTGGTGTACGCATTAATCAAGTATCATGTACACCTTACAAGTAATCATGTGCACCTGGAAGATTATGACGTACACCATATCAAATGTATCCAAAAACAGCTACTTTGTGGTTACCAAAAAACAAAGATTTCGGTTTCGAAAAGATGAACGACGTTGCTCCCAAAAAATGTACCCTACCGATCATGGCTTCGGTTTCTTGCAAGTACTCTTCTTGTGACCCTCCTCAAAACAATTGGAGCACTTGTTCGGTTTTTTCTTTTTACTCGCCCCCTGCTGTAAACGACAAAGTATATATTAATTGGAACATGTACTATGGGGCACTTATTTATTTGTTAAAGTCGAAGTTGCAGTCTTACCGGAACCTCTCCGGCCGATAGTTTGCGTTTGATTCCTGGCCTTCCCTTCGTTCTTTTGGTCATGGGTGGACAAAGATCAACCTTTAGTATTTCTGCTGGCACTTCAATATCCTTTGGATCCTGAACCGGAAGTATGATACCCTCAACAGCGGCTGCCCATGTTTCTTTGAGATGATGTTAACATACATGTTGTACTCCATATTACGAGAAGAAGCAGCAGCAATGGCGTGTCGGCAAGGCAATCCAAGCATCTGGATTTCGAGGCAAGTGCAGGTCCGTTTTCCAGATCAACGGTGAAACTGAAGCCGTTGTCTTGTGCGAACTAATTTCCATGTGGAACATGGCAAAACAAGAAGGCCGGTGACAGCACTAGCTGTCCCACCAGAATTTCTTCAATTTTATCAGGAATATTCCCTTCATCTTACCGATATCGCATCTCCGGTCTCAAACCATGTACACAACTTCCGCCGAATGAATTCAAACAATGCCATTATAGGACTATCACGAGCTGGCAAAAGAGCCTTGTTCAACGATTCAGCAGCGTTAGAAGTCATCATGTTGAACCTGTCTCCTTTGAAATGTGAACGGCCCATAACTTCTTATCGATTTTCTCCAAATAATCCCAACATTGCCAATCCGTAAGTTTAATAAGCTCCATGATCTCATTAAACTCAGACACTTTGAACGACTCTCGGCTCGCCAACCATAGCCTTCGCTTTTTACCCTTATACTTCTCAGCCACATTACGCTGAAGGTGTACAAGACAAATTCCATGGTGTGCACGCTGGTACCATTTCTCTTTGGCTGCAAAATTGCTGCACATCTATCTGATATCATACTTAAATCACACCCATCTTCTACAATAGTAGATAGCCTCTCGAAAAACCAGGACCAAGATTCTTTGTTCTCGCTTCCACTACAGCAAAAGCAATGGGGAATCTGGCGGCTGTTAGCATCTTGTCCGCTGGCGGTTAACAAACAACCTTTGTACTTGCCAAACATGTGCGTCCCGTCCACCACGATGACCTTACGCAGGTGCTTCCACCCATCAATGCATGCTTTCAGGGACATGAATGCATACTTGAACCTTGTTTTTCCTTCTATATCGAGTTCGGTTTTGATATCGGTTATCGCTCCAGGGTTTGCAACCTTGAACATGGAAATCTTGTGGTAGCATCTTGTAAGATGTCTCCTCTGTTCCTTCTTGGCGGACGCAATCGCTAGTTCTTTTGCTCTCCAACCTTTCCAGTATGAGCATGTGTAGTTGAATTCCGTTCGCAATATTTCAGGGAGTTCCATAGCACGCGGTCCAGAGTAGAGTCTCTCGTATTTTGACCGCAATGAGCTGCAAGCACTTTTGCGATACCATGTTTTCTGTACTTTCCTCGAAGATCTGATACGCATGTATGTGTAAGAATGGACTTTCTAACAAGATAAGTTGGTGACTCACCGAGTTGCACCGCCAATACCCTCCACTTACATTCCGCATCGTAGCATTTCGCCGTGATTCGGCGTTTACAATGCCGCAGCTTAAAAGTACACACCTTCGCAATTGCATAGACGGCCAACGTCAACTTGCACTCCGCCTTGTCTTTAAACGTCCTACCAACGTATATGTTACTGTCCTCCTTGCTGAAGCTGATTTGCAGAGGCTGGCAGCTCGCTTCATCCCTTTCATGATACCCACCATCTACATCATTATATCCGTACATATCGATCTGAAATCCCTTTCATGAATGCTTCGCCACCCTTAGTTTGTGTAGTTGCGGCGCCAGGAGGATCAGTAAACACATAGTCGTCGTCTTCAATCTCACAGTTGTGCCTGTTAAATTTCTTCAGAGGAGTATCCAGAACTACATCACCACTATCAACCGGTTCTACACCCTCAGTGTGTATCCTCTTCGAGACAGGAGTATCAGCAAACGCATCTTTATCATCATCTTCAGTCACCCTGGTGTCTCTATTTTTCGTTTTAGTTGGCGTGACGTGAACAATACCATCGCCTTCATCGATATGGGTTGCTTGGGTGTACGAACTAAAACCACAGTGAGAGGATGATATATAATCGTTTCCTACATCGCTAGTGTCCGTTGAAAGTGTCTGCTTGGAAGTGCTTTTGTTTGATTTACGCCCACCAGAGCTACAACGTTTACCCCGCCCAGACCCTCTCTTTCCAGTCCCCACGCCTCTGCCACGAATACCACCAGAACGCCTAATACCATTACCACCAAACTGTCCACCATGTTTCCCTGTGCTTGGCCCCTCTTCAAAATCATCATCGTCGTCCTTATAACCACAACCGTCCCGAATGTAATCATCCCACTGATTGTAGTCGTAATCGTAATCATCTCCTTCGTCTTCTGACATAACATCTTCCCTGCTTGCTCCACCGTCCACCTCCATAGCTCCAGAGGTTCCTACTACCTCAGCTTCACTTTTGTCCATTGCCTTCTCAAGACATGGCCTTCCCGTCTCTTCTTCACTACACATTTGTTGAGGTAAATTACCTTCCTTATTCAATCCATTTTGGCCTTCATTATTCCCTCCATTCACTACCCCAACTTCATTCCCACACGTTATCCTTCTCCTGTTCGCAGCTCTCTTTATTAGGTCGGAACTGCGATTCAGATTAGCCCCACCAGATCTGCGATTCGTGATTAGCCCCACCGATCAGCGATTTAGTATTAGCCCCACCGCATGAGATTTGCTTTTGTAAAGTGCTTCAATTGCTTCAACTTCTTGCACCCAATCAACGCCATCTTGCTCGAGCTCCCAAAGGTGCATTCATTGGCGACATTATTGCTCTTTCGACCTAAGAAATATCATTTCTCCCGCAACACGCTCTCGAATGTGACGAAGAGATTGATAGACTTGTCTCCACGGTGTAAAGCCTTGAAAATCCTTAAATCGTGTCCGTTACTATCTCACCGGAGCAGCCCCTATACCCACCATATCACTCTCTCCATCATTAAGCCAGATCGCATTTCCACGAGACTTCCGTCCCAATAGCCCATACTCAGAAAGATACTACCTTTTAACCCCTCAACACCTCTAATTCTGATAAATCGATTGCTCTACCCATTCTATCATTATCTATCTTGAAATCCCAAGCTCTGGTGTCATAAATTATCCACCTCCCAGCCATAACGACAATGCAAGAATTACAGCCACCTACAGTCCAAGAAAAAGTTACCGTTAGGGTAATTGCAAACAGAGGAAACCCAAATTTATGATAAAAGAATACTGTACCCTCGCCGGTCGTCGTACTAATTTCCTTCCCTTTCCCATCACTGCTTGACCCGCCGCCCAAGACCGATAATTGTTTCCATCGTTTTCGATTCACGGTGGATGCACCTCCACCGCTTGAGAACCAATATATCTTCTGCTATTAGGGTTCTTTTTTTTGTTGTCCACCAGTTCTAAGTTAATCTTACCATTAACTAATAAGACCCACAAATTAGTTTAATAATATTATCACAAATATCTGAAACTGGCGGGAAAGTAGATTAAGCTCGTTGTGTAACAGGTCACCTGCTCAACCGGTCACCAGAGAAAAAAAGAAAAAAGCTTCAGCCGGCCGCCGACGCGGAGAAACCATGAAAGTCGAGTGGGTCGTTAAGTTTTTGGGTCATTTCCTATGGATCGCTGCCATAGTTTCATGGGTCAAAACAAAGAAGTTGCTGGGTCAAAAGGCCAAAATGGCCATCGATTTTACTCTCTCACATAGGCGGCCCATTTCCACAAATAAAACTTCCCGCGACCCGAATCCCTAATTAAAACTTAGACGCGACCCTAAACACTAACGGACTCGAGAAGAAAGACTAGTCTAAGTTTCTTTCGAGAAGAAGAAAGAAGAGTCTCCAAGTTCTTGTCTAATCAAATCAAAAGTCTACAGCTTTTTGTCAAACTACTATCCAGGTTTTATTGTTCTATTATTATTTTATAGATTATGGCTCCTGATTGTGGATACAGAAAACGTCAAAAGAAAAAAGAAACTGAAAAATTCATAGTCTCAAAGAGGTGTTTTTCATAAGTTTTTAATTAAAAACCCAAAAGATGTTCCTTCCACTCAAAACAATGAATATGAAAATATAGAAGATATAAATAAAAGTGATGATAGTGTTGATGTTTGTATGCCTAGAGAGGATAATGATTGTGATGATGCTTGTGAGAATGATCTTAAAAATGCTGATTGTTTGAATTCAAATGATGATGATTTAGAAAAAGCAAATGATGAGCATCTGTATACGCTTGATATTTTTGATCAAAGAAATTGGAATGTTCTTGATTCTAAGATGATTGATGTTTTAGTAGAAAAAGGTCCTAAAAGAGATATGTCTATTAAAAAGGGTCCAAAAGATAAATTCAATCGATGTTTTTCTGCAAAGTGGTATAATAGAATTTTATTGAATGGAGAAAAATGCAAAAGAGATTGGTTAGTCTATTGTAAGGAGATTGATAAATTATTTTGCTTTTGCTGTAAGATATTTAAAAAATCTGCTGGAAAATGTCAGTTATCAAATGAAGGTTTTAAAGATTGGGCACATCTTAGTTCTAGGTTTAAAGAGCATGAAACAAGTGTTGCACTACATATTAAGAATATGACAATTTGGTATGATACGCGTGTAAGATTTCAGAAAAATCAAACTATTGATAAAGTGGCTCAAACACTAATTTTGAAAGAAAAGATCATTGGAAAAAGTTTTGTTTAGGATTATTTCTGTTGTAAAATTTCTTGCAAAGCATAATCTTGCATTTCGTGGTACTAATTCTAAATTGTATGAAAATAACAATGGGAATTTTTTAGGACTAATTGAAATGTTAGTTGAATTTGATCCAGTTATCAAAGAGCATGTTGATAGAATTATAAATGATGATATTCAGTTTCATTATCTTGGTTATAATATTCAAAATGAATTGATAATTTTGATTGCTTCTGCAATTAAATCTGAAATTTTAAGTAAAATAAAACAAGCAAAATATTTTTCTGTGATACTTGATTGTACTCCTGACAGTGGTCACCAAGAACAAATGTCTATGATATTGAGGTATATAGATTATTCTTCTCATCCTATTAAAATTGAAGAATCTTTTCTAGGATTTTTACATGTGAATGATACAAGTGGTCAAAGTCTTTTTGAAGTCTTACAAAATGAATTATCTTCTTTGGGTCTTGACATACATAATGTACGAGGCCAAAGTTATGATAATGGTGCAAACATGAAAGGAAAACATCAAGGAGTACAAAAACGATTTTTAGATGTACATCCAAGAGCGTTTTATACTCCTTGTAGTTCTCATAGTCTTAATCTAATGTTATGTGATATGGCTAATACTTGTGGAAAAGCTAAAGATTTTTTTGGAGTAATACAAAGAATATACACAATATTTGCTAAATCTACTAAGAGGTGGGATATTTTAAAAGATAATATAAAAGACCTTACACTTAAGCCATTGTCATCTACTCGTTAGGAGAGTCGAGTAAATAGTGTTAAAGCAATTAGATTCCAGATTTTAGAAATCCGTGAGGCTTTACTTCAAGTAGCTGAAAGTGATAATGATTATATGATTAGAAGTGAAGCTAAATCTTTAGCGACAAATGAACTTGGGGAATTTGAGTTTTTGGTGAGCATTGTTATTTGGTATGAAATGTTATATACTGTTAATTTGGTTAGTAAAAGTTTACAGTCTAAAAATATGCTTATAGATGTTGCTATTGAAAAAGTTAGAGGATTAGTAGTGTTTTTCAAAAAGTATAGAGATACTGGTTTTTCAAATGCTTTGGAAACTGCTAGAAAAATTGCTGTAGATATAGGTGTTGATCCAATATTTCTTCAAAAACGTGTTATTCAAAGAAAAAGAAAATTTGATGAGATCCCAAATAGTTTACCTTCAGTTGCTCCACAATCTAGTGAGGAATTATTTAGGATTGATTATTTTTTTATGCATAGTTGATCGAGCAATTACTTCACTTACTAAAAGGTTTGAACAATATAAAGAATATGAAAAGATTTTTGGTTTTTTATTTAACCCTGAAAAATGGTTCTCTTTAGATGATATGACTTTAAATAATTATTGTAGTAGTTTTGCAATGCTTTTAAAAAAGGTGAGAATTTTGACGTTAGTGGAGATGAATTGTTTATGGAATTAAAATTACTTAGAGAAGTTATGCCAAAAGAGATAATCTATCCTATTGACATTTTGAATTATTTGATGGGTGCTAACTGTTTTCAAAGTGCTATTATTGCTTATAGAATTTTACTAACTATTCCCGTAACTGTTGCATCTGCATAGAGAAGTTTTTCTAAACTAAAATTGTTGAAGTCATATCTACGGACAACAATGATACAAGAAAGATTAAACGGGCTAGCGATGATTGCAATAGAAAATGATATTTTGGAAAAGATCAAGTTTGATGATTTGGTGGATGATTTTGCATCAAAAAAGGCTAGAAGAATGGCATTGTTTAGATGAAAAAAATTAGATTGGTATATTAGTTTTATATATAACAATATTCTGTCAAAAAAAACATATAAATTATTTCAGGTTATTAAAAATGGGTCTTGTTTTTAATTTTGAATAGGATCTTTATAGAGTAGGATCTTTATAGAGTTTGAGACGGCCCTGATCTTGTTTTTAATTTTGAACAGGGTCTTTATAGAGTTTGAGACGGTCCTGGCTGCAACTATGCAGGGTTTGATAAACCCTGGCGACCAAGTCAATCTCTCTTTGCACCTTTTTACGATTCTTACGAAGCAACGCTCTCTATGGCTGGTGGCTGCTAATGTAAAAGGAATCACTTTACGTCCACCTGACTTCTCCATCCCTTTGAAAGATCTCTGTCGTTTCTAACGAGACCAGATCACCAGAGCCATTCTAATGAACACTGCCCAACGGCGAAGATGTTCACAAGAGAAGAGCTTGAAGCAAGTGAAGAGCTTGATAGCCATTGCTTCACTCTGCGTTGAAAACGATGTCCTTGTGTTCTCTGATGAAGTGTACGACAAGCTTTCCTTTGAAATGGATCACGTTTCTATAGCAATGATTTCATATTTATATGCATTATTATTTAAACACTTAGTATTAGTTATTTTTAATATGTAAAATAAACTGTTGAAGGTATATTATTAAAACATAAGTTTATACCATTTAATTCAAACATTTATACCATTAGGAATGGACTTGATATAAATATGGTTAATGTCCAAAATATATTCATTCAGGTGAAATAATTTTAGGTTTTATTTTGATCAAAAAATCATTTTAGGTTTTATTTTGGTCAAAAAAAATAATTTTAGGTTTTATTTACTTAATGAAATGAAACCACGTGATATATAGAATATTTAGGGATATATCATAAAAGATGTTTTTCTTTTGAAAAAATCACAAACAATATTTGTTTAGATACTAAGGTATTGTTTCGAAATATATGGAGGATTTATTTAGAAAGATATGGCTTATAATTAATTGACTTTTAAGCGTTGGACATAAATTTTTTTTAGGTAAATAAATATACCCGTATTTTGTGACCAATAAATTATGATAAAAATATATATGTTTCCGATTTTAGTATTGACCATCTTCATCTTCTCCAATGCTTACTATGTTTACAACTTAGAAGTTCATTCGTTGTTTTCTTTCTTCTAAATTTAAAACAATCTATTATTAAAAGAATATATGAATCGAGCAATTTGTGAATTGATGGAAGAAATTACTGCATATCAATGGTTAATGAATTGAGGCACATCATGGTGTAAATTTGAACCGGACAATACATAATAGAAACATGTCAAAGGCTAACAACCCAGGAAACTTGTAGATGCTGTAAATATTAATATATGTTGTTTATGTTCCAATATTAATAGAAGTCTGTTTAACTGCAGATGTGTGTAAAATAGGAAAATGACAAAAACATGAATTGATACAAAGCAAGTTTATAAGATAACAACTGACGTTGTGCAGAATATGAAGTGTGTTCTTTATAGTCATAGATTTTTTTTTGGGAGAATTGGAAAAACAAGACATGTTTTTTGTTTGTTTGTCAAAATAAGACTTTTGATACTTTTGTTCATTTTGGACAAGTTTTGCCCTTGTGTTGTGGAAAAAATAGTAAACTAAGATAAAAAAATATTAAAAAATATATAAGTCATTATAAACCAAAGTATATCTACTTCTATGTTTAAATTTTTTTTAAAAAAATTATGGAACTATGTTTTATTTAATGTCAAACCTAAGATAGAATATTTATTCTAGCCTTCTACGTACTGTACAAATCGAATACAAAGTATTACACATAGGTTTACCCTTGGTAGAAAATATATACTGCTCTTTCTTCAGCAATTTACCTTAGCTAGATTTTGTCTCGCATTATTCTAGCTATATATCACGAAGTTTACGAGACATTTTTATAAGTTTTACCCAACAGTCAATGAAATACCTTTTCTTTTTACGCGTCATACCTTATTCGCCTTTTACTAAATAATAGCTCTTGGCGAGAATGTAGTTTCCACTCTCTACATGTTTGTGCCTTACGTATGATGTATATTCTAGCCAAATAAAGTAAATATGGAAACTTCCAAATTTCGTGTGATATGTTTCCTAAATCTATCCTAAATCTATCATAAATCTATCATAAATATCTCTAAGTATATTTCCCCCCACGATTTTCTCCATCTTCACACGATCTCTTCTCCCTCTTCCTTGTTCCTCTCTTTTGTTCATCGACAAACAATCTTCTATCAACCAACGAAGATGGTTCTAATCTATGTTAAATCGGTGTATGGATGTCAAGTTTCAGTGACGAGTGAAATTTCTTGGCAGACAAACAAAGGCGTGGTCGAATGGTTACAATAGAAACTACTACTTCATTGGAGGAACTCAAGATCATGGTGTGTGAAGATTATGGGGTCGACCCTAATTTGGTTAATGTGGAGTTCAGTTATGATATGGTGAATCAAAGAGGAAATCCTCCCATTAGTATCAGCAATGATCGACAAGTATGTAACTTTGTGAGCTACATAAAGAAGGGTTCCTCTACAACTTTGTGTGTCACGTTCTCGGTACTGGTACTGGTGTAAAGGAAAAGACAAATCGAGTTCTAAGTGATGAGTTTGGTTAAGAAATTTAGGATTGAGAGAATCAAATAGAGTAATCGCAAACCTAGTGTTTAAACGTGAGATGTTGTGAAATTGATGGTAGAAGAGGAATAAGAGCGTCCGACGAAGGCGTAGAGTAAGACGAAATCTCAATTCTTGAGTTGTGCCTATAACAAAGAAAAGAAGTCGATAATGAGATTATCGATGAGAACTCGAAGACTCTACGGTGAACAAAAGAGTGATGGTGAGTTCTGACCTTAAATCGCCATTAAAGGAGAACTAGGTCGAAGGCTCGGCGGAGAAGAGGAGGAGAAATAACACGAGGGTTATTACCCGTCGACTCTTTGCTTTTTAATTATTGCCTTATTTTTAATATTTTTTTTTCAAATTAACAAATATACTTAAGGAAATTAGAATATTAATGGGATTACGTAAATATAAGGGCATTAAAATATAAGGGCATTATGGTATTAAAAAAAAGAAAAATCTTACTTACCTTAAAAATCTAAAATAAATCCTATTGTGACAAATCTATGAAAAAAGTGTCTTTATTTTCCAATTTTTCCTTTTTTTTTTGTCTAATAGTTCTAGAAATTGAAACAGTGATCTTAGATTATTTTGTTTGGACTAAAATATAATACACGTTTTTTGGTGTATATGAAAAAACACAATACATTTACCAGTTGTTTATAATGTGGGACTTAAGGTAATAATAACATTAATGATACAATTAAATATAATGAAACTCTAGTAAATAGTCCAAAATGAAATATCACACATGAAAGAAGTCATGATTTCTATTTTAATAGTATAGACTAGATTTTGATCCGCGCAACCGCGTGGATGTTTGTTTTCAGTTTTATATATATATATATATATATATATATTTTAGATCATACATTTTTAATGTTAATCATATTTTTAAAATGTTTATATAACTATTTCAAATATAATAATTTTATAGTTTACAGTAATTAATCAATTGTTTAAAACTGTCATATATATATTTGTCGCTTCTTATTAAATATTTATCATATTGTATTTGTGTTTCTTTATTGAACAAATTAATATACGCATTAAAAAACATATTACAAAATAATTTTGTATTAAATGTATGCTCAATTTTAACCCGCCGACCTTCAAAGCCGAATTTTCTATTAGCAATATTTTTTACGCTTTTTCATTTCAGATAATATATTCTTTTATATACAAAACTCTAAGATATGTTAATTTATATACATGTATTATATAGTTTGCGAATGTTAAGTCGTTATGTCATCGTACTATATTTTTAGCATAAATATTTTATATTTTTGATTTTTTATAAATTTATAAATTTAATGTAACGTTATCATATTTAGTTCAATATAATAATTTCATTTAATGTGAATTATTATTATTATAAAATAGATAAATTAGATAAATTTTTTTTTTTTTTAATTTTATAAATGATAACTGAATATATATTAATGCATAATAATATTTCATTGCTAATAAGTTGAAATATTAACATAAAATTTTTTGAAAATTAAGAAACTGTTAAAATATTTTTCAACAGATTTGTTAAAAAATTATATATATATATATATATATATATATATATATTTAAAATAAATAGATATCATGATTAAAAGATTTTATATTATTAGCTTTAATGAAATACATGTTAATTATTTTACATGTATTATATAGTTTAGTAATGTCAACACGTGTTACCTACGTATTATATTTTGAACATAAATATTTAAAGAAAATAAAATATATAAATTTAAAAATTTAATATAATTTTATTATATTTAACTCAATATAATAATTTTCTCTTAAAATGATTGATTATGGTTATATAATAGATAAAATAGGATAGAGTTTATATTTGTAATTTTATAAATATATAAATATATAATAATATTTCATAACTAATTTCGAAATTAGTGAAAATATTTACATATAATTTTTGAAAATTAAGATCTTGTTAAAATCTTTTAAACAGATTTGTTAGAATTTTTCAAAATATAAACTATAATTAGAAAGTTTAAGAAAATAATATAATTTTTTTTGTAGTAAAATCTTAATTAACTTTAATTTATAATAATATTATATTATTAATTACGAAATTACTTAATGCCTCATTTTATTAAAATATTTAAAAAAATTTATTAAGATTTTTTTAGATTTTTTTTTCAACAGATTTTTAATTAAAAAAATTAAACAATTTTATATGGGAAGTTGTTATATATGTCAATTATTTAAGATGTGATATGCCAAAATGTTATTTAGAAATAAATAAAATAAGATTCTCTAGGTAATGTTCATTTTTAAAAATATCACACATGAAATAAGATTAGACTGTCAGAGATTATGCTTTTCTCTCCATGCAAAATATGTATTCAATTTATTGTCTACTCATATTTCGAAAAGTTATGTGTTTGTAATATTCTAATAGCTATCCTTATTTTCTTTTAAAGATTATGCATTAGTTTTTTTTTTCTTTTGAGAAAAATATTATGCATTAGTTACGATGTTTTTTGTTTCCAATATTATAAAAGGATAGCAAATCGAATATTGTCATAACATAGTCAACAAGTATATTAAGAGCATAATTATTGGCATATCTTACTAGATCTCTTAAATTTAATGAGGTATTAAAAAAAAAGAAAAAGGCAATTAATTTAAGCTACGTATCTTATTTAGACAACGGAAGATACGTCTCTTGAATACCACGTGTCGTCTTTGTAGCTTTTGGGAGGAGAAAACGAGGGAAGCTCTACTTCTCGACAACGACGAAGTGAAGCAAAATCCGTTCCTCTCCTCCTCGGCGACGAATCAAATCGACGCCTGCGACAGAGGCTTAACGGATTGGCTCAGGATGGTCTCTCTCTTCTCAACTCTCTTCAATTCAATCTCGATCTTCTCGCGCCTCAGCTCCCTTCTGATGATCACGTCCAAATCCAATCCACTCAGTCTGCTTAAAACCTGGAAGAATGAGTATCAAAGGTATTTGCTTATGTAGCTCAAAAATGATGTGATAGTTGGGCGATTGATATTGGCTTAAGGATAATGACTCTGTAGTCTGTAGTATGGAAATAACAAAGGAACCTCCTTGTTTTACAGTCTTTGTTATCAGATATCTGTACTATGTAGTCTGTTGTTGTAGCCTAGTTAGTGAACAAGGATCCCGTTTCGATTTCTCTACAGTCAAAGGCCTGAGTTTTGAGGATTAATCGATTTTGTTTCAAGCAAAAAGTCTATGTATTTATTAGGAGTTTAAAACGTTTTATGATGCCAAGTTTGGGAGGAAGAAGCTGCCTGAAGATCCCCAAGAATCAAAGCCAGAAGATGGATCATCCAGCAACAAGGAGGAAGAAGCTTCCCAAGTCCCCACCAATCCAGCTCAGGTGACGTTTTTTTGCCTTTTTCTTAAAGCTTTAGAGAGATTTAATGTTCATTGCTTCCTGTAATAATCTATGTAAAGTTCTTAGAGCAGTAATGTCTGCTGTGTTCTTTTGTCCTAAGAAAAATGACTCAAAAGTTTTGGGTTTTCTGATGATTGCAGGAGGGTAACACTGGCCTTTCCAATGGGATCCGCGAGAAGCCTTAAGATCTTTGGTTCCCTTTTATTTTGTGGCACAGTGAGATCTTTGTTATAGTGTTTGGTATCTAAGCAATGGTTAGCATAAGCATTAACTGTTGCCTTTTAATGTTCCTTCTGCAGGAAAAAGTCAATGTTCCCACCTTTTGAATTTGCAGAAACTCGTGCTCTCGCTGAGAGTCTGAGTAGGTAAGTGATTGTGTGTATTTCTTGTGTTGTGAAATATTGGGTGTGTGTGTGTGTACAGTGTGTTTCATGGTTTGTGGGAATCCTTGTTTTTTTTCCAGGGATATCATCCGTGGGAACCCAAATGTGAAGTGGGAAAGCATCAAGGTAATAGACTAATAGAGAACGCCAAAAGGCTGCTCAAAGAAGCTGTGGTGATGCCTATCAAATACCCCTCGTATGCCCCTTCTTTCCTGTCTAAAAGCCAAATGTCAGTTTATGTTTGGTGCTTTGAATGAATCTCTCCATACTTGTGAATTTTTTCAGGTACTTTAATGGTCTGCTATCTCCATGGAAAGGGATTCTTCTTTTTGGCCCACCTAGTACCGGAAAGGTGCCAAATGATTCTATCTCCAACATGTTATTCCTCTGAGGTTCTGTTTCTTGTGTAACAAGTCTTGTTTTGTGTTCTGTAGACTATGCTTGCAAAGGCTGTTGCTACAGAGTGCAACACAACGTTCTTCAACATCTCAACCTCATCTGTCATTAGAAAATGGAGAGGTTTGAATCTTCTTCTTCCTCTTGCCATTGTCAGTCAAAATCATTATAAATTAGTGTAAGTCGGTTAAATCAAGCAATAAGACTAATGAAAATCCACAAGTTTTTCTAATTTCTTTTTTTGTATATCTAAATTTTTATCAAAAATAAAATTATGTTTAATAACTTTTTTTAAGAACCCCTAATTAAGAAACTACCAATGGAACACTAAAATTAAAGATCTCTTAACCAAAGTTCTTAACTTCACTTTAATACTTAAAAAATCACTAAGAACTCCTAAGTGGGTTCTCCCAATAAACATGCTCTAATAATAATTACCAAATCATTGGAAGAAAATCAATCGATTCCCAAATGATTGCCAATTACTCATATTTACAGTTAAAGTCGTTTGACTCTTCCAAGGAAATCGTATTCATTGGTTCTCCTATATGTACAGAGACGAGAATGCCTCTAACCTATCATCTCTTCAGTATTCACTTCAATCTTATTAAATTTTAAACTTTACAATGGCCGGTTTAAACGATTTGAAGCTGTAAAAGTCAATGCCTAAAGTTAGAGTGAAGGTGATTCGTCTATGGAAACAATAACCTGATGTTGAAATGGTGTGAAGTTTATTCAAAAGTAAGATTGTTTCTTCTGTCTATTTGTTCATTTGATCTTCCTTTTAATATATGTTTGAGATTATTGTGTTAATTTAAATTTGTTTTAATTTATGTTTTAGGGAGATACGATCCATGGCACTGTGAAGAAAGAATTGATCCTTTCATAAATTAAGGTGTTTCGTAGTTGATAGTCGATTTCATAGTAACTGAGAACAGGGGAGTGAAAGTTTCAATGCAATTGAGAACAGTATTATTTCTGATTCACCAGATCTACGTAAAATATTATATACATTTTGTAAGTAGTAACTAAACTAATAATATTGTGTTTATTTTCTACTGTAAATATACAGATCGACGAATGTTTTGTGGCTGTTCCTCTTAACAGTCTTAGTCTAAGGTTCGGACTTTTGTTACGCGCCATTTGTGTCCAGTGAAAATCAAGGAAAAGAAATATGAAAGTGGCTAAAGGTGACTATTGAAGTCACAATAGAGTAGAGAGTTTTTTTAAAGTTTAAGCTATTTTTTCTTTGCTGGTTTTGGTGTCTTCTGGTTTTTAGTACTATTGTCATTTTATTTTCTGAGATGTTTTCTCTCATTGTTATTGTCTATTTTTGTATAATCTATAAATCCTCTTTCTCATTTCATGTTTTTTTTTTTTAATTTATTGTATGCGCTAAATATGTTTAATGTTTAACAATGTTACTATAGTCAAACTTAAGTTCAATAACAACCCGTCATTGGATCCATAGAACAACCTATACTATTCATTGTGTAGACTGACCTACCAGGTGAACTTGTATAAGTAGAGTTTAGTATTACCTTCCATGGCGATTTGAGTGTATGTAATAATCCTCTTTTGTAGATACTTGCAAGCTTTCCCTCAGCTTTATTATTTTCATGTATTAGTTTATCAAAATATAAACTACAGTTAATAAATGTTTTTCTGTATATTCATAGGTTCTATATTAACAAACATCAATACATATCATTTTGTAGATCACATAGACCATTGCGTTTATATAAGTAATAACTACAAAAGAGGATATGGTGCTGCCGTTTGTTCTATGTACATAACCTATATTTACATCTAAGTATGCTTCAGTTCAAGTATCCAGTCTCGAACCTGAATATCTTTGAGAGGTTATGATTGTAACATTCAATCTATGCTGGCACATGGTCATAATATTCTGAAAGGTGTTGATACGTTCTCTAAGCCGTTCCTATCTATTTCAAGTGATTTTCTATCAATAAGTTAAAAGAAGATAATCATTGAGGATAAGTTAGCAAATGACGACCGATAACTCAAAACGCTTATCGTCACAACCGAATCAAAATCAGATAAACATAGATAAGATTTAAAATCATAACTAAATATATATATATATATATATAAGTACAAACATATAGTTGTATTATTTATTTTATTTTACAATAAATTCATCTCTATATTTTTAGCACATCAATATATTTTTCTAATATTTAGTAAAATTATATCTAAACCACATTTAAATTTTATAAAACATATTTTATATACACTAAATAATACAATAAAAATTACATGGAAGTCGAATTTCAAAAATTTAATTAATACATATACAGTAAATTAATTATTTTTTTTATTTTTATAAAAATATATTCTAAAATTAAAAAATCCAGAAATGGAAATTTTTATAAATTAATAACTTTATATATTAATAAAATATCATAGTCCCAACATTATTTATTTATAGAATTTTTATTGTATTACATATTATCCATTACACATGTTTCTATCCTAAATTTATACAAACTATTTTCAAAAATATAAAGTGCATCATCTACCTTTGTAATACTAATCTTATCGCGGGTTTTACCCTAGTCACTAGTATAAAGCATGTTTAATCAATGTCATCTGCTGAAGAATAAGATTTTCGTGTTTCTCCTTTAAAGAATATTAAGGTAGATAACTTTTAGTGTTTAATAATATGATTTAGGAGTTGGACTATTTATGTAACTATTTTAGTAATAAAATCTTACATTTACGTGCATATAGTTACTTGGATTATTTAATTATATTATCCCATATGAGTTTAGAAAAAGCAAAGATCACAGGCCTAGTAATGTGGAATGCACCATGCGAGGTTGTTTGGTAAGATGTTTGTTTCATTCACAAATTTGATCCAGGCCCATTTTCTCTTGCTTATTTACTTTATTGATATATTTATTTCCATATCAGGTAATTCATCTTATAAGTGTCCAGATTTAAACTCTTGTAAAGTTTTATGTTATAAATATCTTAACGCCTAGAAAGAGGGATGTAAAGAGAGACTAACGCATGAACAATAGTTTTAAATATTATATTTTCTATATAAATCAATTTAAGAGTTTCAGAATATTTTTAAATAATCAAAAGTGTTAAAAAGCAATGTTATAACAAATATTTCTATTCATTAGTTGATCATAGTTTATAGTGTTAGTGACTCAGGACATACACAATGACAACTGTATTCAAAACATAAGGGTTTGCAAGGTTCCTTACAAAATCCAACCATTTGTGGGTTAACCAGCTTGGAAATTTGAAGATCCAATAACGGCAGAGACTTTTTTTTCTTGTAACATACGTTTTGCCTTACCACACTCTGAACTGTTACAAATATCATCACTACAACAAAGAATGTAATACACATAACTACATAAGTAATGCAGACTACGCAGTCTAACTAATTGTTTATGATCATCTTCCACCGGCTTACCAGTTCCACGGCCTTTCACCCTTATCATCCCAAAAAATATATCATCTTCCACCGGCTTACCAGCTTTATGTATGTTTTATAATCTCTTTGCCTCGTTACACACATCACATGCACAAAAAATACTCTTTGATAGTTACTAATAGAATATACCAAAGATTAATGTTTCCTTCTATTGGCTGAGTTATCGTGTGGTGTGAATTAGAATTTTATGGACGGACCGTCGAGATATCATACTTTTGTAAAATGTTCAATTATTGTTAACACTTGAAAACACCAGGAACGGTAAATATATGTATGGACTCTCTCTCTATCTCTCTCTCTCCCTAACCTCATGGCTCCTCTGTTACTCTTCCTTATCTTACATAAGATCAACCGTTGCAACGTGTATGGAAATGGTTGGATCGTAGACATCACACACCGCATAACGCCGGAGATGATTTCTTGGGGAACCGGGGGCGTCGGATTAGGCCAGTTCTTGTGGCTGAAGAAGAGTATCAAGAAAGGTGACAACATCAACTCCTCTTTCATGAATCTCTCTGTTTACACTGGAACTCATGTCGACGCTCCTGGACACTTCATCGGTTCCGATTTCGATGCCGGCTTCCACGTTGATAACTTAGACTTGGATGTTTTCAACGGTAACTTCCCCTCTCTCTTGGTTATGATTTTTTTTCTTCTCGTAATCTGTGGTTTTGAGTTTCACTTGGCACGTTTTTGAATAGGGCCTGGATTGTTAGTTGATGTTCCAAGAGATAAGAACAAGATCACAGGTCTTGTTGGCTTCCTCTGTTCTGTATCTTGTTTGGTGATGTGTGATTCGTAACGTGGGGATTTTCCTACATACAGCTGAAGTTATGGAGTCTCTGAACATTCCCAAAGGAATAAAGCGTGTTCTGTTTAGAACTTCAAACACAGACAGGTTTAGTCTTTGTTCCCTCTGACCAACTTCTTTTGAACTGTTGAGTTTGAGTCTTGTGTTTTTTTTAAGAGGGCTCATGTACAAGAGAGAAGAGGACCTAAGCTTCGTGGAATTTTCAGCTGATGGTGCCAAATGGTTAGTCGAAAATACAGACATCAAGCTTGAGGGTACGATTATTACCATTATATACTTGGTATCAGCTTAACCAACCAAATCAGATGTAAACCGGAATCACATAATGAACATGGCATTCAAATACAGGGGTTGATTATCTTTCGGTTGCTGCCTATGATGATCTGGATTCTGCGCATATTGAGCTTCTGATGTCAAAGGTACTTTTATATGTGCATATATCTAAATATAGATATGTGTGTGTTTTATCATTGAGAGTTGAGTTCTACATTTGATTGGTTTCTTTAGGAGATAATACCAGTGGAAGGCTTAAAGCTGGATGAAGTGGACTCAGGATTGTACTATGTGAACTGTTTGCCAATGAGATTGATTGGAGCTGAAGGAAGTCCAGTGAGATGTGTTTTATTGTCTTAGAGAGAAAACTCAACTCATCTCCGACGTCATATGATGAATATAATAAGCAAGAACACATGGGTTATATGATCACTATTGAAATTTGATAACTACGTTTCGGTCATATATTGCCCTGAATCAAGATGGATCGTTTGGTTTTAAAGTCTTGATTTGTCTTTTTTTCCCACTTTTGTTTGTTGATAGAGAATTTAAACATGCATCCATGTATTAGATGATGTGTGTTTGTTGTAAGTTTAACACTCGTCCAGTTTTTAACAACTCTTGTAAAGTTTTATGTACTTATAATATCTATAATTTTGAAGCCTAGAAAGACGGATGTAAAGAAAATGTTTACGGTAGGATAATAACAATTAGTATATTTTTCCATATAAATCAATTTAAGAGTCTCAGAATTTTTTGAAATAATCAAAATGTTGAAAAGTAATGTTAAAACAAATATTTTTTTATCATATTAGTTGATCATAGTTTATAGTTTTGGTGGCTCAGGACATACACAATGACAACTGAATTCAAAACATAAGGGTTTGCAAGGTTCCTTACAAAATCCAACCATTTGTGGGTTAACATCCTTTGAAACTTCAAGATCCAACAAGAGCAGAGATTTTTCTTCATGTAACATACGTTTCGCCTCAACAATCTGAACTGTTACGGATATCACCAATGCAGCACAAGATGTAATAAAGATAAGTAGCACAATCTAATTGTTTACAATCATAAATAATATTAAAAACTGTCTTTTTTCTCAAAAGACTGTCTAAGCTTTAGAGGTGAGGCTTTTGAGTTTCACATATTATACAGAACTTTACCAGTAAGAACTAAAAGGACGATGAAAGCAGACTTGAATGAACCCATCGCTGAAGAAAACTGTGTGTGTTTTTTTTGGTCGACGACAAAGTGAATAGATATATGTTCTAGACATTAGACAATGTATAGTTTTATAGAATAGAAAAATGTGATAAGATCAAATCTTTTATATATGGTAAGAAAAACAAATTTCTTTATCAAAAAAAAAAAGAAAAAAGAATTTCTGAAAGATCAAATCTCATTAAATGAATAGTTGACTATCTATACTAATAAAGTAGACTTTTTTATCTCTTTGGGGGGAAAAATGCCATGTGGCATTTTCTTTTAATAATTAAAATATTTTCTCAATTTAAATTTAATGAAATTTGATATTAATTGTGAAATAAATTGGGATTTTAAACTCTCCTTCACACAGGTCCAAACGTTTATAAGAGTGTTTTGAATCTGACCCGGACCCGTAGTTGAACCGATAAATTTGGTGACCCAATATAAATCGGATTTGGGTTTTGTGAAAAACCCATAAAACACACAAAAACTCACTAAAACCCGATACATATTGCATCACTGGTTGAACCAATAGATAATTTTTATTTTTTACTATTTTTAGTTCAAGTTATGTTTTAAAATTATTTTTTACATTCTAAATTTCCAATTAAAAATTTAAAGTTTTCAGTTTTATTACCATCTTCCTCTTCTTCTACACTATAATTTACGTTTGCAAGAAAGGTGAGTCATGATTGTGCTTGAGCCGCACGTCCGTAAAACAGACTAAAGCACGATAAGGCTTATTATTCCTCTACACTACAATTTACGTCTGTCAAGAAAGGTGAGTAAATTATTTGTTTATTTTTTCTTTAACTTAGTTTATAACAAATCATTACATTTTTAATTTACAGATCAAAAAGAATAAAATCATATGATTATGTGAATTACAAAACAGAGTTTTGGATTGTTGAAGAAGAAAAACCTCGCGAGCTTGATTATAATAAATTAGAGAATGCTCTTGCTGAAGAATATCCCAAAGATGATGAAGTGACAAATTTAGAAAATTTTGTTGGTAAATTTTAAAATTTAGAGAAAACAAAAATTATTTGATGTGATCTGGTTTTAGTTTATTTTTGTTATTGACAATTTATTACAATGATGTTTTAATTTTGGCTTATTTTGGATTGGAAGTTTAATTTTATGTCTTGATTTTTTTAGATGTCATAACTCTTATGTTACAATTTTTTTTAAATAGTCTAAACTATTTCATAGATATTTTGTATGTACACTTAAAATACTTAACATTAGTTTTTATATATATTTGTTTTCATAGCTAACATATTATTATATAATAAAATTAATTCATTTATTAATCTGCGATTCATCCGCGGTTGATCCAATGATCCAGTGATCCGGTAAATCATCTGATTCAGTGTCCGGGTCGAGTTTCAAAACACTGGTTTATAGGATTTCTTTGTATTTGATGTTGACGATGGAGAATATAGTCTCCACAATTCTCCTTCTTTAACTCAATCGACGTAATCATTCATATAATCAATCCAGAAATCCCACTCATCCCACTATCTCCTATTGAATGCTTCTTTAGTTCCTGATTTCTCAGTTTCATTGTATATGTATAAACGGTGTTAGAGTTTGGATGATAATCCCTTTACTTTTCCCAATTCAATCATTGTCGAATTCCTAGTTTCATTGTTCGGAGTTGAAGACAAATCGGTGTAGAGATATTCAGACTACGCTACAACAATTTTGGCAAGCCTGAAATGTTAAGAAATATGTGAGATATTGGGGTTGATATGTTGTTGATTAATGGGAAGGTATACTGGTTTCTTATTTCAATTTACCGGTTAATGATTGCTTACTTTTAAAGTAGTAGTTTTCTTATGCATCATTTCCTTTCTCAGGTGGTGCTTTTACATACGTTAATCAACTTTCTCAGGTTTAACACCTTCAAACATTTCTTGAAAGAAAGCTCAGTCTATGACATAAGTATCTAAGATTCCAACTAAATTAACTTTTTTTACGACTATCGATTTTTATTCTATTTTTATTAATCGATTAGTAACAACTACTTATACTACGGTCGCAAACCACTATCAAAAAGATCATAAAATATATTTTTTTACATATTTTCATTTTACATATTTTTAACATATTTTATTTACTAAGACCATATAATAAATTATAAATTTAAGTAAGAATACAACATACAAATCCGGCGCGTAGCGCCGGAATATCACTAGTGTCTAATAATAGAAAACTAAGAAACGGTTTTGGGCAAAACAAAGTTTTCTTAGCTTTGTAACGGTTAAAAACAAAGCTATACTTATTATATATCCTATAAAAAACGTTTATAATAGCTTTGTAACGGTTAAGAAAGGAATAGATCATCACAATCATGAGAAAGGCCTTTGTCTCAAGCTTGAAGCTATGGAAACTGAAATAGGGAAGCTCGTTGTGACGGCGACAAGGGAACATCAACAAGAGGAGAAAGAGATTAGTGAGAAAGTGATGCAGATAAGTATTTGGAATATTTCTAAATATCTTATTATTTATTTTATTAGTTATATTAAATTAGATAATTACTTTTTGTTTGTATTTTCTATATTTTAATGGTTTTTCTATTTTATTTAAGATTAGGGTTTTCTAGATTTAAGAGTTTATTATAAATAGGCATTCAAGCCTAAAGTTGTATTCAGACTTTGATAATTAACAAATTAGCTTTTGCTTTATACCTCGAAAGAGATTTGATTCAATTCATCTTCTTTGAGAAGCCTTGTTTCGATTCGATTAAATTCATCAAACAGAAAGTTAGTCTCAAGACGCTATCGAAAGAAACACTTGAATGATCCAAGAACAGGTCTCTAGAACCCTTAAAGTTCTTTGATCGACCGTTCAACCTATCGTCTGCTGCATCAGTTGGTATCATATATCACAGACTGATTTTCATTTGCTAATAAAATACACAAACTATTTTGGATCCCCTTTTAATACACGAACTAATTTCCGTTGCCTATTAAATACACAAACTTTTGAAATTCGTAGGTTTTACACATCATTTTAAACGGCATTAAATATATCTAACGGAAGTAACGACGATGTTAACGTTTAATAAAACATGTTTAAATTTTGAAAAAATAATTCCTTAAAAATACACGAACTAATTTCTATTTGCTAATAAAATACACCAACTATTTTGGATTCCCGTTTAATACACGAACTAATTTTTGTTTCCCGTTTAATACACAAACTTTTATAATTTGAGATTTTATACATCAATCTAGACGAGATAACAGAAGTTGACATTAGTTTTAACTAAACATGTGGTTAAACTGTGAAAATCATACTCACCCTCAGCAAAAATCTCTCAAATCGATTGAGCCCTATTTCAAGTTACTTTCCATTCGAGTTTGGAACCCTAATATGTTTCAACTTTATTATTCTTCAAACTATGTTCTTTTTCATCTTCTTCGCTTTGATTTCCCTTTATGTTACTTCGAAGTGTAGTCTCGATTTCCATTTATGTGTTTCTAATTCTTATTATTCGATTTGAATCCAGTGGTAATGATTCAATCAGGCTAATTTACACTATGGAAGCGGAATAGAGAAGAAAGCTAACAATATAATCTATCGAGAGGATTTTTAAAGAATTTTTCTTTCGCAGTTTAACCACAAGTTTAACTAAACACTAACATCGTTTTCATTTCTGTTAAACATAGTTGATATCGTCTAAGTCACGTTAAACATAGTTGATATCGTCTAAATCGATATGTAAAATCTGCAAATTTCAAAAGTTTGTGTATTTAATGAGAAACAAAAATTATTTCATATATTAAACGGGAATCTAAAAATAGTTGGTATATTTTATTAGAAAATGGAAATTAGTTCGTGTATTTTTAAGGAATTTTTTTTGCAATTAATCACGTGTTTAGTTAAACGTTAACGTCGTCATTACTTCCTTTAAATATAGTTAACACCGTTTAAAATAATGTGTAAAACCTACGAATTTTAATAGTTTGAATATTTAATAGGCAACAAAAATTAGTTCATGTATTGAACGAGGATCCAAAATAGTTTGTGTATTTTATTAGCAAATGAAAATCAGTCTATGTATTTTTAAGTAATTTTTCCAATTCACAAATCTGATCCAGGCCCATTTTCTCTTGCTTATTTACTTTATTGGTATATTTATTTCCATATCAGGTAATTCATCTTGACCGTCCGGTTTGGTAGATTACCTACACTTCACAGTTTTCACTTTTCCCTTACTATGCCCCATATGAATCGTTGATTCTGCACGCGATTCATTGTAGTCTAATGTACTGTCTGCTTTTAAATAAATAAAATAAAGTAGGATTTCCTATAAATATATACAAAATTTGTAAATATTCTTTTAAAGGTCCAAATTAGGCCTGGAACTTATTATCCGGGATCCGGATTCGATCCGAGATCCGCTCCGAAAATAGAATATCCGGGACGTCCGGATCCAAATCCAGATAGTAAAATCAAGGATCCGTCAAAACCGAATCCGGATCCGGATATCTTAGATTTTAGGTCGGATATCCGGATCCGGATCCGTACTTTTAAAATATATTATTTTTTAATTTTATCAATAATTTTATTTGATATATTAATATTTATTCATAAAATTAGTTTTATAATACTATATTTTATTTTATTTTTAAATATTCTATTCATATTTATATTTATAAATCTTGCATAAATATTTAATTTATGTATTATTTTAGATATTTTTAAAAATATTATTTTTTATTTTATTAATTATTTTTACGAATATGAATCCGTATCGGGATATCCGCGGATAGTATGATAACTAGACGGATATCTGAAATCCGGAAACCCCGAATCCGGATCTGGATACTAAATCCACGGATCCGGCGAATCCGAATCCGGATATCCGGATTCGTCCCACCCTGAGTCCAGATCAACTGTTATATAATTATAGAAAATTCCCCCTAAAAGCAGAGATATTTAAATTTTCAAAACGAAAAGTTAATTAATTTATTAATTAAACTTTTATTTTTTGAATAAATAATACTAGTAGATGTGTGTGTGGCCGCACGTGCTAGAAAGGGTCGGCCTCCTAAAACCACCATTATCCCGGTTTCTTAGCTAGATTTTTAAAGTTAATGACCCATTTTCGGAACCGTTTAGAGCATCTCCAACCCAACCTCAAATCTTCAAATTTTGAGGTTTTTGTCATTCCAATCCAACCTCAAATCCTCAAATTTTGAGGTTTTGAATAGTGACACCTCAAATTTGAGGTTTCACTGTTCAAAACCTCAAAACTACTATTCATTTTCTTTTTGGTCCTTACAATTATTTTCTTTCACAAATATCTCTACTACTTTTATTTGGAATAATTTAAGTACACCACAATAAAATAAATATTACATAACATATTCGATTTCAATAACTTTTAGCTCGTAATCTACAAATTAAAAATAAAAAGGCTCACTTATCACTTCGGAATGTGTTGTTTGAGCACATATAAGGGAATTACAAAAATTTGATTAAGCAAATAATACTTAAGTAATTTGATATTGTATATGTAATTTTCTAAAATTTGTATGTATATATAGTTTTATTATATAATATTGTAATATTTTGTGCTGTATAATATATTAAAAGTATGTTTTATAAGTATTTGTGTAATTTTATCATTTTTAGTAATTTTATTAATATCAAGGACAATAATGCAAATAAAATAAAATTTTAATGATTTTTTGAGAAATCATGGTTGGAGTAATCAAACCTCAAATCTTCATTTTGAGGTTTTATTCCCGTTAAAATGAAGTCTTGGGTTGGAGATGCTTTTCAAGGGCATGTTTCAGCAAACGATGAAAGTGGATTTTTTTATGTTTTTTTTATTTTTTCTTCCTCTCTTTC
The DNA here is from genome assembly GCA_016771965.1 of Brassica carinata. Taxonomy (NCBI): domain Eukaryota; kingdom Viridiplantae; phylum Streptophyta; class Magnoliopsida; order Brassicales; family Brassicaceae; genus Brassica; species Brassica carinata. The sequence goes on from CM028689.1 coordinate 30,004,806, forward strand.
TTTTTTTTTGTTTCTCCGTGTTCTCCGCTGCACAATCCGCCGAGAGAGTGATCAACCAAGTGTTGAAGAAGCTCCCCTCTCAATCCCCACCGCCGGATGATGTCCCGGCGAACTCGAGCCTCATCAAGGTCATACGCAGAACTCAATCCGCTCAGAAGTCGCGCGGGGACACTCACTTGGCCGTGGATCAGATCATCATCGGTCTTCTCGAAGATTCTCAGATACGTGATCTGTTGAGAGAAGTCGGCGTTGGCGCGGCGAAGGTTGAGAGAGGATTCAAGCAGTGAAGGAAGCAGCAGTGAATCAGAGAGAGGACTCTCGTTAAGAAAGGAGCATCTGGAAGACTCGTCTAGTGATGATGGAGATGGAGAGACTTTAAGCTCTCAAGGTCTTCTTCCTCCTCAGGTTCTTCTTATTGTTTCTCTGTTCTATTGTATTTGCTTTCAAAGTTCGTAGCTTTTTGTTAGGACCAATGAACATTATTGATTAACATCAATTAGTTCCTTGTGGATCAATACTTTTGGATTAGTTTGGGAGTCTCAGACAACTCTCTTTTCTATTGGTTTTAGTAATTGAGTTAATGAGAAACCAAAATATCACAACTTTGGATGGTATTTGATCAGTGACAGTTTCATACAAAAGTTGCCAAGGTATCTATGTCACACTGAGATATGCTTATTAAAACTTTCCTTTGTTAGGTCAATAACAGAGACATGTCTATAGCTGTCCTTAGAGAATTTATATCCAAATGCAAGAAAGAGCATGAGGCAAAGTTATTTAAAAGAAACAGATCAGCTTCCAAAGTGGCCGAGAAGGATTCTTTTGAAGCTTCCAAGGAAGAAACTCCTGAGAATTTCTTGACTGCTCCAAGCCTGCAGAACGCTTGACCGCTCATGAAGTCTTGTGTATGTGTTCACATGGAGAGATTGTTACTTTTAGCAACCAGCCACACAAGTTTAGACTTGTATCTATGTGTTGTTTTTAATTTGTGTTCAGGTCATCCACCTTGAAATACACAGAGATCCATGATCTTATGGAAGCGGTACAAAACCTTAATCTTATTTGGAGTTTTGTTGTGTATTCTTATGCTAAGCTCTTTGTATTGACAGGCTGATGTGGACAACAGTAGGACAATTGACTACAGCCAGTTCATTGCAGCGACCATCCATCTCAACAAACTGGAGCATGAAGAACATCTTGTAGCTGTGTTTCAATACTTTGACAAAGATGGAAGCGGTTACATAACAATCGACGGGCTGCAACAAGCGTGTGTTGAACATAGTATGACTGATATTTTTCTTGAAGACATTATCAAAGAAGTTGATCAAAACAATGTAAGCTTATAAAACAATGTTCATATTTTTTTTTTTGAAACCCTTAGTTAAGAAACTACCAATGGAGTACAAAAACTATGAATTTCTTAACTAAAGTTTCTAATTAACATTTATTATTATAAAAGTCATTAAGAAATCCAGATGGGGTTATAGGGATAATCATGCTCTAATATTCCTTCCTCTTCACTTACTCATGATCCAACGGCTTACGCTTCTTTGCTTTCGCTAATCAACCATCTGGTTTTCATCTAACGGTCAGTATTAAACCTAACCATTATTATTACCCGCTCCAAAGCCTTTCTCTCTCTGACCAAAGCGAGCTTCTTCTTCTTCTTGGCTTCGCCGTGTGACTATTCTCCGGTACCGGACAACTTGAAAAGAACGAGACTTTTCTCTCGCTTTCTTCACCCTTTGCGATGCCATCACGGTGGTGCAGTGGTGGTTGACGTGGTGATCAGTCTCTCTGAAGACTGTTCGGAGGGTGAGATGAGCCACACGAAGCTGAAGAGAACTCAATCGTCGTTTCTCAGATCATCTCCGACGAGTTACAGTCTTGCTTCGATCACAGAATGTGACGCCTCTCACCACGATCTCGAAGCTGGTGAGAAAGAGGAGAAACAGAGGAGAAGAAAACAGAGTAAATCATTCGGTTCAATCAACCGAACCGGATCGATTCGAATCAAACCGGGTCTCGCCTTCACACTCGCGTCTCTCTCTTTCCTCACCCCCTCATCTTTCTTACTCTTCTTCGTCTTCTCTCAAACCGGTACGTCGGAGAATCTCCTACTCTGTTTAATCTCCGTCGCCGTCGCTCTGTTCTTCGCGTCGAGGAACATGTCGTTTATCAACCAAACCGTATCCGCAATCAAACTAACCGGAAAGAAGCTCAAACACAAACCGGAACCGGTTCAATGGTACATCGGAGATTCGAATCAAGAACCAATCAAACCTCATAAAGAAGAAGAAGGAAAGACACTGTTCGTCCAGTTCTTCAGCAACGGAGATGTCTACGAAGGAGAGTTTCACAGAGGAAGATGCAATGGAAGTGGAGTTTACTACTATTACGTAAACGGACGCTACGGAGGGGATTAGATCAATGGAAGATACGACGGCTATGGAATCGAGTGTTGGTCCAAAGGAAGTAAGTTCAAAGGACAGTACAAGCAAGGACTAAGACATGGTTACGGTGTTTACTGGTTTTACACCGGAGATTCTTACTCCGGCGAATGGTTCAACGGTCAAAGCCATGGCTTCGGTGTTCAGACATGTGCTGATAGAAGCTCTTATGCCGGAGATTTCAAGTTTGGTGTCAAACATGGACTTGGAACATACCAGTTCAGGTAATAATAAAATAAAATAAAAACTCTGTTTTTATTACATGACTCTTTTTTTTGAACGAGTTTTTATTACATGACTCTCTGTTTTGGTTTTCAGTTATTAAATGTTGTAGAAATGGAGATAAGTACGTAGGAGAGTATTATGGAGACAAGATCCATGGTTTCGGTGTAGACCATTTCGCTAATGGTCACTATTACGAAGGAGCTTGGCACGAAGGTCGTAAGCAAGGCTATGGCACGTACGGATTTAGAACCGGAGGTTCAAAATGCGGTGAATGGGATGATGGTAACCTCGTTAACCGGCTTCCTCTAGAAACTGGTTGTAACGTCCCGGGCCCGGCCCAAAATGAAACCTGTGCCACGCGACAAGAAGGAGAAACCCTAACTCTAATCCTCCCATTTCCTATGAAATACCTCGACCTAAGACACGGGCACACAGACAAATAGCGCTCGCCCGACCAGAACTCCGCCGCCTCCCACCACCGCCGACCAGCCCCGCCGTCGCCGACCGCGCTGCTTCGCCGTCGGCCGAGCCGCCTTGAGAAGCCCGAGCCATCAATCCCGAGTTCCCAGCCGCCGTCTCCTTGATTCGTTTTCCTATCACTATCTCAGATCTGAACCTTAAGGTTTAATCCCCACCTCTCTTCTTCCTCGGAAATAGCAGATCTGAAAACCTAAACCCTTCTTCCCTCCTTGTATGACCCTTGTGGATTAGATCGGAGGCGATCATCTTCTTCCCAACCCTAGATCGGATCTGCGACTACAACAAACTAAGGTGAGGACTTGGTTGTGAACTTGTCTCATGTTGAGTAATCCGTTAGGATATAGTCCTTTGTTAATCGAATCTACATCTTGTGTTTTGTGGTGATGAGAACTGTGCTAGATCTAGGTTGATTGAGATGTGTGATATGTGTTGATGTGATAAAGCACTTAGACATGCTAGGATGGTAATGAAATGTTGTGCAAATGATGAGTATGAGGAATGAGTATGAAGAATGAGTAAGAGAATGAGAACGAGTATGTGTCCATGAGTTGATTGATGTCCTGTTTGGACCACCGAGAACGGGTGGGCGTCTAGGGTCTAGGATGTGTAACCCGCGGGACAGTAGCCTAACACGAGGTACCAGAGGCCCACGGACAAGAGCCTAACACGAGGTACCGTGGGCGAGATGAGATGAGCCTACCGCAAGATGCGGACGGTGGAACAGTATGGCGCCTAGGATCGAAGTCAATGCCGAAGTCGTGGCATAAATATGGCGTTGTAACGACCGGGGCGACAGAGCCGATGGGCCAACGCGGTTGTAACTCGGATAGCCATTTAGGAAGCTGAAGAGGGGGGACGGTTTTCCTTAAAGGGCGCCCCATTCAGGATAGGCCGGCACGAGGTGGGACGTCCGTAAACGGCTATAGGTCCTTACGTCTAGGTTGATTGTTGTCGAGTCTAATTGTGATGAATGCTGCATAATAGTTCCTATTAGCTTATGACTGTGTTGACTGGTTGCTTTTCCTGAGCTGAGTTCGTGGGTTCCTAGAGCCTGCCCTCACTGAGTCGTTTGTACTCACCCCTCCTTCTTTTCAGGTATGGCCGGGAGGGAGCAGGAGTAGAAGTCCGTATGGTGCCAGTGTTTTCTTTGAAGTTCTTTTCAGTTCTGTTTTCCTCTCGAGATTTCTTTAAGTTTTCGTTGAATGATCACCTTTTGAGATGAATTCGGTTTTATGTAAGACTATGCAAGTTTAAATAAAGAGTTTTTGGATGAAATGAAAAAGGTTTAAGGTTTTGAGAAAGATCCTCGGGACTGGGATGTTACAATTGGTATCAGAGCGGGGGTTAAACCCGCCCAGTGCTGTCCTGGATGGGTAGATAGGATTAGGAAAGAAAAGATCGAGTTTTCAAACGTTTGCAAAAAGGATTTCAAGTTGTTGATAAAGAAAAAAAATATATATATATATATATATATATATATATATATATATGTATATTCATTTATAAATGCACCACTCGGACCGAAACTCCTAGCTTGCTCGGTAAGTAATAACTCGTACGAATCATGACCTAATCCCGCTTCGTTTATCACAGGATGCCTCCAAGGAACACCAGAGCCGCACCAGCAGCCGGAACAGCCCAACGAACCGCACGACGGGCCACCCGGTCCGCGTCCCAAGCCTCCAGCGAGGCAGAGAGCCAGAGCGCGGTGGCCCCGGTGAACGGGAACCCAGCAGGGGCGCCAAATGCCGTGAACGCCGCGATCTTGGAAGAACTGCGAAGGTATCGAAGCTTATGGGGACAACTCCCCAATGGCGAGGCCGCAACAGCAGCCGGAGCCATTCGATACCACAGAGTGGGCGAACCCGCCACCCCTCCACCACCGCCACCGATGGCGCCTGCAGCAGTGCAGCCCCAGGAACCCAACTATTGGGACATGATGAGACACATGAGGAACATGCAGATGGAATTCTTCAGCGGAAAGGCGGATGCAATTACCGCAGATAATTGGAGGCGTCAGCTTGAGAGGAACTTCGCTTTGGCTGGTGTGCTTGAAGTTCCGCAGATACAGCAGTCCATCACCTCAAGGATGGCGCTGGTCTGGTGGGAAGGGTGACCGAAAGGGCGATGGGATACGGCTAACTTGGGGCGACTTCACAGGAGCCTTCAGCGAAGTATTTTCCCCGTCAGCCATGGACCAGATGGAGAGTAAGTTCCAAGACATCCGTCAGGGAACGAGAAACGTGAGGGAGTACGGGGATGAGTTCAACTGTCTCAGGAGGTTTGCAGGGCACTATATGAGCGACAGGGAATTAGTCCGCCGATTCCTCAAAGGGATGAGGATAGAACTGAGGAACAGTTGTAACGTGCGGGACTACCGCGACATACACGAGCTGATCGAGAAGGCCGCTGAACAGAAATCGGACTGGAGGAAGAGCGGCGACAACGCCAAGCTCGCAGAACCGGGTACCAAACGCACGGATACCGAGGCCCCAACGATACTGTTCGGGCCCATGTGGAAGGTGTGGACGAAACCACCAAGGGGAATGTCGGGTGGGAGTCTGCTACAACTGTGGTCAGCCTGGACATTTTGCGAGAGAATGCCCGGAAGAAAGACAGGTGCGACCAGGGATACGCTGCCACCGATGTGGCCAGGAAGGACGCGGGCGCCGACGAGCCGCGGAGGGAATGCTAGGGGTGCACAGCCACAGCAGCAAAGGGAGGCAGCTGGGAGACCGCGTGCCTATGTGGCGGAGGGCCATGGAGGTCCCGAACCGATTGCGGGTACGTTCTAATCTCAAATGCTCATATCGTATTAGGAGAGAATGGATTGTTTGTGGATAGCTTAGCGTTAGTATCGTGTAGGATCCGTCACTGTCGGAGGGGTGGAGGCGTTCACCCTCTTCGACACCGGGGCAACCCATAGTTTCGTTAGCCCCAACCTTACTCGCGAGTGGAACTTTACGGGGAGCTACAACACCAAGATAGCGGGAGTGGAGACTGCCGGGAAGGAGAAAATGACGACTAAAGGGAAGTATGAGGAGGTGCGTGGTCCTGCGGGCATAAATTTACCCGCTGATTTGTTGGAGTTGGGCTCGAGGCGTCTGAAGTGATATTGGGAATGGATTGGCTGGCCCAGCATGGGGCCGTAGTCGACTGTGCCAAGGCATGTGTCCGAATTCCGCTGGATGGACGACGGATCGTATATCATGGAATGAAGACTCGGACCGGAGTGTCAGTCATCTCGATGGTACAAGCTGAGGAAGCGATCAGGAAGGGCAGCGAAGCCTTTTTAGCCACCATTGAAATGGTGGGGGAGACCGCAGCACCTGAACTAGGGGGTATCCCCGTGGCCGCGGAGTATGCGGATGTTTTCGAGCCATTACGGGGACCACCACCACACCGTAGTAATGCTTTCACGATCAAACTAGAACCCGGAACTGCACCCGTATCCAAGGCCCCCTACCGACTGGCACCGGCAGAGATGGCTGAGCTGAAGAAGCAGCTGGAAGAGCTAGTGGAAAAAGGATTTATATCACCGAGCAGTTGGGCCGTAAGGCCAGTGATATTTGTCAAGAAGAAGGATGGGAGCCTCCGACTCTGCATAGATTACCGAGGATTGAACAAGGTGACCGTCAAGAACAAGTATCCCCTACCCCGAATTGACGAACTTCTGGACCAGTTGGGAGGAGCCACATGGTTCTCGAAGATTGACCTCGCATCAGGATACCATCAAATCCCCATCCACGAAGGGGACGTTAGAAAGACGGCTTTTCGTACCCGCTACGGACACTACGAATTCGTGGTCATGCCTTTTGGACTGACTAATTCCCGGCAGCCTTCATGGGACTGATGAACGATATTTTCAGGGAATATTTGGATCACTGTGTGATTGTTTTCATCGACGACATCCTGGTTTATTCTAGAAGTCGAGAAGAGCATGAACGACACCTGGGCACGGTCTTGAGTAAGTTAAGGGAGCATAGATTGTACGCAAAGCTCAGCAAATGCAGTTTTTGGCAACGGAAGATCAGATTCCTAGGGCACGTGATCTCCGAAGCTGGAGTGGAAGTGGACCCCGAAAAGATAGAATCGATCACAAAATGGCCGACCCCAAGCAATGCCACTGAGATTCGAAGCTTCCTCGGACTAGCAGGATACTATCGGAAGTTCGTCGAAGGGTTCGCAACGGCAGCGAAACCCCTTACCCGGCTTACAGGAAAGGATGTAAAATTTGCATGGACGGAGGCATGTGAAGAAGGGTTTAAGCAGATAAAGGAGGCTCTGACAAAAACCCCGGTGTTGGTGTTGCCTAAATCAGGAGTGCCTTTTACCGTCTACATGGATGCGTCCGGAGTGGGGTTAGGGTGTGTACTCATGCAAGAAGGACGAGTAATCGCCTACGCGTCCCGACAACTACGGAAACACGAGGTCAATTACCCCACACACGACCTTGAATTGGCAGCCGTGGTTTTCGCCTTTAAGATTTGGCGGTCCTACCTGTATGGAGAAAGGGTGCAAATCTACACGGACCATAAGAGCCTAAAGTACGTCTTCACCCAGGGGGATCTCAACCTAAGACAACGCCGATGGATGGAGCTATTGGCAGACTACGACCTGAACATCGACTATCATCCGGGAAAGGCCAATTTGGTAGCGACGCTTCTGCCGAGGAGGCGGATATATCGAGAGCTAAGGAGGTACAGGAACTGGCTGCGACCCTAGCAAACCTACGTCTTTGTGCAACAACGGTGAACGAGGATAGTGCCGGGTTGGAAGCCGTAGAACAGGCTGATTTGCTTAGCCGAATTCGGGGGGCCCAGAAGTCAGACCCCACACTCCGAGGAATGGTGGATAAGGAAGTGGTTGGTTATCGCACCGCCGGGAATGGAACCATCCTGTTTAGGGGTCGGGTGTGTGTACCAAAGGGGGAAAACCTACGGAACGAAATACTGACACAAGCCCACCAATCGCGATTTTCAATTCATCCAGGGATGATAAAGATGTATCAGGACCTGAAACGATATTACCATTGGGAAGGAATGAAGAAGGACGTGGTCGAATGGATCTCTCGGTGCCAGACATGTCAACTAGTTAAAGCTGAACGGGAGTTCCGGGGCTTACTACAGGAACTACCCTACCCGGTGGAAGTGGGACATGGTGACCATGGATTTTGTGTCAGGACTACCAAGAACTTCAGAAAACAAAGATGCAGTATGGGTTATAGTCGATCGCCTGACCAAATCGGCCCGTTTTCTACCAATAAGAACCACCGATAAAACCGAAGACCTGGCACGGGAGTATTTGAGCTCCATAGTAAGATTGCATGGGGTGCCGGTGAGCATAGTGTCAGACAGGGACCCAAAGTTTACCTCCAATTTCTGGCAAGCCTTCCAAAAGGCGATGGGAACCAAAGTCCACCTCAGCACTGCATATCATCCACAGACGGACGGACAGTCCGAGAGAACCATCCGGACACTGGAAGACCTGCTCCGGTCAAGCATCATGGAATGGGGAGGAAAATGGGGCGAACACCTACCCTTGGCAGAGTTTTCCTATAATAACAGTTATCACGCAAGCATCGGGATGTCTCCCTACGAAGCATTGTATGGCCGACCATGTCGCACCCCCTTATGCTGGACCGAAGTGGGGGAGGAACGCGATATGACACCTGAAATGGTCCGGGAGGCAGTGGATCAAGTAGAACTCCTCAAGGAAAGGTTGAAGGAAGCACACGACCTCCAGAAAAGCTATGCCGACAAGCATAGGAAGAATCTAGAATTCTCAGTAGGAGATGAGGTGTACTTAAAGATGAGAACCTTCCGAGGGAGCGACCCCAACCGGAAGCTGAAGAAACTAAGGCCTAGGTACATGGGCCCGTATGTTATAACGGAAAGGATTGGTGAGGTCGCCTACCGACTAGCCTTGCCACAAGAGTTGGCAGACTTTCATGATGTGTTCCACGTGTCGATCACTGGAGAGTTGTGCGAGAACACGAGTTGATCCTGCCACGCCCACCTCCGGATACGCAACGCAACATGTCACCGCTGAGTAAGCCTGTAGAAATTATGGGGGAGAAAGTAGTGAACAATCGCGGGAAGAAGACAAGGATGGTGCTGGTCCGATGGGAAAGGGACGGAATCCACGAGGATGTATGGGAACCCGAGTCTCATTTGGAAGCCAGTTACCCCGGGATGTACGAGAACTACGTTAAAGGACGAGACCAAGCACAGAATTCGGGGACGAATTCCTTTTTAGTGGGGGAGAATTGTAACATCCCGGGCCCGGCCCAAAATGAAACCCAAGTGCCACAGGCCCAAGAAGGAGAAACCCTAACTCTAATCCCTCCCATTTCCTATAAAAGGGGCAGCCGACCTAGTACACAGCCACAAGAGAGACAGCAAGCGAAGCCCTGCCCGACCAGAACTCCGCTGCCGCCTCCCACCACCGCCGACCAGCCCCCGCCGTTGCCGACCGCCGCCTGCTCGCCGTCGACCGTACATCGCTAAGCCCGAGTCAGCCGATCCCGAGTTCCCAGCCGCCGTCTCCTTGATTCGTTTTCCTATCACTATCTCAGATCTGAACCTTAAGGTAAACCTTAATCCCCACCTCTCTTCTTCCTCGGAAATAGCAGATCTGAAAACCTAAACCCTTCTTCCCTCCTTGTATGACCCTTGTGGATTAGATCCGGAGAGGCGATCATCTTCTTCCCAACCCTAGATCCAGATCTGCGACTACAACAACTAAGGTGAGGACTTGGTTGTGAACTTGTCTCATGTTGAGTAATCCGTTAGGATATAGTCCTTTGTTAATCGGATCTAGATCTTGTGTGTTGTGGTGATGAGAACTGTGCTAGATCTAGGTTGATTGAGATGTGTGATATGTGTTGATGTGATAAAGCACTTAGACATGCTAGGATGGTAATGAAATGTTGTGCAAATGATGAGTATGAGGAATGAGTATGAGGAATGAGTATGAGGAATGAGTAAGAGAATGAGAACGAGTATGTGTCCATGAGTTGATTGATGTCCTGTTTGGACCACCGAGAACGGGTGGGCGTCTAGGGTCTAGGATGTGTAACCCAGGGACAGTAGCCTAACACGAGGTACCCTTGAGGCCCACGGACAAGAGCCTAACACGAGGTACCGTGGGCGAGATGAGATGAGCCTACCACAAGATGCGGGACGGTGGAACGAGTATCGCGCCTAGGATCGAATCAATGCCGAGTCGTGGCATAAATATGGCGTTGTATGACCGGGGCTGACGCGTGATGGGCCAACGTCGCAACTCGGATAGCCATTTAGGAAGCTGAAGAGGGGCGGTTTTCCTTAAAGGCCCCATTCAGGATAGGCCGGCACGAGGTGGGGCGTCCGTAGCGGCTATAGGTCCTTACGTCTAGGTTGATTGTTGTCGAGTCTAATTGTGATGAATTCTGCATAATAGTTCCTATTAGCTTATGACTGTTGACTGGTTGCTTTTCCTGAGCTGAGTTTGTGGGTTCCTAGAGCCTGCCCTCACTGAGTCGTTTGTACTCACCCCTCCTTCTTTTCAGGTATGGCCGGGAGGGAGCAGGAGTAGAAGTCCGTATGGTGCCAGTGTTTTCTTTGAAGTTCTTTTCAGTTCTGTTTTCCTCTCGAGATTTCTTTAAGTTTTCGTTGAATGATCACCTTTTGAGATGAATTCGGTTTTATGTAAGACTATGCAAGTTTAAATAAAGAGTTTTTGGACGAAATGAAAAAGGTTTAAGGTTTTGAGAAAGATCCTCGGGACAGTGATGTTACACTGGTCCGGTTAATAAAGCGGTTCAGGTATATACGGACTTTAGTTTCACCATGTTTAGTTACCAAAGTTACATGTTGTTTTGATTCAAAGATACTAAACCGTTTAGCTTTGCAGAGTGCTAGAGAGATGGCGAGAAAAAGCGTGAATCAGAGACGGGTCGATGAGCTGGTGATGCGAGGTGTAGTTGCGGCTAGCAAAGCTGTGACGGCTGCGAGAGTTGCAGCTGTGAAAGCTGTTCAAAATCAGATGGATGGTAAACTTTGTGAAAATTGAAAATGACAAAAGTATAGATGACATTAACAAACAGAACTCAAGTTGTTGTTTTAGTCTTTTATAGTAAGCTTCTAGTCCAGTAACAAAAACAAAAAAAAAAGTAGGCTTCGAGTCCTAGTTAGAAGCTTTACTATGTAAGTTTTTCTAACTAAGAAAGTAAATGTATATTCATGTTTTGTTCTTCTTTTTAATATAACTAGGGAAGGAACCCGCGCGATGTCGCACGGAAACTCATCTTCTAAAAATAATTTTTCACATACTGCACTAGAAAATTTATAAATGTATCAATATTATTCAACTTATTTTTGGTCCTAAAAATAAATTCAATCATGTTTTGAGTCTTTAAATTATTTATTTCCAAGTTGTTTTATATTAAAATTTCATAATTAATATATATTAATTTTGATGTGTAACGACTCCAAACAGTGTGAACAAAAAAAATATGATTGTTCAACAAAACTCTTTCATCTTTCAATTTTTTATGTTTTTATAATATGTTAATATATAAAATCTATATAATATTTTTAAAATATGACTTTATCAATGAGTCTAAAACATATTTCAATTTATTTAATAAAAATAAAAGATAAACCCATATACAGATTAATTTTTATCTGAAATATAATTTAGACTTAAAATATTAACTTTTTGAAAGGATACACTTTTACAACATCTTTTGTATTCTTAAAAGAAGCATTTCTTCAACAGAAAAAAAAAATCCTTGGATAAAAAATGCATATTATGCATGTAAAATAAATAGAATTTGATTGAATAGAGATAAAACTGAGAATTATAAAAACAAATACTCATAAATTATTCAATTGTTACATGAAAAATACACAGCAACTTTACAATATATTTTGAAGAGACACATTATTACAAAAAAAAAAACACTCTTATATCATATATTAACAACTTTAGAAAAAAAATTATGTCTTATACAATGGAAAGACATGACTTTAAGAAGACATGAATATGGGTTTACCGAGTTAGAGCATGGTTACATCTAAAGGCAAAAGACAGACAAAATATAACATGTAAACAGAATATGAGAGACGTCGATGAGAAAACATGAATTGAAGATATATAAACGTTACAGTTCAGAGAGTTACTAACGGTTAAAGGATTTAAGAATAAAAGAAGCGATATTTTTCTTTGATAAAACATCTCCTCCAATAATTAATAATTAAATGAAATTATTTATCGCCAGAGTTTATATAGTGTAGTGATATGCCTACGATATCGGTAAGATGGATCAGAAGAGAGTTCTTCAATTTTTGTTTTTGTTTTGGTTTTGCTTGGAAAGGATTCAGCAGAAAATTTATGTAAATATTTGGAAGAGGTCACAAGTTCAATTGTTGCGCCATGGTTTTTGGGGTATGAGAGATGAAGAAGTGCAACATAGGGTGGTGAGAAGAGGGATTCCAAATATGAAGAACGAACCACAGCCATAAGATTAAAATCAACAAATCTGGAAATTTGATTGACAAAAAAAAATCATCTATATGAATGAAAATCATTTCGAAGGAATAAATATCATATGTAAAAATTAGATCTTCAATATATAAATCTTTTCGAAGAGGTGTCTTTGAATGAAGAGGTTTGGACCTTTTTGATTTGAATGAATGCATTGATTCGAGAAAAGGCAAAAGACATCCTTTGGCTTAAAATAGAGGATGATGTCATCTATTTAAAGGAAATCAAACTTTGTTTTAACAACTTATTTTATTTATTTATTCAAATAATAAAGCATTACAGAAGCATGGAGATAAAATATACCAAATAACAGAATTAGTAAAACAGAACAACACCACAAAGGACGTAAAAGTTTGAAAATGCTTTTCCACAAGAGACTTCGATTGATCTTTGAGCTTCATATAGACTATCAAACCTGTCCTTTTCCTTATGCATACTTGCTTTTGATCTCTTGCGATTTCTGTATTTGGCTAGCATCCATAATATGCTCCAAACCTTATATCGCATCATAATTTCCATAAACACCAATTCCCTTTGTTGTATAACATTGGCCAACTTGCAATTTAGATCAAGTAATATCTTTCCATAAAGAATCCAATATACTGATTCTTTAGAAAAGAATAGAAATTGAAGTTGCCAATCTTCAATGAATATATCTCCATTTTCGAACCATTGTCTTCTCCATAGCAGTTTCCATGGTTCCATCAATGATTCTGAGTTGCTCATAATCTTATACCACATATATTGTATGCAACTATGAGCATTACCACGAAGTAATTTTCTTCTCTTGGCCTCTGAACTCACGACATCAAATTGCAGTGACCAAAAATAACAAATCACCTTCAGAGCATCATATAACTTCTCCGATGGATTATCCTCCATTAGTAGGAGGAAGATGAAAACCCGATTCAGATAGCGCCATACAATTTTTGGGATAAAATGTTCCAAAACTGCCAAACGTATCCATTATGAATTGCCATCGACCATGGCAGGGCCGTCTTTTTACACGTGCAAATGGAGCGGCCGAACAGGGTCCAAAATTTTAGAGGGTCCATAATTTTTTTGTTTTAGTAATAGTTATAAATATACAATCATACATTTATAAAGTATCAGGTATCTATATTTAAATTCAAAATTTTCGTATTTATTAACCAATAAATAAAATTAAATTTTTGATTTTGTTAACATAACCAACAAAAAATGCAATAAGTTAGGAAGTGATTAGCATTTATATCAATTATATATTGGAAAGTAAAAAAATAGCTGTTGGTGTTTGTTCTAATATTCGATGCAAGTTTAGAAAGTTAATATATTCTAATATGATTATGTTTAGGAAGCTATTATTAATTAGTGATTATATATAGGGAGAGAAATAAATAATTTCTTCACCAACTTTTCCTAGAAAAAAAAAGAGTAAACACAAAGAAGAAAGACTAGTCTAAGTTTCTTTCGAGAAGAAGAAAGAAGAGTCTCCAAGTTCTTGTCTAATCAAATCAAAAATCTACAGCTTTTTGTCAAACTACTATCCAGGTTCTATTGTTCTATTATTATTTTATAGATTATGGCTCCTGATTGTGGATACAGAAAACGTCAAAAGAAAAAAGAAACTGAAAAATTCATAGTCTCAAAGAGGTGCTTTTCATAAGTTTTTAATTAAAAACCCAAAAGATGTTCCTTCCACTCAAAACAATGAATATGAAAATATAGAATATATAAATAAAAGTGATGATAGTGTTGATGTTTGTATGCCTAGAGAGGATAATGATTGTGATGATGCTTGTGAGAATGATCTTAAAAATGCTGATTGTTTGAATTCAAATGATGATGATTTAGAAAAAGCAAATGATGAGCATCTGTATACGCTTGATATTTTTGATCCAAGAAATTGGAATGTTCTTGATTCTAAGATGATTGATGTTTTAGTAGAAAAAGGTCCTAAAAGAGATATGTCTATTAAAAAGGGTCCAAAAGATAAATTCAATCGATGTTTTTCTGCAAAGTGGTATAATAGAATTTTATTGAATGGAGAAAAATGCAAAAGAGATTGGTTAGTCTATTGTAAGGAGATTGATAAATTATTTTGCTTTTGCTGTAAGATATTTAAAAAATCTGCTGGAAAATGTCAGTTATCAAATGAAGGTTTTAAAGATTGGGCACATCTTAGTTCTAGGCTTAAAGAGCATGAAACAAGTGTTGCACTACATATTAAGAATATGACAATTTGGTATGATACGCGTGTAAGATTTCAGAAAAATCAAACTATTGATAAAGTGGCTCAAACACTAATTTTGAAAGAAAAAGATCATTGGAAAAAAGTTTTGTTTAGGATTATTTCTGTTGTAAAATTTCTTGCAAAGCATAATCTTGCATTTCGTGGTACTAATTCTAAATTGTATGAAAATAACAATGGGAATTTTTTAGGACTAATTGAAATGTTAGTTGAATTTGATCCAGTTATCAAAGAGCATGTTGATAGAATTATAAATGATGATATTCAGTTTCATTATCTTGGTCATAATATTCAAAATGAATTGATAATTTTGATTGCTTCTGCAATTAAATCTGAAATTTTAAGTAAAATAAAACAAGCAAAATATTTTTCTGTGATACTTGATTGTACTCCTGACAGTGGTCACCAAGAACAAATGTCTATGATATTGAGGTATATAGATTATTCTTCTCATCCTATTAAAATTGAAGAATCTTTTCTAGGATTTTTACATGTGAATGATACAAGTGGTCAAAGTCTTTTTGAAGTCTTACAAAATGAATTATCTTCTTTGGGTCTTGACATACATAATGTACGAGGCCAAAGTCCAAGAGCGTTTTATACTCCTTGTAGTTCTCATAGTCTTAATCTAATGTTATGTGATATGGCTAATACTTGTGGAAAAGCTAAAGATTTTTTTGGAGTAATACAAAGAATATACACAATATTTGCTAAATCTACTAAGAGGTGGGATATTTTAAAAGATAATATAAAAGACCTTACACTTAAGCCATTGTCATCTACTCGTTAGGAGAGTCGAGTAAATAGTGTTAAAGCAATTAGATTCCAGATTTTAGAAATCCGTGAGGCTTTACTTCAAGTAGCTAAAAGTGATAATGATTCTATGATTAGAAGTGAAGCTAAATCTTTAGCGACAAATGAACTTGGGGAATTTGAGTTTTTGGTGAGCAATGTTATTTGGTATGAAATGTTATATACTGTTAATTTGGTTAGTAAAAGTTTACAGTCTAAAAATATGCTTATAGATGTTGCTATTGAAAAAGTTAGAGGATTAGTAGTGTTTTTCAAAAAGTATAGAGATACTGGTTTTTCAAATGCTTTGGAAACTGCTAGAAAAATTGCTGTAGATATAGGTGTTGATCCAATATTTCTTCAAAAACGTGTTATTCAAAGAAAAAGAAACTGAAAAATTCATAGTCTCAAAGAGGTGCTTTTCATAAGTTTTTAATTAAAACCCAAAAGATGTTCCTTCCACTCAAAACAATGAATATGAAAATATAGAATATATAAATAAAAGTGATGATAGTGTTGATGTTTGTATGCCTAGAGAGGATAATGATTGTGATGATGCTTGTGAGAATGATCTTAAAAATGCTGATTGTTTGAATTCAAATGATGATGATTTAGAAAAAGCAAATGATGAGCATCTGTATACGCTTGATATTTTTGATCCAAGAAATTGGAATGTTCTTGATTCTAAGATGATTGATGTTTTAGTAGAAAAAGGTCCTAAAAGAGATATGTCTATTAAAAAGGGTCCAAAAGATAAATTCAATCGATGTTTTTCTGCAAAGTGGTATAATAGAATTTTATTGAATGGAGAAAAATGCAAAAGAGATTGGTTAGTCTATTGTAAGGAGATTGATAAATTATTTTGCTTTTGCTGTAAGATATTTAAAAAATCTGCTGGAAAATGTCAGTTATCAAATGAAGGTTTTAAAGATTGGGCACATCTTAGTTCTAGGCTTAAAGAGCATGAAACAAGTGTTGCACTACATATTAAGAATATGACAATTTGGTATGATACGCGTGTAAGATTTCAGAAAAATCAAACTATTGATAAAGTGGCTCAAACACTAATTTTGAAAGAAAAAGATCATTGGAAAAAAGTTTTGTTTAGGATTATTTCTGTTGTAAAATTTCTTGCAAAGCATAATCTTGCATTTCGTGGTACTAATTCTAAATTGTATGAAAATAACAATGGGAATTTTTTAGGACTAATTGAAATGTTAGTTGAATTTGATCCAGTTATCAAAGAGCATGTTGATAGAATTATAAATGATGATATTCAGTTTCATTATCTTGGTCATAATATTCAAAATGAATTGATAATTTTGATTGCTTCTGCAATTAAATCTGAAATTTTAAGTAAAATAAAACAAGCAAAATATTTTTCTGTGATACTTGATTGTACTCCTGACAGTGGTCACCAAGAACAAATGTCTATGATATTGAGGTATATAGATTATTCTTCTCATCCTATTAAAATTGAAGAATCTTTTCTAGGATTTTTACATGTGAATGATACAAGTGGTCAAAGTCTTTTTGAAGTCTTACAAAATGAATTATCTTCTTTGGGTCTTGACATACATAATGTACGAGGCCAAAGTCCAAGAGCGTTTTATACTCCTTGTAGTTCTCATAGTCTTAATCTAATGTTATGTGATATGGCTAATACTTGTGGAAAAGCTAAAGATTTTTTTGGAGTAATACAAAGAATATACACAATATTTGCTAAATCTACTAAGAGGTGGGATATTTTAAAAGATAATATAAAAGACCTTACACTTAAGCCATTGTCATCTACTCGTTAGGAGAGTCGAGTAAATAGTGTTAAAGCAATTAGATTCCAGATTTTAGAAATCCGTGAGGCTTTACTTCAAGTAGCTAAAAGTGATAATGATTCTATGATTAGAAGTGAAGCTAAATCTTTAGCGACAAATGAACTTGGGGAATTTGAGTTTTTGGTGAGCAATGTTATTTGGTATGAAATGTTATATACTGTTAATTTGGTTAGTAAAAGTTTACAGTCTAAAAATATGCTTATAGATGTTGCTATTGAAAAAGTTAGAGGATTAGTAGTGTTTTTCAAAAAGTATAGAGATACTGGTTTTTCAAATGCTTTGGAAACTGCTAGAAAAATTGCTGTAGATATAGGTGTTGATCCAATATTTCTTCAAAAACGTGTTATTCAAAGAAAAAGAAAATTTGATGAGATCCCAAATAGTTTACCTTCAGTTGCTCCACAATCTAGTGAGGAATTATTTAGGATTGATTATTTTTTTATGCATAGTTGATCGAGCAATTACTTCACTTACTAAAAGGTTTGAACAATATAAAGAATATGAAAAGATTTTTGGTTTTTTATTTAACCCTGAAAAATGGTTCTCTTTAGATGATATGACTTTAAATAATTATTGTAGTAGTTTTGCAATGCTTTTAAAAAAGGTGAGAATTTTGACGTTAGTGGAGATGAATTGTTTATGGAATTAAAATTACTTAGAGAAGTTATGCCAAAAGAGATAATCTATCCTATTGACATTTTGAATTATTTGATGGGTGCTAACTGTTTTCAAAGTGCTATTATTGCTTATAGAATTTTACTAACTATTCCCGTAACTGTTGCATCTGCAGAGAGAAGTTTTTCGAAACTAAAATTGTTGAAGTCATATCTACGGACAACAATGATACAAGAAAGATTAAACGGGCTAGCGATGATTGCAATAGAAAATGATATTTTGGAGAAGATCAAGTTTGATGATTTGGTGGATGATTTTGCATCAAAAAAGGCTAGAAGAATGGCATTGTTTAGATGAAAAAAAATTAGATTGGTATATTAGTTTTATATATAACAATATTCTGTCAAAAAAACATATAAATTATTTCAGGTTATTAAAAAGGGTCTTGTTTTAATTTTGAACAGGGTTTTTATAAAGTTTGAGACGGCCCTGGTCTTGTTTTTAATTTTGAACAGGGTCTTTATAGAACTTGAGACGGCCCTGGACCGTGGGTAGATTAAACACGTCAGAGATAACCGATGCAGAGTGGATACATGAGAACCAGCATCTACTTGCAAACGAAATATGAACAAATCCTATTTGATCATATAAGTTAGGCATTAGGCATGTTTAGGTCCATTTTGCATTCATTAGTCTTTATCAGGTGTTGGAGTATGCTTTGGTGTGATTTGAGGTGTTTGGAAGTCTTATGGCCCCAAAAGAGATGAAGAATCAAGTTTGGCCATGAAAAGAGAAGTCAAATCCATGATCTGGTCATGACAAAGATGAGCATGGACAGAGGCCTTAGAGATGTTTTCTGCTGCTAAGATTTTGTGGAGACACAGAAAATTGAGTTAGCTTTCCAATGGAAGTGGTTTCAAGTCATTTGGACCTGTATTGGAAGAGTTATGATCAATTCACTTGAAGCATGTCAGACTGGCCGGGTAGAGACGGCCGGGTTCAAGCAGCCGGCCGGGAAAAGAGCAGCTGGATGGAAGTGGTCCGGTCCGGAATGAATGAGCCTGGGAGAGGCACCCGGTCGTTTGAGTGGTGCTGGAGGAGACCAGACCGGGTAGACCAGTCCGAGAAGGGACACCCGGTCGGCAGAGATGGATCAAGGCATGTCCGGACGGCCGGGAAGGAGGAACCGGGGTACTGAACCCGGACGGGCTGGACAACGACCAAGACAAGCTTGGACCGGGTTGGCCAGACCGGTTTGGACCATGCTGGTTCAACCCTGACCGAATTTCTCCTCCTTTTCCCATTGGTTGAGACCAATTTGGCTCAAAGACTTTTTAGTAATTTCGTTTTATGTTTCTAGGGCTTTCAAGCCTTGTATATATACTCTTATATCTCCCAATTTGGGACTTGTCTCTTTTTCTCTCAAAAAACACATTTGGATCTTGAATAAAGTTTGGATCTTGGATCCTTTTTCTTCTTTTATTCTTGTGTTCTTGAGCATCTGTTGCTCTCTAATCATGGTTAACTTTGAATTCTTCATGGGTTTAAGGGAAATCATGTCTATTAGAGAGTAGATCATCTTAGGGTTCATGGGCTTGGGAGATTTAGGGTGATTAAGTGTAGATCCAAGGTGCTTAGTGTTAGATCTATCATTTCCTTGCATTGATTTGGTGTTCTTAATGCTATATTTGAGTTGGCCTCTCAAACATAGAGTCATAGGTATTTCATGTCCGGAAGGTGTTCTATGAAATGCCTGAACCAACTCATCTATGCTTTTAGCTTGCTTTGCCTAAGGGATTAGTTGTCAAATAAGCTAGGATTGCTATTAGACTCATTCTTTATGCTTGCTTTGATCATTACAGCCAAATGGATTTGGTGTACTTGGGTGATCATTGCAAAAAAGCATTCATCTAGGGATAGAGCTTGCTTAGTTTTGTTGTCTAGGCATAAGGTTGATAGATTGAATGTTGCTGCCACCTTTAGATTGAAGCTTGATCACCCAAGGTCAATTCCCTTGCCTCATGAGTCATATTGCTTCATATTGAAAGAGAGATCATTACTTTATTGCATTTTAGCTTAGTTTTAGTTCATTCACTCCACTCTTTTGATTGCACTTAGATTAAGCATAGACTTGCATTCCATTTGCATTGAAATCACCTAGGATTGGTTCGTCAATCTTTTATACTACATCATTTGATTAGGATCCTAGAAAAGTCTTTTCATCAGTAATCATCAATTTTAGAACCAGCAAAGTTACTATTGTAG
The DNA here is from genome assembly GCA_016771965.1 of Brassica carinata. Classification (NCBI taxonomy): domain Eukaryota; kingdom Viridiplantae; phylum Streptophyta; class Magnoliopsida; order Brassicales; family Brassicaceae; genus Brassica; species Brassica carinata. Next base: position 30,025,226 of record CM028689.1, read on the forward strand.
ATGAAGAGAACCGGATGACAGCGATAAGTAACAGTTAGAAACTGCCATACCTGTTTCAATTTTAGCCTCAATCTGATTTCATTACAGTTGAGAAGAGAAGAATAGTGACTGGGACTGAATTTCAGAGGGTAGATAAATCCAAAAAGAAGAAATCAAATCCTAAAGGCTAGATCGCATTCACGATCTCTCTTAGAGAGAAACCAAAGGAGATCAAACTCTTATCAACTAGATTATAAAATAAAATAAATCTAACGTTTAGATATAACTTTATCTATAAAAAATGCATCAACAGTTGAAAATAAATTTGCTATTCTATGAATGCATGGAAATAGATTATTTATAGATTTTCAAAAAACTCATCTTTTTAATTTATAGATAGTTAGTGTCCTAGTATTTTTGTTGACAATGCTTCATTTGAATTTTGTCTAAAAATTTGTAACCAAATAACTGCATAGAACATTTTTTCAACATTTTATTATTAGTTAGATTAGTGAAAATTTTACTTTGAGAAATTCATGGACCTAGAGTATTTATAGATTTTGAAAATTTATTTGAATAGTCACATCTTTTTATTTTAAATAGTCACATCCTTTTAATTTAAAGGCAGTTATTTAGAAAAGATACTATATGAATAGTCACAACTTTTAGAAAAGACACAACCTTTCAACATAAGTGAAATTCACAACCTTTTGAATTAATTGAGATTGCTATTATTAGTAGATATATGTGGATAATTGATTGATTGATTATGTTTATATATGATCCGAATAAAAAAAAGTTTATATTTTACTATGAATAAAAAGGAAGATTCTTCGAACTCAGACTTATCAACGTAAGCTAGACAGTAGCCATTTCAAGTAAATAGCTAAAACTCAGTGGATCGCTATGGCCTGCAAGGCTGCAACTGCAAGTGGTCTGGCCTAATTAGTTGCAAAAAGTTCAAAACTTCTCAGAAACTATTATGCATGTATTAGGTGAATGCATTAAGTATCTTATATCATTTCTATTTCAGTCAAAACACGTCAAAATATATATATGTGAAAGCTTGGCAGCTCCAGTCATTCATACTTTCAAGTTATATCCTACCTTATTTTGGATATGATGATCATATAAATAACAGAATAAAGTTTAAAACTACATCTAATCAGATTGTCCTCGTATATCAACATTGAAAGTTAAAGACAGAAAAGTTATTTACGTTATGGCAAAAAAACGTCCAAAGCATGCCTCATTAACAAATGGTTAAGCATGCCTCATTAACAAATGGTTGAAGAAACCTGGCTATGATACCAAATTGTGAAACCCGTCACTTCCTATATGGAGAACAGCGTGCCACTAACAATATCTCATAGTAAAATAGCCCATATACCAGCTCAACTCACCATAAGCCCAAATAAAAATACGAATAAAAAGTCCAATAGCACCAGTCCGTCCAAAAATAATAAACTCGTCAGTCTCACCTAAAATGGGAAGAAAAGAGGGGTGAGCAACAGGGGAGTCGCTCAGCGAGGTATAGGATGCTAAACCGCAAACCACTGACATGGGTAAATAGAACTCCCACTATGGAAATTTAGCTCTAGCATGAAACAAACATGATGCCTAATGCATCACACAGACACAAACAATGCGATGATAGCACATAGCTAATCCATATACCCCGCATTTCCTCATAAGAATATAATACATACGCTGCGTCGCTAGTACAGTCTGCCTCTGTACCCCCGCCTTCCAAAGTTGCGTCGAATGAAAACGTCTCTGCACCACGCACCACACAAAGCTGCGTCGCTAGCCCAGACGTCTCTGAGCCCCGCCCTCCATAGTGGCGTCGCTAGTTCAGGCATCCCTGAACCCCCGCCCTCGCACATAGTCCCTACTTATAACTATGTACATATATATATATATATATATCTCATATCTCAACATCACACAATCCAATCAATAGTTGAATCCTCTAGACCCCTAATTCTGGTTTACAAGAAATAACTAACTACCAATCACCACTCAAACAGATTTGATTCATGTTTCGAAATCTAAACCTATCATAGGAAGAATTTTACACCGGTACAGGATTTACGGAGTCGACCCTCACCTTAGCAATGTGGAAAAGTATCAGCTATGTACTCCAACTCCTCAAACAGACTCCAAATCTAAAATCAGGGTGAAAAATCGAGTCTGAACGCACTTCGAACGGTCAAAAATGGATAACCGGGAATCTGGTCAAAAGGTCAACCCGGTCAACTCTGACTCAAGCCGGTCAACCCTTGACCGAATTGAAATCGAATTAAACCGCCGATTTTCCTTAACCGGGTTCGATTTCAATCAAACCAGAACAAAATCAATTAAATTCCGGATAAATCCTAACCAAAAATCAATTTCCAATAACCGTCGTTTTAATCACTAACCGCAATTCAATTAAACCAAACTGAAATCAATTCCCGATTGACAATTAACCAACTGGTTTGACCAGTCAGTGAGTTGACTCGCTGAGACAACTCGGCCGAGTTGCCGAGTCAACCGGCGGCGAAAAAGGCGGCGACAGCTTACCGGGAAAGTCACCGGCGGCAGCGACGGCGATGTGGCGGCGGATTCCCGGCGGCGAACTGACAGCGGCCGGCTGCGGCTGCTCCGGCGAACTGACAGCGGCCGGCTGCGGCTGCTCCGGTGAACTGACGGCGGCGGCAATGGCCGCGATGTGATTCCGCAGCGGCTTCTCCCTGCAGCGTGCGGCTGGCCAGCGTCGGCGTGTTCCGGCTGATCTTCCTGCTCCCGACTCATCTCGATGTCACGAACACGATAGTGGTCTTGGATTTGCGAAATACCACGCGGTTAGAGAGAAATGATCGATTTATCAAAACGGCCGAAAATAAAACAATTAGCGACGGCGGTTTCTGGTTACCTTCGACGGTTAACGGCGGTTCTTTGGTCAATCCTGACGGTGAAGGCTGTGATCGCGGCTGGTCGGACTCAGATCTGCTTGACGGCTCAAAATCTGCAGAGGTTCGACGCCCTAAGAGATTTCTGAATAAAATATTAAAGCAAAACTTGTTTAAATAGTAACTCACCTAGAATTTCCTGCAACCCTATTGGGCTTTGCTGGGCCGAAATTACTGGACTCGGAATTGGGTCGTTAGTGTGTACTCATCGTAACCATCGCTCGAGGGTATTATTCTTAATACCTATGTTTTATGTAGTTTATATCCTAATCCTTTCTTAACTTGTATTATATGTACTTTTTTTCTTTGGATAATTATTATACTATGGCATGTTGGCTGCTGCCAATGATAAATAAAGATTCTTGTATTAAACTGAAGTTAGTGTGCCATTTCTGTTGTAACAAGATCGTTAACACTTAACACTAATCCACACCTAGCTATGCTTAAGATAGAATCAACCATCCTAGCTTCAATTATGCAGCAACAGTCCTGTATATTTGCTTACATCGACAGTTTGACTTAACATGTTTGGACGTTCAAACTTTGAAGTCTCTAACCACTCAACATGCAAAATTGCTCAGAAAAAAAAAAAAACAGTTGGTCCCATTTTCAAACTCTATTAACAGAAACTGTACTGTGTCGTATATATGAAAATTCAATTCGCATTAAATATTGCCCTATAGCTATGAGAAACAGCATTTATTGAAATTGTTGAGATATTTACTCATGACGAATTTAACTCTTTGATTGGTCGACAACATTAAGGCTGCTATACTATTCAACCTGGGACGATACAAAGCTCCATCAGCTAATTGACGAAGAGGGTCTACAAAGAATTAAACTCACCAGACCGAGCACAACAAAAGGCCAAGACTATATCTCGTGGGCTTTCACAAAAGGTGGAATCTACTCTCCATCAAGTTTAAGGTATTATCTTATTTACAATTCCTAGCTCTCGGCTAGCTAGCGCTAAATATGGCCCAAACAAATAAAAAGCTACAACCAAATTTGGAAATAGCTGTTCCACCAAAATAATCTATCACTTTTGGTTGAGAGTTCTCCATAAGGCTCTAGCATTAGCAGAATCGATACAAGCTGGAATAGTAAAGCTAACTCTTTTATGTTGCTTTGTAGTCGCTCTTGGATATTGGAGAAGCAAAAATCTGAAATAGGACGGATGCTTCTAACTCAGGATGGGAAGAAGTTTTTAGAAAAATCAGCAGCAAGAGATCATATATCAAGTCCTTAAGAGACAAAAAAACATTGGTATTGGGTGAAACTGTGACATAAACAAGGAAGCTGGGATATAAATGGAGCCACCTTTTGTGGAGACGCAAAATCATTGTTATAATATCCTCAGCCACAATAGAGATCATCCACTTGTTGAATGGAGGTACCGACCTCCTCGCAGCATATATTAAAGATGTGCTGCTATATTTGTCTAACATGTTTTTATAATAAGTATAAGTTTATGGCGATAAGTAGAGAAGAAAACCACGAGGTTGATGCCGACTCTGCAAGAATTATATTCATATCTAAAGTTATGTAATATCTCTTTTTTAGTTGAAGATAAAATTAAGCAATTTTTTTAAATAATATTAAGAATCATGCCGACAGAAAAGAAAAAAATGTAAATAGTAAAGTACTACTTAATTACTTATAACTCTCTTATTATATGTGGGGCTCCATTATAAGTGCTATAAAATAACTGAAAAAGACACATGGAAAAGTCAAGAAGTGACAAAAAGACCTCTTCTTCATGTGATCTTCTTAATATAGTGTGTGTATATTTAACATATATTAAAAATTACATCTGTCGTTAACTCGTTTCGAGAAACAAACAACTTGAAGAAACAACAATGACGAATCATAATTGATAGATTTAAAAGAATAAATTGAATGAAATAATGTGAAATGAAAGTGTTTCGTAGAATAATATGGACCGTGCGATCAACTGAAACTCCATAGCTGAATATCAGCATCGTCGTATAAGTCATCCATCGTTGTCTTCGAGCTGATTAATTGTGGAGAATAATCAAAAGCTCCGTTGATGAAGAACATCTCATTATGATCATACCACGATGGATCCATCAAAGACACATGTTCATCCACGAACGATGCCATTAACGACACTAAATCATCATCATTATGATGATCATCTGGTGGAGACGATGCTGCTGAGGAAGAAGAAGGGGATGGATGGTTTTGAAAACCATCATCATGATGATCATCAGCATCATTGGAGGAAGAGGGAGGGGCAAAAGCGTCAGAAGAGATGGAGTTAGCTGCTTGAGCGGCGACCTTTTGGATGGATTTAGGAGACAAAGGAGTCTTTTCATCGATGTCAATAAGAAACTGAGAAGTAATGTTTGGGAAGTTGAGATTGGCTTTAGGGCCTTTAAGACACAAGAGAGCAGCATCGTAAGCCCTAGCAGCTGCTTCTGCGGTTGAGTAAGAACCTAACCAGATTCTTGTCTTTTGGTTTGGTGCCCTAATCTCAGAGACCCATGATCCCCAGCTTCTCATTCTTACTCCTTTGTATTTCTTTATCTTGTTCTTACAAGATTGATGATGCAATGTCAACGAGGAAGAAGAAGAAGTAGAAGAAGACTGAGACTGTGACGATGATGAGGAAGTGGTAACTTGGATCTTACGTTCTTGTTTCACCATATTGTATGCTGAAAATTTGTGTGTTTGATTTAAATGTTAATGTGAGAAAAGTATTTTGGATGGGAAATAATGTTGAGGAGAGGAGATTATATATAGCAATGGATTGATTTGGAGAGGAGACAATAATGATTTATTTTATAAATTAAAAATGGTCAAATTAAATTGCAGGATTTTTCTTTGTGCAATCTGTAATGTGACGTTTTTGGTGCATGCCAGGTGTTTTTATTAGTATTTTTTTGTTCACCCACATAATCACAAATGGATATGTCAGATTTTGTTTCATATTATATGTTTGTATAATATGTATGTATTATATCTTACAGTATTTAACAAGAATATGATTTGCTGAAATTCGTTTGGTTTTATAAGAGGAAAAATGTAACACTGTATATAAACTAAGAATGATTAAACAGGTATTTTATACATAGTAAGATTGATTAAATTAAGTGGTTAGTAATATGAGGATTTTGATATTTATTTGCATTCGAATACTACATTTGAAGGTTATTAGAGCAACCTCAACGGTTAAACCCATTTTAAGGTTCTTAGCAATTTAATCTAAATATTTTTAATTTAGTTAAATTGATTAATTAAACTTTAATAAACCTAACCAATAATAAAGACACAGGTGGCTTTACAGTGTTGGCACCTTATCTTAAATCACCTAGTTTTAGAGAGGTCTGGAATTTATTATGCGGGATTCGGATTCGATCCGAGATTCGCTCCGGATCCGCTCCGAAAATAGGATATATGGGGCGTCCAGATCCAAATCGGATAGTAAAATCAAGGATCCGTCAAAACTGAATCTGGATATCTTAATTTTTAGGTCCGGATATATGGATCTGTATTTTTAAAATATATTAAATATTTTAATTTTATTAATAATTATGTTTGATATATTAATATTTATTCATATAATTAGTTTTATAATACTATATTTTAATTTTTTAGATATTATATTTATATTTATATTTACAAATCTTGTATAAATATTTAATTTATGTATTATTTTAGAATTTAATATTTTTAAAATTATTATTTTGTATTTTATTAATTATTTTTACGAATACAGATCTGAATCCGGATATCCGCGGGTAATATGATATCTAGACGGATATCCGGATATCTGCAAGCCCTGAATCCGGATCCGGATACTAAATCCACGGATCCGGCGAATCTGGATTCGGATCCAGATATCCCAAATTTCTTGGATATCCGGATCAGTCACAGTCCTAGTTTTAGAAACTATTGCTTCCCACTCACTTACTTTTTTCATTATTTAAATGAGTAAAGAAGTCGTGTTGGAGGTGGCCTTAGGGCATGATTATTGCAGGTTTATTAGGGAGAGTCTTTTAGCGAAAATAGAAGACAGTCACTTAGTTTTTAACTAGAAAAAGCTAAGATACATCTCTTAAATAAGAGATTAAGAGACGTCTCTTAACTTTTCCTAATTAAAAGCTAATAAATTGTTTCTTATTTTAGCTATTGCTTTACACTAGAAAAAGATTTTTCTAGTTAAAATAGAATACAGTCTCTTAACTTTTAACTAGAAATATCTAAGATACGTCTCTTAAATAAGAGATTAAGAGACGTTTCTTACCTTTTTCTAGTTAAAAGCTAAGAAATTGTCTCTTATTTTAGCTATTGCTTTACACTAGAAAAAGATTTTTCTAGTTAAAATAGAATACAGTCTCTTAACTTTTAACTAGAAAAGCTAAGATACATCTCTTAAATAAGAGATTAAGAGACGTCTCTTAACTTTTAACTAGAAAAGCTAAGATACATCTCTTAAATAAGAGATTAAGAGACGTCTCTTAACTTTTAACTAGAAAAGCTAAGATACATCTCTTAAATAAGAGATTAAGAGACGTCTCTTAACTTTTAACTAGAAAAGCTAAGATACATCTCTTAAATAAGAGATTAAGAGACGTCTCTTAACTTTTCCTAATTAAAAGCTAATAAATTGTTTCTTATTTTAGCTATTGCTTTACACTAGAAAAGATTTTTCTAGTTAAAATAGAATCTGATCTCTTAACTTTTAACTAGAAAAGCTAAGATACATCTCTTAAATAAGAGATTAAGAGACGTCTCTTAACTTTTAACTAGAAAAGCTAAGATACATCTCTTAAATAAGAGATTAAGAGACGTCTCTTAACTTTTCCTAATTAAAAGCTAATAAATTGTTTCTTATTTTAGCTATTGCTTTACACTAGAAAAGATTTTTCTAGTTAAAATAGAATCTGATCTCTTAACTTTTAACTAGAAAAGCTAAGATACATCTCTTAAATAAGAGATTAAGAGACGTCTCTTAACTTTTAACTAGAAATATCTAAGATCGTCTCTTAAATAAGAGATTAAGAGACGTCTCTTAACTTTTAACTAGAAAAGCTAAGATACATCTCTTAAATAAGAGATTAAGAGACGTCTCTTAACTTTTAACTAGAAAAGCTAAGATACATCTCTTAAATAAGAGATTAAGAGACGTCTCTTAACTTTTAACTAGAAAAGCTAAGATACATCTCTTAAATAAGAGATTAAGAGACGTCTCTTAACTTTTAACTAGAAATATCTAAGATCGTCTCTTAAATAAGAGATTAAGAGACGTCTCTTAACTTTTAACTAGAAAAGCTAAGATACATCTCTTAAATAAGAGATTAAGAGACGTCTCTTAACTTTTAACTAGAAATATCTAAGATCGTCTCTTAAATAAGAGATTAAGAGACGTCTCTTAACTTTTAACTAGAAAAGCTAAGATACATCTCTTAAATAAGAGATTAAGAGACGTCTCTTAACTTTTCCTAATTAAAAGCTAATAAATTGTTTCTTATTTTAGCTATTGCTTTACACTAGAAAAGATTTTTCTAGTTAAAATAGAATCTGATCTCTTAACTTTTAACTAGAAAAGCTAAGATACATCTCTTAAATAAGAGATTAAGAGACGTCTCTTAACTTTTCCTAATTAAAAGCTAATAAATTGTTTCTTATTTTAGCTATTGCTTTACACTAGAAAAGATTTTTCTAGTTAAAATAGAATCTGATCTCTTAACTTTTCCTAATTAAAAGCTAATAAATTGTTTCTTATTTTAGCTATTGCTTTACACTAGAAAAGATTTTTCTAGTTAAAATAGAATCTGATCTCTTAACTTTTAACTAGAAAAGCTAAGATACATCTCTTAAATAAGAGATTAAGAGACGTCTCTTAACTTTTAACTAGAAATATCTAAGATCGTCTCTTAAATAAGAGATTAAGAGACGTCTCTTAACTTTTAACTAGAAAAGCTAAGATACATCTCTTAAATAAGAGATTAAGAGACGTCTCTTAACTTTTAACTAGAAAAGCTAAGATACATCTCTTAAATAAGAGATTAAGAGACGTCTCTTAACTTTTAACTAGAAATATCTAAGATCGTCTCTTAAATAAGAGATTAAGAGACGTCTCTTAACTTTTAACTAGAAATATCTAAGATCGTCTCTTAAATAAGAGATTAAGAGACGTCTCTTAACTTTTAACTAGAAATATCTAAGATCGTCTCTTAAATAAGAGATTAAGAGACGTCTCTTAACTTTTCCTAATTAAAAGCTAATAAATTGTTTCTTATTTTAGCTATTGCTTTACACTAGAAAAGATTTTTCTAGTTAAAATAGAATCTGATCTCTTAACTTTTCCTAATTAAAAGCTAATAAATTGTTTCTTATTTTAGCTATTGCTTTACACTAGAAAAGATTTTTCTAGTTAAAATAGAATCTGATCTCTTAACTTTTAACTAGAAATATCTAAGATCGTCTCTTAAATAAGAGATTAAGAGACGTCTCTTAACTTTTAACTAGAAATATCTAAGATCGTCTCTTAAATAAGAGATTAAGAGACGTCTCTTAACTTTTAACTAGAAATATCTAAGATCGTCTCTTAAATAAGAGATTAAGAGACGTCTCTTAACTTTTCCTAATTAAAAGCTAATAAATTGTTTCTTATTTTAGCTATTGCTTTACACTAGAAAAGATTTTTCTAGTTAAAATAGAATCTGATCTCTTAACTTTTAACTAGAAATATCTAAGATCGTCTCTTAAATAAGAGATTAAGAGACGTCTCTTAACTTTTAACTAGAAAAGCTAAGATACATCTCTTAAATAAGAGATTAAGAGACGTCTCTTAACTTTTCCTAATTAAAAGCTAATAAATTGTTTCTTATTTTAGCTATTGCTTTACACTAGAAAAGATTTTTCTAGTTAAAATAGAATCTGATCTCTTAACTTTTAACTAGAAATATCTAAGATCGTCTCTTAAATAAGAGATTAAGAGACGTCTCTTAACTTTTCCTAATTAAAAGCTAATAAATTGTTTCTTATTTTAGCTATTGCTTTTACACTAGAAAAGATTTTTCTAGTTAAAATAGAATCTGATCTCTTAACTTTTAACTAAATATCTAAGATCGTCTCTTAAATAAGAGATTAAGAGACGCCTCTTAACTTTTAACTAAATATCTAAGATCGTCTCTTAAATAAGAGATTAAGAGACGCCTCTTAACTTTTAACTAGAAAAGCTAAGATACATCTCTTAAATAAGAGATTAAGAGACGCCTCTTAACTTTTAACTAGAAATATCTAAGATCGTCTCTTAAATAAGAGATTAAGAGACGCCTCTTAACTTTTAACTAGAAAAGCTAAGATACATCTCTTAAATAAGAGATTAAGAGACGCCTCTTAACTTTTAACTAGAAATATCTAAGATCGTCTCTTAAATAAGAGATTAAGAGACGCCTCTTAACTTTTAACTAGAAAAGCTAAGATACATCTCTTAAATAAGAGATTAAGAGACGCCTCTTAACTTTTAACTAGAAAAGCTAAGATACATCTCTTAAATAAGAGATTAAGAGACGCCTCTTAACTTTTAACTAGAAAAGCTAAGATACATCTCTTAAATAAGAGATTAAGAGACGCCTCTTAACTTTTCCTAATTAAAAGCTAATAAATTGTTTCTTATTTTAGCTATTGCTTTACACTAGAAAAGATTTTTCTAGTTAAAATAGAATCTGATCTCTTAACTTTTAACTAGAAAAGCTAAGATACATCTCTTAAATAAGAGATTAAGAGACGTCTCTTAACTTTTAACTAGAAAAGCTAAGATACATCTCTTAAATAAGAGATTAAGAGACGCCTCTTAACTTTTAACTAGAAAAGCTAAGATACATCTCTTAAATAAGAGATTAAGAGACGCCTCTTAACTTTTAACTAGAAAAGCTAAGATACATCTCTTAAATAAGAGATTAAGAGACGCCTCTTAACTTTTAACTAGAAAAGCTAAGATACATCTCTCCTCTCCTTCCTTTCCTCTCTTCCATCTCTAACTTTTTTCAGATCTCGATTTCGTTTAGCTCCGGTGGTTGGAGGCTCGACTTGGTTCGGCGCGTTAGCTCCACCACCGAAGCTCTTCTTCTCCTCTCTGGTTTTCTTCTTTGCTCCTTGCCGCCTCCTCTCTCCGTCCTCGATATGCTTGAGCCGTGGAGGGTCAACTACCGACGCCGCTCAGATCCGCTCCCGAGGGAAATAGATCCGTCGGTTTAGGAGGTCTTCGGTGTTCGGTGAGTCGGCGTGGGCTAGGTGTGTCACGGAGTCGGCTTTTCGTGGTGTTGTCGCGGTGGGTTTGGTTTTCAACTTTTCGATCTCTTTGTTGGCTTCGGTTTGGTAGCACGCGCGATCGGTGATAGACTCCTCCATGTTCTCTGCTTGTTTCATTCCAAAGTTGTAGCTTTGTTGAGGAGGGACTTGAATCGTTCTGTTTCAACTCAACTTCGGTGTCGGGTTGTGGTGGCGGGTTTTGTTTGTTTGAGTCAAGACCGGCGACTTTCCCTTCCGTCGGCGTGCACAAGGTAGGTGGTGGTCGTGTGGCTGTTGTCTACCGTGTGAAGTTGCGTGTGCGGCTCTGGTTCTCATGTCCGTTCAGTGCCTATGGCTGAGTCGTCCTCTCCTCGATGGCTGCTCGGTGTTTGTCCGTCTGCCTCGCGGTATCCTTCGGTCCATGCCTTCCTGGTTGCGAAGTTTTCAGTCTGCCTCGTCGGTTAGTCTCGTCTCTCCAGCGTAGCTCGTCTCTGTAGCGTTAGGCGGAAGATCCAGTTCTCTTCGCCTATGCAAGGCGCTCGGTTTGAGGTTCCGGTGGTTCACGGGCTCTCTATCGACGAGGAGACTTGTTCGCTTCGGTCATCCCAAGATCTCCTTGATTGTTTGGTTAGGTAGATAGATCAGTTCCTTCTTCACTTGCAGGTTTCAAGCCCGAGTAATGATGCAGCCCAATCCAGCCCGTGTTACGCTTCGGAAGGTGTACGCCTCAACCGAGTGTAAGTTTTCGTGGTTGTATCGGCCCTTCCCCGTTATCCGGCTTTTGTGAGCTTCAGTGTCGGATAGGTTATAAGATTGAAGAGGCAACCGGTATTCAGCTACTCCGGTTGGAAGGTTGACTAAGACGATTGTACAGTCTCTTAGGTTCGGGGGGTACCGGCAATGTGGGTTTCCCGCGTTAATTCCATCTCCACGGGCTAGGCATCCTCCGGTAGAGAACGGTGCCAGTTCCGTGTATATTTAGGCTACTAAGTGATCCGCGCCGGTTAGGTTTGTGTAAGGGGATCTTAGTGGGTTTGGGTAGAAACGGGTTCGCTAATTCAAAATTGTAACCGATTCCGAAATTCCGGTTCGGGTTTCATATTTTAATAAATATATATATTTAAAAAAAAAAAAGTAAAACCTAAACCCTTGTATAAAAAGATCTAGACAATTAAGCAAGTAGTATAATATAAGATAATTTCATAAATGGTATTAAAAAATGAATTGAAATGGAAACGCGCAGCCAAATAGTGAAGATCAATATTGGTGAAGGTCCGAAGTGAGTGAAGTCACTTCAGACAACAGCTGTTTCCAGTCTGTCTCGCTACTGCTCAAAACCGCGTTTAATTTCAAAAACAACATCTTTCAGTTATTTATTTATTTATTAATACGTTCTCAACACTTCTTATACACACACATACAGCGGTGTAAGTCGACGTATTGGTAAAAGAATCTGTATACAATTGTGGTGTGAGTTTACTGATGGTACAAGAATTACTCTTTGATACCAACGTAACGAAGCTATTTGATTCATTAATTATTAGTAGTTCCAATACAAATCATATTTAAGCCAAAGTTACTTTAAGTTAACTTTGCTCTCTGTTCCTTTTTATAATAACTGCATATTTCAAAATTTAGTTTAGATTTTCTGGTTCAAGAGGCTACTCTTTATAAAAAAAAAAGTGTTCGATACCACAATAATATCGTGCATGCATGTGAGGATATGGAGGTGTGTAGATAGATCCTAAAGTAAGATAATGATTTCAAAAGAAGCATGTGTGTTTTTGGCAAAAGCCAAAACAAACCTTAGTATGACTTTAGACACGCAAGAGCACATGATCGAAGAGTTGAGAGATAGCATGTTCTTTTTGGGGACATGTTCCACTTTCTCACAAAGGCTTAAGGGGGCTTAATTATGACTTATGAGACTTGTCTTCCCTTGTACATTTCACACTTTGGTCCTAAGCAACCCCGTAAAGGTCAAGAGAGGCGGTTCTTGTCAGCTTTCCAGCAAATAATATTCTTTTTTTGCATGAAGAAAATAAAGCATGTCGAGGCTTCTTCCATTGTTACTAGACGTTACTTTTATTTACTTTATATCTTTATGGATTTTTCTGTGTTTGTTTTGCAACTACGTTAACCACTTTTTCGATATTAATTACATATAGACGAAGAAAATCCATAACCATGTCGGTACTTAGTGTAATATAGTGAATGCCAGTGCTTTTACAGAATATATGTGATTTCATGTGTGGTAGGTAAAACATTTGGATGTCAAGTTGGTATACGAACAATTCTTATGCAACAATTTTTTTTTATAAAAAATATATTACTAACGTACTGGTGCACACTGCACATTGGAAAAAAAGAATAATCAGTTTCCCAAAATAGTTTTCATCTTATATATCGATTAGTGTCTTTATACACGCACACGTATTCAATTATCCTTTCGTTTATAGCGAATTTTTCAAAAAAAAAAAAAGAAAAAAAAGAAGTATCCTTTCGTTATTGATAATATATATTTTGATAGCTAGTTGGTTTGTTTGGTTTATAGAAACGAATAGATATATATGTTCACAATCGAACATGATACTGTTTTCTGTACAAGTTTTTTTTTTCATATGCATGATCTCTTACTTATTTGCAATTTTTTAAAAAGGTTTTAATTAAGGTACCTCGATATTTTATTTTCTTATCATAACTATCTGACTCCCTCACCATAAGCCGGCATATGACCAGAGTCGTGCTTACATTTGTAAAAACAAGGCATGAGTTGATGAGTTTTATAAACTTTTGCTCATATTTTCATCTATCTTTTTTTTTTTACATTTTAGTTTAGATGCTCTGTATAGATTATTAATTATAAACATATTCACGTATCGTGGTACAGTAGAACCTATATAAATTAATACTCGATAAATTAATATACACGAAAAATCTCTATAAATTAATATAATTTCATAGTTCCAAATTGAGTTTTTGGTTCAATTAGTATCTCGATAAATTAATAAAAAAATTATAATTTTGGTGTAGTTCCAACATTATTAATTTATAGAGGTTTCACTGTACTTGAGGGATAAAATAACCTGATACGGTCTCGACTCTCGTTGGCCACTTTACCGCCTAAATTGTGCGTGCCTGGATGCAAGGCCACCCAGAGGTTAGGTCTGGTTCATGAACTGACCTGGGTTTAACCCTTTTCTTTTTCAAAAAAAAAAAACATATTCACGTATCATGAATTTTTATTATATGACATGTTGATGGTGTATGTTTTCATGTCTTTTGTGCTCGACAAATAGCTGCAAAGCCCATGCATGTATTTCTCTAGCATTAGCATTTTTTTAGTTGAAACGATGCACTTTAAAAATTTACACTATACTACAACTACAAGTAAAACCCATTTCATAATCTACGCTTTTAAGTGAACATGACACGAAGAAGCACAAAGTTGTGAATCTACCATTACAGTTGTTTGCAAACACACAAACAAGAATTAATTCATAAAAAGAGCATTTGGAAAAATTGCCTTAATCCCCCTCACTGCATATGACCTATCTATTAAAGTAATTAACCTTTTTGGTGATGGATCAAGGTAGCAGTAGCACTATTAGACTACACCCCACATTTGATATCTGTAATCTACAAATTAAATTTATACAGTATGGCAAATGTTTATAAATAGTATTATTTCATTTCTCGAAACATATAAAATAACATATATGTATTGGTTACTCGCTAGCCCATACCGGGGCGGCTTCACTGGCACCGTACTCCCTCCTCTGTACCTTCCCAACAATATCTTCGATTGCCTCAAATATATAATCTCGAGTTGCCTATGAATATATTTAACACAAAGATATGTCTACATTTACTTTCTCTTTATTAAAACAATCGACCACTAATTTTCTCAAAAGAATAGTGTGGAAGCTTGAAATAGTTATACAAAATAAATTCATTTAGATAGTAGAAACTATTGAATTTTCTGCATTTGAACTGTGTAAATGTATGCAATTTTACCTTCCACCGGTTAAAGGGATCTAAGGGTAACCCGGTTAATTAAGGCTCTGCATCGAGGCCCACTTAAAGCCCCACTTCCTACTATTTCGAGAGATGAAGCGAAGAAATCATCAATTTTGGATTGGTGTGTATGTAATGTAACTTACCTTCCACCGGAATCAGTAATCCGTTAAATTAAGGCCCACTTAAAAGCCCAATTGTCTAGTTTTCTGAGAGCTAAATCGTTGGTCCAGTTGGGCTGTGTGATAAGATATTCTGTCACCAACTGTTTTTGCTTTCTGAGTTTCATGTATGGACTCTTAAGTTAGTGAGTATGATTGTGCATGTCGTGCAGAGTGGGAAATCTGCAGCTGTTTATGCATGTGCCAAGAACACTGGTGATCCAGATCGATTTGATCATGAAGCTGGTCACGTGCTGCTTCCCAAGATAATTACACACGATTTTCCTTCTCAACTGTCACAGTTTGTGGAGAGTGAGATTGCTAAATCATTATCCGTGGCAAAGGAAAATTATAACACAGTTAAAGTATTTATTGTAGAGATTGAAAACGAAAAAAATGCATAAGAGAATGTGGAGGCAGGACACAGAAAAGAACACCATAGGAGCCAAGAAAGCAGCTATGTTAAGGCAGAACACTTGTTTTGAGGATTATGATGAGTTAGAAGACGTCTTAAGTATTCCATCTGAACTTACCGACACTTCTTACCAGCCATTGTCTCTCCCTAGGCCAAACAGAAGGATAACGCTCAATGTTGTGATGTCTTCTGATTCTGAAGATGAACCTCTGAGTGACACACATGTTTCAGTTTCAAGACTTGAGAAGGACGACGGATTAGTTGTCCAAGAAAATGGTATGCCATCCCTCATATTATTCAGATATGCAAAAGGAAACGATCCAACTAGCTGATCCTTCAGCTCCTTACAGAGCAGAGTATGAAACATCCAAAGGCTCTTGCATTAATGGGATGTCACAGCCAGTTGATGTATCTTGTGTACCAGAATCTTCATATGTTCCAGAAACTTTAATGGATGGGGAAACTGAGCTGTCACCAAGAGCAGTCTCCTGTGGTCATTTTGATGGAAGAGTTGAAGCGTCCACGAGTGAAAACGATGTACAGATTTTTTTTTTTTTTTTTGAATTGAATGTTAAATTGAATTCAAAAAGAAAAGACCTGTTTACAACTATGTGTGTCCTTTCTTATGATCTTCTATACAAAACTTTTGAAATTTGCTAAACAAAATCTCAATACTCCAAGCACTTGCCTTCATCTTCTTCAATGCCTTATCTAGTTGAAAACCAAAATTGCAGTCCTCCTTCCAGCTTCTTGTCCTTTTTCTTCTGAATCAGAGAAAACTTATTCCTCACAGTCTTATCAATCAGCTTAGCTAAGAGAGTAGATGGTGATGCTACTTCTTTATGCCGCCTCTTATTTCTCTCCCTCCAAATACTGTGAACTGTTTCTTGGAATAAGTATCTGACGGTAAATAGAAGGAGATGATCGTGTCTTTCATCAGTCATTATCTTCATAATCTCATCCCAGCTTGTTGTGTATTGATCCCTCAACAGACCTCTTGCCAAAGAAACCCAAATTTGTTCAGAGAATGGGCATACAAAGAAGAGATGACCAGTTGACTCCATAGGTTCCTTACAGAAGATACAAGACGTGTCTATATTCAAATTCCACTGCACCATAAGAGTTCCTGTCGATAGGCTGTCCGCATAGCTATCCAGACTACAAAGGAATACTTAGGTGTTGCATGTTTGAACCAGACCGCCTTGTGCCAATCATAGATCTGGTGTTTCTCACGAATAACAAGCCAAGTTTCCTTAGTCGAGAACTTCTCCTTATATTTTTCCTTCTCATTTTTCCACAAGTAGATATCATCCTCTTCTTGTCTCCTCTTCTCCTTAAAATTTTCAATCTCCATCTCTACCTTATTGAGGATCGGGTATCTGTGTTTCTTTTTTCTGTGATGACAACAATCCTCTACTTTGGCATTTGCCGTGATACCCATCTCAATGAATCCACCAGTACCCAAAAGATCAATCAAACAACCAAGAGGGGACCATTTATCTTGCCAAAAAGAAGCGCTTTTCCCATTTCTTACCTCCACTTTATAGAACTGTTTGGCGTTCTCTCGATATTTAAGTATTTTCTCCACATCCAGGAGCCAAGCTGTGATGCTTCCTTCATTGACCAAATTGAGCTCTTGCGAATAAGATATATCTTTATCCATTGGACCCAAAGTGAATTTGCAGAAAGAATCCTCCATATAGTTTCAGAATACTGACCACATTCATTTCCTTCAGAGATCTTATACCCAAACCACCTTCCTGTTTTGTTCTACAAATCCACCCCAGACCACAGAAAGGCAGAGCATATTCTTTCAATCTCCTGAATACAACTACTAGGTAACCGGAAAGCAGCCATCCAAAAATTCACAAGACTCGTTATAACTGAGTTTATCAATTGAAGCCTCCCTGCATAAGAAAGAAACCTCCTGTCCATGAACCAATCCTCTTTCTGATCTTCTCAACCAGTGGAAGGAAATCGATAACAGACATATTTTTTGTTAGCAACGGAAGCCCAAGGTAGCGAACGGGAAGCTTGCCTACCGCAAATGGGAATTGATTCAGAATCTCAACCCTTTTCTGATCAGAAAGACCTTCCATGAATAAGATTGATTTCTCGAAGCTTATCTTCAGACCAGATATTCTGTCGAAATCATCAAACACCTTCAATATACCTTCAGCTGATGTCTTTGTGTCCTCAGTGAATACCATTAGGTCATCAGCAAAGTATAGATGAGTGAGGTCTATAGTCTTGCATTTTGGGTGAAAACCAATCTGACCTTTTGAAGCTGCTTCATCCAACATCCTAGAGAGCACATTCATACATATTACAAATAAGTATGGAGATAAGGAGCAACCTTGTCTCAGTCCTCTTCTACTTTGAAAGTAACCCGCCAGCTCTCCATTTACTTGGACAGAGAATGAAGCTGTGGTGACACAGAGTGAGATCCAATTGATAAACTTTCCTGGTAAACCAAGTGCTTTTAACGTGTTGAGAAGGAAGGGCCATTGGACAGAATCGAAAGCTTTCGAAATGTCTATCATCATTGCACATCTTGGGGAGATATCCTCTTTATGGTAGTCTTTTATAATCTCAGTTGCAAGTAACACATTCTCCATTAGCAGCCTCTCTTTTGTGAATGCAGATTGACTCAGCGAAATACACTTGAGCAGCACACCTTTTAATCTGTTTGCTAGGAGCTTTGAGATGATTTTAAAGAGGACATTGCAACATGATATAAGCCTGTAATCTTTCATTACCTTTGCTTCATCTTTCTTTGGCACCAAAGCAAGGATGGTTGAATTGAGTCTCTTAGGCAGGAATCCTTTCATAAAGAATGACTGGATAGCCACTATAACATCATCTCCAATTACATGCCAAGCCTCCTTAAAGAACTCCGCAGTATAGCCATCTGGTCCTGGGGATTTACTTCCAGGCATTCTGAAGAGGACCTCCTTAATTTCTTCCTTTGAAACCACTTTCTCCAACTTCTCACAATCGATACTACTGCATTGAAATCCCAGTATCTCTCTCAACTTCTCCACTGTGGCCCCTTCAAAATCCTCTGGAACAGCAGTCATAAATTGTGTGAAAAAATTCTCAGCTTCTTCTTTGATTTCATCATTAGTTTTTGCAAGGGAACCATCATCACGCAAGATTTCTCTTATACCATTCCTCAGCTCTCTTATTTTTATAGCATTATGGAAGAATCTATTGTTACCATCGCCTACTTCAAGCCAATGCATCTTCAATCTCTGTTTGTAGAATTCTTCCTCTAGGTTTGCAAGGATTTGCCATTTTTCATAAGCAGAAGCCTCCTGAATTGCTGCTTGTGATGGTATCTCCAAAGTAACTTTTTGCTTCTCACATAAATTCAAATATGCTTCTCTTGTTTTCATTGGAATATTACCTAGCTTCATCTTACTTAGAGATCTCAAAGGCTGTTTTAATGCCTTAAGTTGTTTAGTAAGCTTAAATATTGCAGATGTCGAGTGGAATAAAGCTTCATTTCCTTTCCAATGATCCGCCACCAAAGACAGGAACTCAGGCATCTTCGCGATGGAATTTGTGAACTTAAATGGTTTCCTTCTTTTCCTCTCTTCCACTGTCAACTGGATTCTGCATCTTAGATGATCTGAGCAACCCCAGACTCAAAAACGCAGTAAACTCTTGATGAATGTAGCCACTTCTCGTTAAATATCACCCTATCCAACTTCTAACATATTAGCCCCTCTTCTCTTTTATTGCACCATGTGAATTTAGGGCCTTGGAACCCCATGTCAGTTAAACCACAGTATCTAGCAATCTCCTAGAAATCTCTCATACCTTGTGGTATCCTTGGTGAGATCTCATACTCCGAGTGCTCCTCCCCCTCCAATATCTCATTAAAATCCCCCATAAGCATCCACTTTTTATCCTTAAATATTGGTGCATCACTGTGATTTTTCAAGTCTTCCCATAATTTCTTCCTTTCCTCCACTCCATTAGCCGTATAAATAAAGGAACAGAAGAATTCCTCAACTTCATCTTTCATCAGAACAGAACAAGTAATTATCTGGCTGCTCTTATAAACTGGCGTCATCCTCACACGCTGTCTCCAAACCACCCAAATTCTTCCCAAATTCTGAAACTCATAGTTTGTAATACTATCCCAATCCTTAAACACCTCTTTTATGATTTCCCCTGCCTTTCTCTCCTTTACCCTTGTTTCTATTAGACCTCCAAACTGCATATTTTCTTCTCTTATCCATTTACGAACCACCTCATGTTTGATTTTCTTATTGAAGCCCCTTATGTTCCAGAAGAACCCAGCCATTAGTGATGATTCTGAGAGCCCCTTGTTGTAGCTCCTAGCTCACCTTTAGAAGTTTCTGAAAGAACCTTATGGAATGTCTTTGAATTCCTAGGTAATATCTGTCTCCCACACTCAGATACTACTTTAGGTTTCTCAACTTCCATTTGGTTAGCTCCAGAAACAGCCATCTCCTCTTTTTTACTTTCTCTAATCTCCTTGTTCACTTCAATTGGTTCCAGCTCAACATCATTTATTTCCTCAAGATTACTCAGTGCCGCAAATATTGACGGAGTGACAATTGTTACCATCCCATTCAACTCCTTTGGAGATTGTCTCGGGCTTTTACTAGCTTTTTCCATTGAGACCCTCCTCCAATTTTCATTTAACTTCTCGTTGCTTCCTTTTGTGACGTTTGAGAAATCCTTCTCCTTTATTATTGTACCCTCTGCTAACTCTTCTTCTTTCTTCTTGTCACCCACCAGTTCTTCATCAACTTTTTTCCAGTTAACACTTCCTTATCTTCCCCATCCAATTTCGAACCTGCAACCTCATGATCTTTCATCCCTTCTTGATTTAGATCCCCTTCCAGACTTCACCTCCCTGCACTTCCCCTACCTCTTTCTTTCCCATGTTACATATTATTTCTCTATGTCCCCATTTACCGCATGTAGATCATTTAGAAGGTAACCACGGGTATGTGAATTCCACCATGGCTTCCTCTCCTTCTATTGTAAAGTTGATCATCTTCGGCAGTGGCTTTGATAGATCAGCTTTTACACACACCTTGGCAATCTCAAAGTTTGTACATGCTATAACTACAACAAAACATAGAGTTAACTACTAAGATTTACTACTACCAAACTGTCGTCGTAATGTTACGACTATGTTACTTCGATTGTGCTTCTATCCCGAAAATCGTCGTAATGGCGAAGTAAAGTTACGTCGAACTAAAATCGACGTAACAAGGGGGGCCTATTACGTCGATTATACAACGCGTACTACGAGTCGTAGTTAAAACGAAGTTACATTACAACTATCTAACATCCACAATTTCCCATCTATTTAGGGACTACGTTACGGCTATTCAAGAAAGTGGTTGATAACGTGTTAATTGTTTGTGTGTATGGTTGGTGAATAAATATAGCTAAGTAGTAGTAAATTTTTCATATGTAGTATATTCGTAGCAAAATCTCCACCTACCAAATCTGAAAATTTTCTATAAATATGCTCTCTTCTCCCTCTTTCTAAAGATGCAAAAAAAACAAAAACAGAAAAAAAAAAATTACAAAAAATGTCTCATAACGGCAATATCTATGAAGTTCGGAGTTGGATGTACGCACATAAAAACTCTGCGAGGAGTTGTGACAGATGAATTTCTCAATGGGCGGAGATATTCATGTACCAAGCTGGAAACACACCTCTCACGCAGGAAACTGGTAAAATGTTTTGTCCTTGTCGTAAATACAAAAACATCAAATTTGTTCGTAGTGAAACAGTTTGGAA
The DNA here is from genome assembly GCA_016771965.1 of Brassica carinata. NCBI lineage: Eukaryota > Viridiplantae > Streptophyta > Magnoliopsida > Brassicales > Brassicaceae > Brassica > Brassica carinata. The sequence continues at coordinate 30,046,814 of CM028689.1, forward strand.
ACATATAGTAAATAGAGGATTTACCCCGCATTACTACATATGGTTTCATCATGGAGAAGGTGATAGTAGGAATGAAGCTAGTAGTAGTACTCACTTTGAAGTTGGTGGTAATAGGGAAGAACCAAGTCATTTGCATCCTGAAAGTAATTACCTTGAGGATCATGTCGTAGATCATGATAGGATGCATGATATGATTACCGATGCATTTCGTGAAACAACCACAGTTGCTGTAGAAGTAGACAATGTAGAGGTAGAGGAACCGAACTTGGACGCAAAAAGGTTCTATCAAATGTTAGAGGCAGCTAATCAACCAATTTATGAAGGTTGTAGAGAAGGTCTTTCTAAATTGTCATTGGCAGCTAGGATGATGAATATCAAAACTGATCATAACTTGCCTCAAGTTTGTATGGATGCATGGACTGAGTTGTTTAAAGAGTATTTGCCTCAAGATAATTTGTCCGCTGATCTTATTATGAGATTCAGAAATTGGTTATCAGTCTTGGCTTACCTTCAGAGCAGATTGATGTTTGTATAGACAACTGTATGATCTACTGGAGGAAAGATGCGGAGTTGTTGGAGTGTAAGTTATGCAAGAAGCCACGATATAAACCGCAAGAGCGTGGACGAAAAAGGGTACCGCATCAGCAGATGTGGTACTTACCTATTACGATAGCTGAAGAGATTATATCAATCTGAAAAGACTGCAACAGCAATGAGATGGCATGCCGAACATACTCGAAGGAAGGCGAAATCAATCATCCGTCGGATGCAAAAGCGTGGAAACACTTGAATTCGGTTCACAAAGATTTTGCAAGTAACACTCGCAATGTTTATCTTGGACTATGCACAGATGGATTTAGTCCGTTTGGAATGTCTGGAAGACAGTATTCACTTTGGCCAGTCATCCTAACACCATACAACCTTCCACCAGAGATGTGTATGGAAAGAGAATTTCTTTTCATGAGTATATTGATACCGGGTCCAAGCATCCGGCGATCCTCGATATTTTCTTACAGCCTTTGATAGAAGAATTGAAGGAGTTGTGGTCAACAGGTGCAGACGTATGATTGTTCAACGAGAACAAATTTTACTATCGCGGCAGTTCTTTGTGGACCATCGGTGACTTTCCTGCATAAAGGATGTTATCAGGTTGGACAACGCATGGGAGGCTAGCTTGTCCTTATTGTATGGGAAGCACAGACGCATTTCATCTTAAGAATGGTAGGAAGACGTCATGGTTTGATTGTCATCGGAGATTTCTTCCCATTATCCATCCGTACCGAAGGAAAAAGACATTGTTTCGGTCAAAAAGGGTTGTACGAGATACCGCTCCACCATATTTATCTGGAGAAGATATCGAGAAGGATATTGATTATTATGGTGCACAAGAAACAGTTAAGAGAGGGGATAATTGGCATATTCCTGCAAATATGGCTGATGGTTATGGGACACAGCATAATTGGCACAAAAAGAGTATATTTTGGAACTCCCATACTGGAAAGATCTACTTTTGCGACACAATCTTGATGTGATGCATATTGAGAAAAACTTCTTCGACAACATCATCAATACATTATTGAACGTCCCTGGAAAGACAAAAGATAACAAGAACTCAAGGTTGGACTTGCCTGCATTATGTTCTAGGAAAGAACTGCATATTAAAAGCAATGGGCAAATGCGGTTCCCATTTTCAGATTGTCGTGAAGCAAAGGCAGCGTTGTTCAAGTGGGTGGCATCGGATGTCAAGTTCTCGATGGGTATGTGTCAAATCTATCAAGATGTGTTGAGAAAGGGCAAAAGTTTTCAGGAATGAAAAGTCATGACTGTCATGTTTTTATGCAACGACTACTACCATTTGCATTTGCGGAGTTGCTTCCAAAGAATGTTCATAAAGCACTTGCAGGTAACATAAATTACTAAATTTTTTAATTTATTGTTATATTAAATAATCTTACAAATTATATAATTCTTTGTGGAAATATAATTATATTTTCAGGGATTGGAGCTTTTTTCCGGGATCTTAGCACACGTACCTTAACAGAAGATGTCATCACACAACTTGATGTGCATATCCCGATCTTAATGTGAAATATGGAGAAAATATTTCCTCCGTCATTTTTCGACGTCATGGAACATTTACTCATCCCACCTCCCGTATGAGGCATTGCTTCGTGGATCAGTTCATAACGGATGGATGTATCCTTATGAGCGATCCATGAAACATTTGAAAGGAAAAGCAAAAAATCTTGCAAGGGTGGAAGGTTCAATAGTGGTGGGGAGTTTGTCTGAGGAAACTTTCCACTTCACGTCATACTATTTTGGATCACAAGTCCGTACACGGAAAAGGGCTCCAAGCAGATATGATGATGGAGGTGTTATGCCGACATATGTCTTACCAGTGTTCGGCGTACTGTCAGATTGGACGTCTTGCTGGAAAACTCAAAGAAGTTTGGTGGTCGAAAGTACGTAAGACGCCATAGTGTCCATACATATATACTCCTTAATTGCGAGGAGATGCAATCATTTGAAAGGTAAATAAATAATTTATTTACTTTTTATTTTATTTGTTTCGATACTAACTTAATATAATCTTTTGGAAATCAGTGAGTTTGTTGAACAGGTTGAAGAAGCTTTACCAGGAATATCGCCAAATGGTCTGAACAAAAGGAAAGATCAACACTTTGTCCAGTGGTTAAAAACACAGGTATAAAACATGATTAATATAATTATTATAATATAACTTAAATATTAATGAATTTAATTATATATATGCAGGTTGATTACGATGATCCATTCTATCCAACATGGTTTCATGAACTGATACAAGGTCCGGTCTCTAAGGTCACCACAGCCCCTATGTATTTTAAACGAGGCTACACATTTCACACTTACGAATATGGAAGTCAGCAAGCAACGATGAACTATGGAATATATGTGAAAGGTAAAACAGATTTCTATGAGATCTTAAAGGAGATCATCGAAGTGGAATTCCCCGGTTTAGTGAAGATGAAATGCGTCCTCTTCAAATGTGACTGGTTCGACCCTACTATCAATAGAGGTGTTCGGTATAGCAAGTTTGGAGTTGTAGATATTAATGCAGCACGGAGATACAACAAATTTGAACCCTACATATTGGCATCTTAAGCGGAGCAAGTCTGTTTTATTCCATATCCAAGGATCAGACAATCTGGAACTTCTTGGTTAGCAGCTATAAAAGTTACACCTCAAGGTCGAGTAATCGGTGATGATCAACCGCCTTTGAAAGAAGAAGCTGTTAATGTTGTTGAAGTACCTGAGCAACCCGTTGATGAAATCTTACTAGTTGATCCGCAAAACTTAATTTACGATGATCCTTCAGAAGATATAATGGACGAAGGCAACGAAGATGAATTTCAAGAAGACGATGATACTAGTGATATTGAATCAGGTGATGGTTCTTCAGACGATGAGTAAATTTCATTATGCCTTTCATTATGCCATTTATATGGTTTTAATCATGTACTAGTTAGACTTTTGATTTAATAAAAAATATCGTTTGATGATGTTGTTTATAAGTGTAAGTGTGATATATAAGTTTAGAAGTTTTGGGGTTTAGACTATTGGGGTTTAGGGTTTGGGATTTAGGATTTAGGTTAACAAACAAGGGTCGACCCTAAATCGTCGTAATTAACAAACGCAGGTCGAGTCAACTTCGTTGTAAACTACTTTCGACCCTGATTCGTTGTAACATAACATCTATATTACTACGAATTCTCAAAATACTGGCAGTCGATGCTAAATCGTCGTAATACCTAAAACGCGGGTCGATTCAAGTTCGTTGTAAAGCCCATTCGACCCTGTATCGTGGTAATTTAACAACCGCATTACTACGATTTACAAAAAACAAGGGTCGATCCTGTATAGTAGTTATCTTACTTCTACTTAACGATGATCTACATATATATATATATATATCCACCACATCTCCACCATAATCTCACACCAAAAACAATCAATAAAGATTACAAATCTCTTAAGAGAAATAATCGGTCATCAAAACTGTTCTTATCAACTCTGTATAGCTTTCTTTGGTTTGAGGAGCCAAGCAAAGGCTATAAGGGTTGGTAAGGATTGTTCTTGTGACCGTATACATTCAAAACCTAAAAAAGCATTGCTTTAAAAAAAAACTCTAAGGGAGTGCACGGTTACTAGAACAGTTCTTATCAACTCTACATAGCTTTTCCTCAGCTCATGAAACCGAGAAAATGTTATGTCGGGTCGTTAACAATTGTTCTGGTTACAGTGTGTACTCCCTTAAAAATTTTTTTTCAAAAATTACATTTACTTCTAAGTTACTACGACCAGAACACGGATCAAGTCAAAATAGTCGTAATAGGCCTACGAAATTACGACGATTCTAAACGCGGGTTGAGTCAACCTAGTGGTAATGGGCCTAGTATATTACGACGATCCTAGACGCGGGTCGAGTTAACCTAGTCGTAATTGGCCTACTAAATTACGACGATCCTAAACGCGGGTCGAGTCAATCTAGTCGTAACGGGCCTACTACATTACGACGATCACAAAAATCCCTATATATAGAAGCCACAATTGACCTCATGCGGTTACTAATCCCCCTTCTCTCTAACCTCTCTGCCTTCTCTCTAGGTACGATATTTTTTTTGTTTTAGTTTAGGTGGTTTAGCTTAGGGATGGAATTAGATTAGGTGGTTAGTTTAGAAATAGATAAAATTATATTTAGGTAATTAAACGTATTATATTTATTTTAGATGCAAATTTTATATATATATATTTTATTTTATTTGTTTTATTTAATAATTGATTTTTTTTTTGAACAGGTTAATTGAGTACACATGTCTACTACTCGCGGTAGAAAACGACTTAGGAGACCCAGCTATGAGACTACATTTCTCGGTGGACAGACTGATCGTTCTGCTTCTACCTCTGGTACTGCAACCCAGTCGGAAACAGTTCCTGAGAGCCAATCTCAGGAACGATCACCAGCTGCGTCTGCTCCTCTTCCACCATGGGTGACTCCTGCACCGTATGTCCCTCCACTGCATGGTCAGCCACCTCCGGCTGCTGCTCCACCTCCTCCGGCTGCTGCTCCACCTCCTCCGGCTGCTGCTCCACCGCCTCAGGCTGCTGCTCCACCGCCTCAGGCTGCTGCTCCGGGATATGTCCATCCTGATTTGATGGTGCCCCCGGATGCACCGTATGCTAGATTTACCGTTGAGGATTTGCTTCAGATGCCGGGCCGCGAAGGTTTACCCGTCATCGATCTCGATCGTCCACCAAACACATACTGGTAATTAAGTTTAATATATTATTATTTCCATAACTTATAAATTATATATGTATATATATCTAATTATATTTTTTGTCTTTTGCAGGTTTGGTACGGACAACCGTCTTGGACGGTCCGTTTCAGAAACCATCAAGTCATATTTTTCTGAACCGCATCCGAACTGGAGTCTTACGCCAGATCACATTCGGAGAACTTGGTTCAAGTGTTTTGCGGTTAGTTTTCATATTTTAATTTATAATTTATATTTTATTTTCAATAATATTTATTTATTATATTTATTTATTATATTTATTAATTAATATTTTTCCAGCAAAAATGGAATTGGTCTATTGCCGTCAACGAGCAAGTGAAGAAGGCGTTCAACGAGAAGGCGATGGATCGCCTTAAAAACACCATTGGCGACTGGAAGGATAAGTGGAGGTTTCAGGGTGATGCTGCGAAACCCATATTCATCAGCGAGACGACATGGACAGGCCTTCAGGCCTATTGGATGTTGCCTCTCAGCATTATGACGGCCAACAACTACTCGGCAGCCCGACACACACCAGATGCAGAAGGCAATTTACCGTTGCCTCATACTTCCGGACAGATTCCACAAGCCGGAGTTGCCTTACAGATGGTAATTCTTTTTAATTATTAATAAATTCTTTATGAATAAAATTTATTATATTAAATTTCTAAATTTTTTCTACAGGCTGCTGAAGATGGAGAACCTCCATCTTTGTCCAAGCTTTACAAAAAGACTCACATCCATAAAGATGGGACGTTTGTGGATGCTCGGGCTGAAAAGATCCACAACGACGTTCAGTCTCGAATCCAAGAGGTCGAGACTAGGTCGAGACTCAGCTGTCCCAAGAAAATCCGGATTTGCCACATGTTCAGTTGTCAACGGTAGAACAGGACAAAATATTTGAACAGGTAATATATATTTTTAAATATATATATATAGTATAATTTAATTAAATAATTATTTTTAATTAATTTATTACATGTTGCCCCAAAGAGAAGGGGACGGATCGTCGGACTTGGCTCGGTTAATGATGTTCCGAGGGCGAGAGCAGGTTATGTGTCGGGAAGAGACGAAGAGAATGCTCAGCTCCGGGCAGCTTTGGCAGCTTCTAATGCCGCCTTAGCAGAGAACCGGACTCAGATGATGGGCATGGCGTCAATGTTCGATATGATTGCGGAGTCAGACCCGAGGTATGGGCAGATGTGGAGTCAAGTCCGTCCTACCATAGTCACACAACACACCACGGAGGAGCAGGCGGATCTAGAGCGACGGACCGAGAACCGTAGTTCCGAGCTTCGGGAAGACCTTAATCTTTAGATTTTTTTTGTAATTTTTATTTTGGATTTTAAAATATTTTAATATATTATTATTGTTTTGTTTATATTTCTGGTTATTAAATTATTTTAAAATAATTATATATTTCATTTTTTATTATTGAACAAAAAAAACAATTTTAAATATAAAACTTTTTACAAATCGAGGTTAATTCGTAGTAAATATTCTAAAGAAATCGAGGTTAACTCGTAGTAAAATGTTCCAAAGGAATCAATGTAAATTCGTAGTAAAAAATAGATGTAATGTAGTCGTATAAGTTACTACCAATGTACTTCGACATTCGAGGGTAATTCGTTGTAAATAATAAAACAAAATAGCTTCTAACTTACCTCGATATTAACGACTACTTTACGTCTGCATTACTTCGATATAATTTACTTCTATGTTACTTCGATTTGTGTATTACTTCCACGTTACGATGGTTTGCTTATTACGTCGATTTGACCTCGATTGTCGTTCGTCGTCCTTTTACTTCGATGTTACATCGATTTTTCCATTACGACGAGCTAGTAACTACGATTCGTAATTCGTAGTTAAGTCGTCGTAATGGTGGTTTAACTACGATTTAACCACGATATATGCAGTAGTTATAGTCAACATTTGTTGTAGTGTATTGTCTCCGGATGAAGTTTATCAGACTCACCCGCTGCACTAGATATGAAACTCAAGCCCTCCCATGAGTACATGCTCATCGGAACATTCTTCAGAAATCCCCATCAACAGAGATACATATTGACAAATTACAGAGTTTTGATTGCTTAATGAATACGTGTGAGATCAATGATAGAGAAAACTCTGTTCGAGACATGCTGATCTGAAGTCATACTTGGATCCAGAACCTGTAGAAGCTCCACAACTTCTTGACATCACTCATCAGATAACCAATCTGATTTCAGAAGCTGACCTGACGCACTCTAGATGCACGCTAGATGCTTGAACTTTGTGGGTATTACCTTTACAACTTCATCTTTCTGTCTTTCTATATTACAGTTGCCAGCTCAGACATTTTTAACTTATGGAGTTCACTTTGTTTAAGTTGAGATGGAGCCAATGATGAACGATTCCGGAGATGTCGACATGTGTGGTCTAGCTCATGTGCTTGAACAGATGGCTTCCACTGTGGCACAGAAGGGATTTAGCTTTTTCACAAACCAAATTGATACAACGGAAGCTTTTTCACAAACCAAATTGATACAACAGAATCCGTCCTTATTTCATCAGCCATCACAATGCAGGATATGAAGAGATGATGAATAAACCACCAGTTTCAGTTTGTACAGTAATTAGAAACGCTCTACACTACATGAAGAGTTTCAAACATGTTTGCTCAGCAATAACTTAGCAGAGATTAGAGCTCGACTTCTCAAGCCTTGCTTTAGGCATGAACCATACTGCATAGTTTCTTCATTTACATATAGAAAAATTGAAAAGAAACAGGGTTTCTGAAAATATATTAGATGAATATAGATTCTATAATATCACAGAGATAATATATCAAATAAGATGGAACCATTATCTCTTCTACTAGCCCAAAACAAAATGTTACTTTTTATCTAATTAAGGTTCTGAGTAAAATGCATATGTAGTAAAAAAAAAAAAACTCAACACCCCCTTGTGTGAGTGAATGCTTCTTCTTCTCTCTTTCTGCAGCAAGCAACTGAGATCAGACTTTGCCTTCGAGTTTATCGTTATTATTAACAAGAGGAAGTAACTCCATCTTGTTTCTTGGGGTACGAGGAGTCCTAGGAGTTCCAGGCTGCTGCTGCTGCGAAAGCTTATGCCTCACGTATCCATAGAACGTGCATCCCAAAAGCGTAATCCCGCATCCAACAGCATTCATATACGATATTGGGTTACGGAATATCAACCATGACACCAATACAGCCACCGCAACCTGTTTTTTTTTTTAAAAAAAAAAAAAAGAGAACATGAACCAGGCGATTTGCAAACAAAACAGTGTTTTAAGATTTGTCTTTTGTTAGTACCTTGAGGTTTCCAGCTACGTTGAATGTGACTGCGGTTGTGGAGTGAATGACATAGAAGATGGAGAAGTTGAGACAGAAGGCCAATACACCAGAGCTGAAGATGATGATGAGTGCTGACCATGGAGACGGGTGCGCATCAAACCAACTCAAGATTCCGTTTCCTTCCAGGAGCAATGCAGGTATACCGAGAATCATGGTGGCGAAAGGCGCCATGTAGTACACTGTGTTTATGCTACACAAACAAGAACAGTAAAATGGAATCACTCCAAATAAGGACACAACAAGAAATAAAAAGTGCAGTTCTCATGAAACCAGAGAGCACTGACCTGTCAAACTTGTAGCCATGAAGAAGAGACTCAGCTAGAATGGTCTTAGTGGAAGTAGCTAAACACCCAAACAAGGCAGCACAGAAACCAAACATGTTAAAGCTAAGCTCTGTAACGGAGGTCAGAAGAATCCCACCAACAATGGGGACAAGAGACGCCCAAATACGCCAGTCGAAGTACTTCCTCCACACCAGCCACTGTAACACAACTGCTCCAAAAACACACACAATCAGATTCTCTCATGAGATCCAAAAACAGCAGACAAAGATCAAACCCCCTCCTAACCTGTAGTAGCTGGAGTGAAGGACTTAATGGTCTGCATGAAAGAAACAGGGATGTAACGGAGGCTAACGTTCCCCAACACAATGTTGATGCAGAAGACGAAAGACATAGGGAAGATCCTCCTCCACCGATCCTCAGGCTCGACAACGATCAAAGGTTTAAGCTTGAGGATTTTGATAACAATGTAAGCTCCGATCGATGAACATATGAAGTGAACACACGAGACCGATAACGGAAACTTGAAATCCAGTTTCTGCACATCACAAAGTTGCCAACTTTATATTTCACATCACAGAGATTGATTAGATTAACGAAGAATCGGAGATCTCAGATAAAATACCTGGAAGATCCATTTGTTCATGATGATGACGGTGACGTTGAAGCCCCACCACTGGAGAATCGCTAGTAGAGATCTGAACACGCTTCCTTCTTCCATCTCTCTACCCAGAAGAAAAGTTTACGAATTTCGGAATCAGATCGCGAAATGAAGAAAACCCAGGAGATGAATTTGGGAAGTGAATCGGTGAGACAGAGAGAGAGAGCTGCGGAGGAGCTTTAATAGAGAAGAGGGGAAACCCTAATGAAAGTGGAAAGGGGAGAAGGTAACGGTGGAGGCAGTGAGAGGGGGCTCTCGTTCCATGTGAATTGTTGTTTCGAGTTCTCTTCTTCACCTCATCAAATCTCAGACGTCTGTCTCTATCTCTCTCTCTCTCTCTCTCTCTCTCTCTTTATGCCATGAAAATAATGTTTTTGCTCTTCCAAAGGATTCCTTTTATTTTTATCAGAATATTCTCTTCTTAACTTTAAGTTATTTTATTTAATTTTCAGTTTCCTCGGAAAAAATAAAAGTAAAAATCTAACGGTGACAGAGAAGAAAATAGAGTTAAAATATCACGAAATTGTATTCCCATGTTATATGAAGGTTGAGTCAACTTATCTTTTGGTAAATAAATTTCATTTTCCCATATATGTTAAATTTTGATTTTTTTTTTTTGCAACATCATATGATATACGAATCAAAGCATTCAAAAGTTATAAATTATTGGACTATATAGTATATATTATGATACTTAAAATATATGAATGTAAAACCTTCATATGGTTGATAAAAAATAAAAAGAGTAAAACCTTCATATATCACTAAATATATGATATATCATTAAATATATGAATGTTGAATTTTATGTCGAGAAAAATACCAATACTGTTAGGAACTATTTTGTGGTAGACTCATGTCTGGCCCAAACCGGCCGGTCTGTCCGTGTATATCCTAGTCGACCAATGGCCATGTTTTCTTTTTTTTCTATTGTAGTTGGTTTCCTTTTTCTTATATGATTATGATTTTCATTTATCTTATGACGGTCTAACTATATGTATAAATATAAACCTCTAGTCTTATGATATGAATAAAAAATAAGACTTTCCTAACTCTCTATTTCACAACACGTTATCAGCACGAGAGACTCATAAACCCTAACTAATCGATCCGACCTCAAAACCCTAAAACCCAATTCGATTTTCTAAACCCTAGAACCCTAATTCTTTTATGGCGTTTGCTCTCTTTCTCATCGAGATCAATCTAAGGTGTGTTCCTCCTCTCTTGTTCGTGATCCGACGAGACAATCTCAGCCTCAATACCCGACCGTCCGATAAGGTGATCTAGGCGGCCGATAGAAGACCAGTCCAAGCCCATCCAGCTCAAGCGGCCGATTGCGAGGTTCTTCTCTCTCTTTTGGTGGTCCGGTTCAACCATACAACCTGAGGTAAATTTTGAAACCCTAAAAGAGAACCCACATCGAATTTGGCTGATTGATAAAGGTTTAAGACAAATTAAAATCCTGCAAAACCCTAATCAAACCCTAGGACAATAAATCAATCCCTTCCCATGAGTAAATCGAAGCTCATTACCTCAAGTTCGATCTGAGATTGATTTATCAATTTAAATCAGAACCATAATGGTTTTGAATCTCAAAAACCCCTTTGATCTGAATGATCAAATCGAAACCCTAATCGATCAATCCCTAAAACCCCCAAATTTGATCGATTTCATAAACCCTAGATTGGAATCAAATTTTTTTATTGATTGCTTGATTGATTCAATTGCTTATTGTGATTTGCCTGATAGAAATCGAACTGAATTGAATTAGGAATTGATAGCTTTGATTGAAACTCTAAATTGCTTGAAATCGTTTGAGACTATATGCAATTGATTCTGAAATTTTTTGGGGATTGCTAGAATTGATTGATTGACTTGTTATAATTTTTTTTAAGCTTGTAATTTCATATCTTGATCAATTCAAACCGATTTTTTTTTTCAAAACCCTAAATTGATTGCATGATCTGATTTCTCTATGATGCTTGCATTGTTTTATTTTTATTTTTTTTTCTTTCACTCACCTGATTGCTTGATCATCTAGAAATCGTTTGCTTAGGTTGAATCATGAATTGCTTGATCATATTTTGAAATTGACCTGAGTAACTTGATCATAATCGGATTGCATTGCATTATTGATAGATTGTTTGCGTCATCCAACTGAATTGATTGAATCTAAATTGTGAAACCTAAATTTTCAGATGTCGAAAATAACAAACTTGGATTATGGTGCCCTCAATGTCTCTGGATACAACTATTTGCAGTGGGCACTTGACACAAAAATCATGTTAAGATCCAAGGGCCTCGGTGAGACAATTACCGAAGGCAATGCATCAACTGATAAAGACAAATATAGAGCGATCTACATGATCCGACATCATCTTGTTGAAAGTCTCAAAGATCAGTACTTGACTATTGAGAACCCACTCGACCTTTGGAAAGAATTGAAACAGAGATATGATCACCAAAGGACGGTGTTACTTCCAAAGGCTCGGTACGAGTGGATGAATCTCAGGATCCAAGATTTTAAATCCGTGGACGAGTATAACTCGGCAATGTTCAAGACTGTGTCTAAGTTGAAGCTGTGTGGTGAGGAAATCTCTGATTCGGATATGCTTGAAAAGACATATACCACCTTCCACACAAGTAACATGCTGTTACAACAACAGTATCGTCAAAAAGGCTTCAAGACATACTCAAGTCTGATCACTTGTTTTTGCTGGCTGAAACAAACAATGAGTTGCTAATGAGGAATAGCGAGTTGAGACCACCCGGATCAGCACTAGTACCCGACTCATCCAACACGGCCGTAGTGGCCAAGAAAGAAAGCAACCAAGTCCAATACGATACCCAATCCGGCAATGGCCGTGGGAAAGGATATGGACGTGGTCGTGGAACCTATAAGACACAAGCGCGAGGACGAGGCCGTGGTAGAGGAAACTCACCCGGTTTTAGCCGCGGCCGAGGCCGTGGCCGAAGTGTGTCTTTCAAACCACAAAACAAATCCAATTTGTGCCATAGATGTAGAATGGGCAATCACTGGGCTAAGAATTGTAGAACTTTTGAACACCTGGCCGACCTCTACAAAGAGAGTCAGAAAAAGAAGAATCCGGAAGCCAATATGGTTTACCAGGATGGTGAAGATGACATGGATCACGACCAGGGTGATCCAATGGAGTATCAAACTCAAGAAAAAGAAGATCATATGGAGTATGAGACTTCAGATGCATTGAAATAAAAAAAAAAAATCGACATCAAAGTTCTATGTTTTCTTTGTTTCATTTCTTTGGTGTTGTTGTTTTCTCTGAATTTTTTTTCTATATTAGACTTTATACTATGAATGAAAAAAAATTTTTTCTATATAAAGTCCCTAAGAATCATAATAATGAAAAAATATATATATATATATATATATAAATCAATCATATGAAAAAAATTTCTTCATTAACTCTATGATTCTTGTTTTTGAAGAATGAAAGATGGTATGAATATACTTGTGGTGGACAGTGGAACCAGCCACACTATTTTAAGAGACAAGAGATATTTCATAAACCTTACACTTAAGGTCGCCAATGTAACAACCATTGCAGGCGTGGCCAGCTTGATAGAAGGCTATGGCCAAGCTAATATCTTATTGCCTAAGGGTACTCATCTTGAGATTCAAGATGCATTATATTCACCCAGTTCTAATTGAAGCCTGTTGAGTTTCAAAGACATTAGATTGAATGGTTTCCATGTTGAAGCAATGGGCGAAGGAAACAAAGAATTCCTTCAGATTTATGAAATGGCCCAAGGTAATAAAAGAGTCCTAGAGACTATCCCTGCATATGCGACTGGTCTTTACTATGCCAAGACTAGTCTGGTTGAGGCTAATGCCGTGATGAACAAGGCGTTCACACAAGAATTCACTCTTTGGCATGACTGGCTTGGCCATCCCGGTTCAAACATGATGCGAACACTCATAATGAATTCAAATGGGCACAGTTTGAAACAAAAACGAGTTATCCCAAAGAATCTCACATGTGAAGCAAGTTCACAAGGAAAACTCATCACTAGGCAATCACCAACAAAAGTGAATAAGGAAATGATAAATTTTCTGGAAAGGATACAAGTTGATATATGCGGACCAATACACCCACCCTGTTGGACTTTAGATACTTTATGGTCCTTATTAATGCATCCACGAGATGGTCACACGTTTGTCTCTTATCAATCCGCAACTTGGCACTTGCGAGGTTACTTGCTCAGATCATACGTCTTAGACCACACTTTCCAGACTTTCCTTTAAAGACTATACGTCTAAACAATGCTAGTGAGTTCACGTCCCAAGATTTCAATGACTATTGTAAGTCCATGGGGGTAAGTGTGGAACATTCTGTGGCACATGTACATACACAAAATGGTCTGGCCGAGTCGTTTATAAAACGGATTCAGCTGATAGCAAGACCATTATTAATGAGATCAAAACTCTCGGTCTCAGCTTGGGGACATGCAGTCTTACATGCGGCCGAGTTGATTCGCATCAGGCCATCTAGTGAGCATAAATACTCTCCATCCCAATTACTCACGGGTCATGAGCCAGACATATCCCATCTCAAAACTTTTGAATGTGCCGTCCAAGTGCCTATAGCACCACCACAGAGAACAAAGATGGGACCTCAAAGGAGGATGTGAGTATATGTTGGATACGATTCCCCCACCATAATAAAATGCCTAGAGCCAACCACGGGTGATATGTTTATGGCCAGGTATGCGGATTGTCATTTTGATGAATCCAAGTATCCAGCATTAGGGGGAGACAATGGTAAGCTGGTACAGGATATCACAAGGAATCAAACATCCTTAACATGGCAAGATCCTCGGACTAAAGAGTGTGATTTAGAAATCCAAAAGATAATTCATTTGCAAAAGCTAGCTAATCAATTGCTAGATTCCTTTGCTGACCCGGATAGAGTGACTAAGTCATATATACCAGCTGCAAATGCACCTATACGAATGGATGTTCAAGAGGGACACAATCAAGTCTAGAGCACGTTTGAAACGTGGTAGACCAATTAGTTCCAAGGACAAAGTAACTCGGAAAAAGAAAGGTGCAAGATTGTCCGAGAATATGGAAACCCTAGACATGGACAAGGAGACTAATGTGCCGGCCAGTGAGACTTAGGACGCCAAGACTCAAGGCACAGAAGTTCCTGATAATGATGAGATCTCTATAAACTATGTCATGTCTAGAATGAAATGGAACAGGAAACATGTCGACATGGATGATATATTTGCTTATGAAGTAGCACTTGAACTTATGAAAAATGAGGATCATGAACCCACGTCTATATATGAATGCATGCAACGATCAGATTGACTCAAATGGAAAGAGGCCATAAACGTGGAGTTAGAATCATTGAAAAAGAGAGGTGTGCTTGGAACGATCATTCCAGACACCCCATGATGTAAAGCCAGTTGGATACAAATGGATCTTTGTGAGGAAAAGAAATGAAAAATGAGAAGTTGTGAGATATAAGGCACGGCTTGTTGCACAAGGATTCTCACAGAGACCAGGAATAGATTATGAAGAGACATACTCCCCTGTGGTGGATGCTACGACCTTAAGATTTATAATAAGTCTGGCCGTGATAGAAGGTCTAGATCTGCGGTTAATGGATGTTGTAACCGCCTACTTGTATGGTTCACTGGACAATGAGATATATATGAGAATCCCAGATGGTATTGAGTTGAAAAACAAAGAGAGTTCTCGAGAACAACATTGTATCAGATTGAACAAGTCTCTTTATGGATTGAAACAATCAGGTCGAATGTGGTACAATAGATTGAGTGAGTACCTCATAAAAGAAGGATACAAGAACGACCCGATCTGTCCATGCATATTCATAAAGAAGTTCAATAAGGGCTTTGTGATCATTGCAGTATATGTAGATGATCTAAATATCCTAAAAACATCTGGAGAGATTTTCCAAACTGTTGAATATCTCAAGAAAGAATTCGAGATGAAAGATCTTGGAAAAACAAAGTTTTGTTTGGGATTACAGCTTGAGTACATGAAAGATGGAATCCTTGTTCATCAAATGGCATATACAGAAAAGGTACTCAAGAGGTTTAATATGGACCAATCTCACCCGTTGACAAGCCCCATGGTCGTGAGAAGCCTTGGTCAGGACACGGATCCATTCGGTCCAAAGAAGGAAAATGAGGATGTCCTTGGTCTCGAATTGCCATATCTCAGTGCCATAGGAGCTTTAATGTATTTGGTCGGCCACACAAGGCCAAATATCAGTTTTGTCGTGAACTTGTTATCAAGATTCAGCTCTTGTCCGACCCAAAGGCACTGGAACGGGATAAAACCCTTATTCTAAAACGCGCTCTCCGCGCCCGCGTAATCGCCGGAAAAACGTGAAACGGCCGGTGACCGTCGCGATTTGGTATGAATCGCTCAGTTAATCGGGAAAAATTTTCAAGTTCATTGTTTTATAGATTTGAAACTTGATATCATGTATTAAGTTATAGATCTGTGTTATTTAGATTAAAACTTACAAGATTATCATGAAATAACAATGAAATCACGAAAAAAAAGAGAAAAACGGCCACTGGTTTCACAAGCAGAAGGAAGAAGACAAGGGCAGCTGTGTCATTTACTATTTCATTAACCTAATTTCTAAAAAATTGGACAAAATGAACACAGTGAGATTCGAACCCGGGTTAGGGTAAAGAAACAAAGTAAGTCCAACCACTAGACTACGCTTTTATAATGTAAATGGAACATATTTATATATATATAACCCTTATATCTATAAAAAGTCCTAAAATAAATCCCCGATTAATCCCCGTATAATTCCCGATTAATTGATTACGCGCTAGGCGCTGCCCGTCCGCACGCGTTACGCCTAGCGTAGTTTCGAACATTGAATAAAACACATACTTCGTTACCTACAAGGGACGAAAGACTTGGGTCTACTTTATACTAACCATTCTAAGGAAGACTTAGTTGGTTTTGCTGATGCAGGTTAGTTATCAGATCCACATCATGCTAGATCACAGACTGGTTATGTCTTCACATATGGTGGTACAGCTATATCCTGGCGTTCCATGAAGCAGACCATGGTGGCCACTTCATCCAACCACGCAGAGATACTAGCCATACATGAGGCCAGCCGTGAGAGTGTCTGGTTGAGATCCATGACACAGCATGTCCGAGTTGTTTGTGGGATGACCAAAGGCAGAGACCCACCAACCGTGTTATATAAAGATAATGCAGCCTGCATTGCACAGCTCAAGGATGGCTACATCAAAGGAGACAGGACGAAGCACATTCTGCCCAAGTTCTTCTTTACCCATGAGTTACAGAAGGCCGGCGAGGTTCAAGTATTACAAGTGCGTTCAAGTGAGAATTCAGCAGATCTCTTCACCAAATCATTGCCAACCTCGACGTTCCAGAAACTCATACACCAGATTGGGATGCATCGACTGAAGGACCTACAATGATGCATTCATCAGGGGGAGTAAACGTGTGTTGTACTCTTTTTCCTTATCCATGGTTTTGTGACTTTTGTCCCACTGGGTTTTCTTGGAAAAGTTTTAATGAGGAAACATTAAAGCACGTTACAAACCTTGATCAGATGTGTCGACCAAGGGGGAGTGTTGAGAACCACTTTGTGGTCGACCCATGTCTGGCCCAAACCGGCCAGCCTGTCCGTGTATATCATAGACGGCCAATGACCATGTTTTCCTTTTCTCTATTGTAGTTGGTTTCCTTTTCCTTATAGAATTAGGATATCCATTTATCTTATGACGGTCTAACTATATATATAAATATAAACCTCTGGTCCTATGATATGAATAAGAAATAAGACTTTCATAACTCTCTATTTCACAACAAATACTTCTTTTTACTATTAGTGTTACATTTTTCAATGTATTATAATTTTCACCAAAAGAGAGTCAAAAATGCACAATTGCAGGGTCTAAACGGTGACCTAGGGAATTAAGAGAAATAATCAATTCTTATTCATTTTTTTTAAATTACACCATTTATAAGGAATTTTTGTTGTGTGTGATTCTTTGTCATTTCTCCAATTCTAAGGAACTGTAGAACAAAAACATTCCTTATCAAAATTGATATGGAACAAAATTCCTTTTTATTCCTTTTATTTTGTTCCTGCTCATTATTTTCCTCCACATTTCTATTCTTATTTTAATGTCCCAGTTAGTCTCTGTTTTTTGTTTATCGACATTTTCTATTTGTTATAGTCGAAACATTTTGTTTGTTTTTAAGTCACAATCGAAACATTTATTTATTTTCATCACAATGGAAAATCAAATTGTTATTTCCTCGAGTTTTAAATAGACCAAAGGAAAATATATTTGTTTCCGAGGGTGTGGGGAGATTTTTCTCGTCCGATGAACATACTTCTCTAAAGACGTTGACATCTCCCTGCTACTGTCTATTTTTTTTTTATTGTTTATGGAATCTCTATTTTGTTGGTTATATATATATATATATATATATATATATATATTGATAAAATGTTCAGATTATTGGTTATATATTGCAAACTCTGTCCCTTTTTTTTGTCTAATAACGTTATGTGTATTGTTTTATTGTTTCTAAGTGACCAATATATAAATAAGAAGCTGATTTTGGAATTAAATTTATAAACACCAACGATATACTTATAGCATCTGCAAGTTAGAATTATTTTACTATTTTAGTGTTTGTATTTGATAAATAATTAATTATAAATAAGAAACTGGTTTTGGAATTAAATTCAAAATACCGACAATATACTTTTATCATTTGCACGTTAGAGTTAAAAGTTATCAAAATTATTGACCAAGCTACTCAATTATCTTTTATTTTTTTGTTCTTGTAAGCATAAAAAGAAAACGCATGCAGAATAATATTGAGGAAATTTACGAAATAGCCTTTAAACTTTAATAAAGGATCTTAAGTTTTCTCTGGAGATATTAATTATAGGGTTGGCAGCCAAATTGTAAAAGAAAAGGGGATGCAAACTGGAGACACCTTCGCTCGAGAGACGCTCTGTATCTGGTGCGAGTCCTTTAGCCATGGAGCTACGGCACGGTGGGTTCTGGCGGCGCTGTCGGAGGAGTCGGCGTTTTAGGGTTTTGGAGGCGGTCCCTTAAGCCGCTTCTAGAATTGGCGGCGCGTGGAGGCGTGCGTCGGGCTTCTGTTCAGATCTGATCTTAGGTCCCTAGATCTGAAATGGTCTGCATCGTGGCGGCGAAGGCTGCGGTTCTTTCACCCTCTCCTCGGTGTCTTGGTAAGGGTGAGATCTCTGATTGACTTCGCCATTGGTGTATCGGAGTTTTCTCTAGCTCGATTGCGAGCTTAACTAAAGGCGGTGGTGTGTACCTCTGCTTGAGGTGGTGGTTCGTGGCAGTTCCTGCGGCGTGGTGTCAGCGTTGGTGCGTCCATGGCGCTCACGAGGCGCTGCTGTGACCTCCCTCCTTCCGGCTGTTCTCTTCCTGGCTCGTGTTTCAAGAACCGACTTTTGAAGTTTCACGACCGGCTTCCTTGGTCTTTGCTTGTGTGCTCTTTGGTTCGATTGCTCCGTTGTCACCGGTTGCAGTCTATGACAGTAATAAGCTTACCGTTTTTAGGTTTCCTAAAGCGGCGATTGGCGATGATGCTCGAGGTTCCGTGTGGTCTGCGGATCTTGTTGGTATCATCGGTGGCTCCATCCGGTGCCGCACATCCGGTGTTGTGGCTTCCACTTGGTTGCTCCGCGGTAGTGTTGTAGCACTAATGCTTCTTTGCAGGTCTTCGAGCAGTTCAGGTTCTCGCAGCGGTCAACTTGTTCCGTCTTCTTGCTTACCGCTATTGGCTGGGAGGTCTTCGTATCTCTAGGCTATTGCGGTTTAGGAGCTTTGAAGATTGTATAGAGGGACTTAGAGCAATTTTCATTGGGTGCGTGTTCTATTTCCCTTCTTCATCGATTAATGCGTGCGTAATGGCGGTGGCGGTTATAAGATCTTGAAGAGTTCATCGAAAGCTAGCTACTCCATAGGCGTCCGCGAATTCCGGCATCGAAAGCTGATTTTGGAATTAAATTCAAAATACCGACAATATACTTTTATCATTTGCACGTTAGAGTTAAAAGTTATCAAAATTATTGACCAAGCTACTCAATTATCTTTTATTTTTTGTTCTTGTAAGCATAAAAAGAAAACGCATGCAGAATAATATTGAGGAAATTTACGAAATAGCCTTTAAACTTTAATAAAGGATCTTAAGTTTTCTCTGGAGATATTAATTATAGGGTTGGCAGCCAAATTGTAAAAGAAAGGGATGCAAACTGGAGACACCTTCGCTCGAGAGACGCTCTGTATCTGGTGCGAGTCCTTTAGCCATGGAGCTACGGCACGGTGGGTTCTGGCGGCGCTGTCGGAGGAGTCGGCGTTTTAGGGTTTTGGAGGCGGTCCCTTAAGCCGCTTCTAGAATTGGCGGCGCGTGGAGGCGTGCGTCGGGCTTCTGTTCAGATCTGATCTTAGGTCCCTAGATCTGAAATGGTCTGCATCGTGGCGGCGAAGGCTGCGGTTCTTTCACCCTCTCCTCGGTGTCTTGGTAAGGGTGAGATCTCGATTGACTTCGCCATTGGTGTATCGGAGTTTTCTAGCTCGATTGCGAGCTTAACTAAAGGCGGTGGTGTGTACCTCTGCTTGAGGTGGTGGTTCGTGGCAGTTCCTGCGGCGTGGTGTCAGCGTTGGTCGTCTATGGCCGCTCTGAGACGCTGCTGTGACCTCCCTCCTTCCCGGCTGTTCTCTTCCTGGCTCGTGTTTCAAGAACCGACTTTTGAAGTTTCGTCGACTGGCTTCCTTGGTCTTTGCTTGTGTGCTCTTTGGTTCGATTGCTCCGTTGTCACCGGTTGCAGTCTATGACAGTAATAAGCTTACCGTTTTTAGGTTTCCTAAAGCGGCGATTGGCGATGATGCTCGAGGTTCCGTGTGGTCTCATGGATCTTGTTGGTATCATCGGTGGCTCCATCCGGTGCCGCACATCCGGTGTTGTGGCTTCCACTTGGTTGCTCCGGTAGTGTTGTAGCACTAATGCTTCTTTGCAGGTCTTCGAGCAGTTCAGGTTCTCGTGCAGCGGTCAACTTGTTCCCGTCTTCTTGCTTACCGCTATTGGCTGGGAGGTCTTCGTATCTCTAGGCTATTGCCGGTTTAGGAGCTTTTGAAGATTGTATAGAGGGACTTAGAGCAATTTTCATTGGGTACGTGTTCTATTTCCCTTCTTCATCGATTAATGCGTGCGTAATGGCGGTGACGGTTATAAGATCTTGAAGAGTTCATCGAAAGCTAGCTACTCCATAGGCGTCCGCGAATTCCGGCATCGAAAGGAGAACCTCACATTCTTGTGGTCAACACGTCGAAGGGGAGAACGGCTTTAGATTCCTAAGGATTTTAAAAACAACTTGGCGGAATGTGCCGGGTTTAGTGAGCGGGTGAAGCCTAGTTGTAATACATTGAATTAGGAGCTTTTGGTCTGATCGAACTTGTAACCCGAACTGTTTGCCCGGTTTTCGGGATGATTTTAATATAAGTATTTAAAAAAAAAAAGGGATGCAAAATGTGTATTTATTACTACTGAATTGCTTTGAATTTATACATGAAACTATAAAATATTAACCATTTTTATATGTACAGTTTTACAAACAAAATGCATGATACTTACTTATATATAAAATGGTATACATTACACCGATTTTTAACATGCATTGTTTTTTTTTTGCTTAAATTAACATGCATTGTTCCTGCATATGACCAGTCGATAATGTGTGTTTTGACTGACTTGGTCAAACCATCTGCTGGTGTCACTTTGTGTGAACAGCAAGATAGGGAAAATATCATGAATGAAGTAGGCAGCAAGTTTTGGTTTACCTTTTGCATAGTGTAAGCAATGAATACTAACTTTGACTTAACCAGTAGCTACGATGGGGTAAAATGTAAGAAAAATTAGAGTTTTCAAGCCAAGATTTAAACCATAATTAGAACTTTAGCAACCACCTAAGTAAGTGCCGGTGATTTGTTCCTAAAAAATTTAGTGATTAGATAACATAATACACTCGTTGGGGGTTAGGTAAATAGTAGTTTATCGGGACGCTACTTGTCTTATGCTCGTAATTTTACCTATGAATGCATGATTATTGTATCACATATATGTCAAGATAATGCTTCACAAGAGAAGCTGAGGATACTTTGGGTCTTGGTTAATCTTAAAATTATAAACAAAAGACCATATAACTTTTGAAATGGTAATCATCACTTCGTTTTCATTTATCACTTTTGAAAATATCACTAGAGAGCAAGTCATTTTCTCAGGTTACTCAATGATTCCGTGACACATACATAAAACAAGCTCCCAGCAGCAAATGAGGAAACCCACTTAACTTTTGATAGAAAGGGGAAGAAAGCTACATAAGTAAAAAACATGTATTTGGAGAAACTCGTCCTCTTAATAGCCATTAGCCACCATTATAGTATAGATATTTCTTATGCTGGTTCCATTTATTGAATATTGATCCAAAGGTTTTATATAGCCAAAAAAAGAAACGGAGACGCAATGTGATCAAATGATATTATTATGATTCAGAGACAAGTGTGTGTTGCCACTTGCCACCAAGTGTGTATGGTTTGTATCAATCACATGGACGGTGTTTGTCCCTTTGCTTACTACTACAGCACTAGCTAGCGAATCGAATCTGATTTGCAACTAATTATAGTAATAATTAATGAATTACATAATGCTATTAATCAACTAATGAACAAATCATAGTCATCTATTTCTAAATGTTAAAAAAAAAATCATTAGACGCTAATTATCAAAAATTCATTTTTACGATTTTTCCACTTTTACACGTAAATAACATTTAATACCTTTTATTACAAAGTACGTACCATAATTAACTAACAAATGTTTACTAAACCGTCTAGACTAGAGTACATTCTTTTTTTTTTCTTTTTTTCTTGAATGAATGCTAAATTTATTCATCAAAAAGAACCTTCTTACATCAATGTGTAACCTTTATGAAAGAAAAGCAAACCCTTCTATCAACTTATATACAAATTTAAACTCTAGTGCCAAACCAAAATTGCAATCCTTCAGTCCATCTCTTCATGTCTCTGGTTCTCAGCAAGCTTAACTTGTTTCGAATTCCCTTATCCATTTTCAGCTGACCGATTTGATCATTTTTCCTCTTCCTCCTGCAAACGGTTTTGGATCCGGAAACAGATTATTTAGGCTTTTGGGGAAATTTTCATCTGAGCCAATAGCGGCCCATTTACATAATCCATTTTTCTAGTAAGATGTTTTTCATAGTTCACCGGGTCTCTAAAACACAACCTCTCTGTGTTTTCTCTTTGTTGTTTGTCTGGTGAGAGACTCCCCCAGCAATCTCCAGTCTTTGGACCTAAAGCCCATAAAAATTAATGGGCTTTTAACAAACTAAGGCAATCATTGCCATGTCTTAATCCATTTGTCGTGAAGCCGAATAATCGTGGTATATGAAACAAGCGAAGCTATGGTATCTTCTTGCGACAATAGTTTAGTTTTCGTGTTATCTCGAGACTCGAGATATAAACGACAATGAAAGAGACTATTAATAGTGGTTTGGAGTGAAGATAAAGCCATCGTACCAACAACTACTAACGATTAATAAGAATAAATAAACGAAAAAAAGAAAACAGAGGGAGTTATTAATATTAATAATAAATTTTGAAATGAGTGTATAAATTAATCATATTGAATTGTTTTAGAAAATAAAAAGAGTAAATAAAGGACGTAGAAGACGAAGGGAATTAAAGCAGGTAAAGGAGGAGCAATCTCAGCCGTCGGATAAATTGTGTATCTCATTACTGATTTGTCAGGGAATCCGATGGTTAACGTCAGTTCTTAATCCCATGTACTTAACTTTTTAACGTTTCCACTAAAACATCCTTAAAATTCAAGAGAACCGTGCAAGTGCAGCTGCTTTCTAAATTCGATAATTTCGTTAAAATAATAATACTTTTTTAATTGTTATACAGTAGCGGATTAGTATTTTGATTTTCACCAGAGGGAGATATAAAACCGTTCAATTTTCAACAGGAAAGAATATATTTTAGTCTGGCAAATATTTTTATTGCAAATGGCGACGAAAAAGTTAATAAATGAATGTTTAATCACGGGCGGGAACTGTAAGCAAGTTAAAGTTTTGAACTCAAAGAAGAATGAACTACTTAGTACTTTTTATAGTATTAATTAGTATCTAATATCAGTGCTACTTTTTTTAATAGAAAATACGTTTCTTCAGTCATTTATTATACATATAAATACGCGTATTTACGAATTTAAAAGAAATATAATAAAAAGCTGAAAAGTTAGATTTAAATGCTTGAGTACACAGCTCCACATACAGAGGATCATCACATGCTCTATCTCTCTTTTGAATTAAAGAGAACAAAAAAATATATTCAAAATTAGAAAATTAAAAAATAAGCAAAAAACAAAGGATAGAGAGAATTATCTTCCTCTCTCTCTCTCTGTTAGAAATCGTAAATAGTGTGTGTTGTTAACTTCCAAGACAGTAGAAGAAAGCTTTGATCTTTTGTTTTCAATTGGTGACATTATCGGATCTCAAAGCTTTCTTCAGACAGGTCTCCCCATTCCTCGGACAAAGCTGGTGATCTCTTTGTAAGATTTCTCTCTTCTCTTTTAGTGTTGCAAGCAACTTGATTTGGATTTTCAGCAGGTTTAAATTAAAAACTGATTGTTAAGCAAATGGGTATATTACTATATTATCTCAAAAAGCTGTGAGTTTTCTGAAGATGATTTCAACTTGAAGCAATGAGTTTCAAATTTTTAAAAATTCACTCTTTTTTTTTGCAGATTTTTTTTTTTGATAAGTTAAAAGAGTATTTGTCATGTAGCTTTTCTGTATTGTTAGATTTTATAATTTATTATGAAACGGACATTTGTTTTTTTTGAAAGATGGCATGAAACAGACATATTTGTTATGATAAAAAAAAAAAAGAAAGACAAAAGTCAGTTTCTTTGTGTTATTAATGATTGGTTTATTCTAGATTTTCTCTTCTCTTGCATGTTACTTGGTTGGTTGAGTCCTTATACTTCATCTCAAAGTTTGTTCCTTTCCTGAATATGTTTAGTTGTGTGTGTTTTCTCTTCTCTCTTCAGATCCTTAGAGACGACTGTGTGTTATGTTCTTGATTTGGTAATGGAGAAAGGCAAGAGTGAGTCATCTGATAGAAGCTTTGGTGAATCAGAGTCTGTAGTGTCTTCACAATCTGACATTCAAGTAAGAACCAACTCACAACTACCTTTATTCTTATGTCCTTTATTTGCATATAAATTTTGATAATTTGCTTTTTTTTTTTCCTTCTCTGAAGCCTGAGAGCACAATGGAGTCTCATGATGATGATGAGATAAAACGACCTGAAGAGGCTTCTGTTGAAGTGGAAACTGAGAATGAAGATTTGAAAGATAGCATCAGGACTTTAACTGAGAAGCTTTCAGCTGCTCTTGCTAATGTGAGTGCTAAGGATGATCTGGTGAACCAACATGTCAAAGTTGCTGAAGAAGCTGTCGCTGGTATAATATCAAATCTTTCCACTTCTCTATGGATATTTTTTGGATTATGATTCTGTGATTAGTGAAAGCATTTATGTTGTTGTGAAAAGGGTGGGAGAAAGCTGAGAACGAAGCTGTTGAGTTGAAGGAGAAGCTTGACGCTGCTGATGACAAGAATAGAGAGTTGGAAGATAGAGTAAGCCATCTCGATGGAGCTCTCAAGGAGTGTGTTAGACAGTTACGTCAAGCAAGAGATGAACAAGAGCAGAGAATCCAAGACGCTGTCACCGAGAGAACTCAAGAGTTGCAAGCTTGTAAAACCGACCTCGAGGGGCAGATTCTTGAAGCTGCAACCAAATCCGAGGAGCTTGCACAAATGGCTGAATCCGTGGCTAAAGAAAACGTGATGCTGAGACACGAGCTTATTGCTCGTTGCGAGGAGCTGGAGATCAGAACGATAGAGAGAGATTTGAGCACACAAGCAGCTGAAACCGCTAGCAAGCAGCAGTTGGATGTCATCAAGAAAGTGGCAAAACTAGAGGCTGAGTGTAGGAAGCTTAGGACGTTGTTGTCTAAATCTTCAGCAGCTTCGTTTAATGATCATCGGTCTACAGATAGTCATTCAGATGCGAGTTGCTCTGAGTCAGGGGCTTCAACCACGTTGATTGAGAAGAGAAGCCTTCAGGGAGCTTCTTCTGCCATTGAGATTGATCTCATGGGTGATTTTCTTGAGATGGAACGTCTTGTAGCTTTGCCTGAGACACCACCAGATGGACCTGAATCTGTCTCAGAAGATGCTGTTGTCCACACAGATAACTCGTTGGCTGCTGAAATAGAAGTATTGACTTGTCGAAATAAGGAACTTGAAGAGAAGCTGGAGATGTTAGAAGCGGTGAAAGACGAGCTTGAAAACGAAGTTAAGTGTTGCAGAGGAGTGGAGAGCACGCTGAGATTTGAGCTGGACGCTATCCTTTGTGATAAAGTGGAGCTGGAAAACATGTTGGAGAAGTTGAAAGCGGAGAAAGTTGAGTTGGAGACCAAAGTTGAATTTGACAGAGACGTGGAGAGCACATTGAGATTTGAGCTTGAAGCTATGGTTTCTGATAAAGTGAAGCTGGAAAGTAAGCTGGAAAAGTTAGAAGCGGAGAGAGATGAGCTAGAAAGCAAAGTTAAAAGTGAAAAAGAAGTGGTCAGAACTTTGAGACTTGACCTTGAAGCTACAGTTTGTGATAAAGTGGAGCTGGAAAGTAAGTTGGAAAAGATAGAAGCCGAGAGAGATGAGTTTGCAAACACACTGAGACTTGAGCTGGAGACCATAGTTTGTGCCAAAGTGGAGGTGGAAAACAAGTTGGAGAAGATGGATGTTGAGAAAGCTGAGCTGCAGATATCTTATGACATAATCAAAGATAAGTACAAAGAATCTCAAGTTTGTCTACAAGATATTGAGACAAAGCTAGAAGAGATACAGAAGGAGATGAAACTGGCTAATGAACTAAAAACAGAAGTTGAATCACAGATCGAATCCATGGAAGCAGAAGCGCAGGGTAATCAGGCGAAGATTGAGTCTTTGGAAGAAGAGGTGAGAAAGGAGAGGTTAGCTTCTGATGAGCTTAGAAGAAAATGTGAGGCTCTTGAAGAAGAAGTCACTACTCTCCATCAAGAAAGCGCTATAGAACCACCCAAGATCAAACAGGTCTCTCTCTCTCTCTCTACATTAGTAAGTGTTGCAATCTCAAAATCCTTTATTGAACTTTTTGATAATGCAATTTCAGGAAGACATGGCAACAGCTGCAGGGAAACTAGCAAACTGTCAGAAGACAATAGCTTCTTTAGGGAAACAGTTGCAGTCTCTTGCAAGACTTGAAGATTTCTTGGTCGATACAACGAGTATTCAAGTGGCTGCTACAAATGGTGTAAGCAGCAGCAGCAACACAGAGAGTTGGAGAGTACACAAGAATGATACTTACATGGCGAGGAATCATTTTGAGTCCATCAAACCAACCAAAGAAACATCTGATGATGCTTCTTTAACGACAGTTTCAGCAAACAGAGGGAGTTCTGAGAAGAACAGGAATGGATTTGCTAAAGTATTCACTCGAAGTAAAGATGGGATACATTTGGTGATTTAGTATAACTTTCTTTGGCATAGGCAAGAGAAACAATCTGTTAGGTTAAAAAGAGTTAAAACCTCTTTGTATGTTCCATTTCCAGATTATGAATTGGTTTTGTAGTTTAATGATAGTGTATGCAGAGGATCTTTGGTGAATGATGATGGATGTGTGTTTTTTATAACTTGAATGTTGTTACTACAGATTTGAAAGTGAGTTTTTGTTCTGTGCATGTTGTGTTGCATATATCTCTGGCTCAGTAACAGATATAAAGGTTAATGCATTAGAAAGTACAACTTGGTTCTATGGTGTAGTGGTTAGCACTCTGGACTTTGAATCCAGCGACCTGGGTTCGACTCCCGGTAGGACCTTTTTTTTTCCATCATCATCTTCTTTGTTTGCATGTTTTTCATCCAACTTCGTAATCAACGGACAACGGTGTGTTGTGTGTGTGTTATTGATTATGCATGTAACGTTTTCTACCGAGAAACCCATACTGGAAGCCTCTAGTTTAGTAAGAGGATTCATGTCTAGCATCTGTGACGAAGAGTCGAAGACTCGTTTTTAACATTAATTTTAAGCTTGTTTTATTTGTCAGTTATGTAATCTTTTTATTGAATTTTTGGCAAAAAAAAAAATATTTTTATTGAAATCTGTCTGACTCTGTAACAAGAATGTTCTACATGACAAAATAATCGTTGGTTGATTGTAATGAAAATCTGGCAGAGACAACTAAAACACAAACACATTTTCACAATGATCACTATTATAATTGTTACAACTCGCAGACATACAAAAAGAAAAGAGAGCAATCGAAGACAACAAAACTATTATTTATCACACACAATTAAAGTTTTATTGTTTTTTCATTCTTTGATATGATTTAATTGGTGCGTAGTCTACATGAGTAGAGTGAGAACTTTAAATCTATTTGTGGAACTCCATAAGATAGAACGAAAAGGAACGGCAAATGAACTCACAACGACGAAAGCCTGAAGCATAAGCTATAGCCTCGTATTGAGAAAGAGTCCTTTCTCCACCACTCCCACGTAGTGATAGCATGAACATGTCCACAGTGAGTCCAATGTTAGAAGAAAAGACATCGCTCTTTAATGATTCTGTTGGCATAACCATCTCTACGACTATCACTTTTCCTTTTTTTGGGAGACTCGACCAACAGTTTTTGAGGATCTTAATACAGTTCTCGTCGTTCCAAGCATGCAACACCCACTGTCAACATATGTAAACCGTTTTATTTTGTTGCAATAATTGTATTATAGACCTTGATAATTCATACACATGCATGCAAGATATATGCTTACTTTCATGAAAATAGCATCTCCCTTTGGAACTTTTATAAGCATGTCTCCAGCCACATGTTGCACTCCTATAACATAGATATATGTAGTAAACATATATAACAAGTTTGTATATTAGCTGAGGACCATCTTGAATGAGAGTAGTTTCTAGAGATTCTCACTAACAAGTTTCTCAAAACAAATATATTCTACTAAATTCTTCTAAAAATAAGTAAAATGTCTTTTTTTTTTTTTCAAAATGCCCTTAGTTCGATATACAAAAATATTACTATGTTGTTATTTAATTTGTTTACCGGGATAAGGAGGGGCATTGGCTACAACCGATGGTAAATCGAAGTTGATGCCCTTAATATGAGGATAATTGGAAGTGACTAGAGTCACTAGACCTAGTACCTTTCCAACTCCCCCTCCAACATCCACCAAAGTGTCAACATCTTCGAATCCTTTGTAAACTTCTAGAATCTTCTTCATGACCAGGGTTGAAGATTCCGACATTGCTAGGTTAAACATCTCAGCGAATTGTTCATCCGAACCCAAGTATTCAAAGGCTCTCATGCCATGGGCAGAAACAAATGCATCTTTTCCTTCTAGTATTACATCCTTAAGATGCGACCTGTAGAAAAACAAACATTAGTTAGGAATATGTAAATTAATGTGACGTAATAATATTAACTGGTTTAGCCTTGTTAATCTGTAGGTACGTAAGCCGTTTGATGTCAAAAAAAAAAAACTGTAGGTACGTACAAAGACTTGAATATGACATGGTTTTGGCACAACATGAAGAAAGACAATTGAGAACCCGAGCCATCACTATCTTTCAAGAACAACTTGCAAACTGGTTCGGCTGCGTAAACCCTTTCGGTCTTCCTGGTTTCAGCCACACGACATTTCAAGACCGAGTGGCTGGCGAGTAAGCGCAGAATTCGGTCCAGCAGCATTGGAGCCTCTGTGTTGGTGAGTTTGGTAGGGAGACGAGACGCAATCGCGGAAGGTGAGAGCCACATGCCGTCCTCAGCGGAAGCCAACATGTCGATGACTCCTAGCTCCAAGGCAGCTTTAAAAACCATTGGGAATGTCAAGGAGTACACCATTCTCTGGGCTTGCAAGGCAACCGTTTCTTCAGAATCTTCTTCTTTGGCCAGAGCCGGTTTAGGAGAGTTGGTTAAGGGTTTTTGAAGTTGGGTTGCCATTAGTTGTTTTTGGTTGAAAATGGTTGATGATAGATAGATAGACGACAATGAGAGAAATGGGAAAGAGAAGCTTGGGTTCGACATTCACGCTTTTGTGCCATTTTATTGTGGAAAGTGAAGGTAAAAAACTAATTTATTTTCAGTTATAAAAGTCAATAAAGGTGACAGTATTTTCTGTTATAAGAGTCAATAAAAGTGTTCTTACGAAAATTAGAAAAAAAAAATCCCAGAGAAGTGTTATATGGTAAAATTAATAGTGTAAGCTCAGGTTGATTTTGCCTTATAACTTTAGTATAAATAGATAGACACGAGACTGATTCAAGATTCTCGCTTAAGTGACATGCATTAAGACGCGTGTACATGTAGACTGCTGTCAAATAGAAATCAAAGTTGATGAACACGCATCGACCTCTCTCCTTTCATTCTTTCACCGGAGAAGTCAAAGACAGTAAATTTGGCTGATATACTGTGATGATTAGAAGAATTGTGCATGGTGAACATGCATTAATCAATCTTGTTTATTCCCTTGCTAAAACAATTCATAATCAATGTTTTCCTGACAAGGAACAAAATTTCCCAGCAATTTAGCACAAGACACAATGTCTCAATTGCCCATATATGCAGTAGACTGATCCATCTGCTACGTTCATTCTTTTGCTTTAGAGTAAATTAGTAAATTTCAACCTACCATAGATTTTTTACTTTTACCACTATGAGTGAAAGAAACCATTTAAATAAAAGGACGATTTACTAGCTTTACCACACGGAAAAGAGAGTTCCTGGGGAAAAGACAGGCTTTAGAGAGAGCATGGTGTTGTTTTAACGCTAGAATACGCTAGAGAGAGGCATCTTTCTCCTCTGGTACGGCGGCGCGTGAGCGCGCGTCCGTTACCGGCGGGACTCTTTCTTCTTAGATCCGTCTTTCTCTTTGCAGCCGCTCCGTCTGAAGTCTCCTCTCCGATATGCTTGCGTTCTGGTCTAGGGTTTTAACATTGGAATGGACGCCATGCAAGGCGTTTTCAGATCCGGTGGTGATTCGTCTACTTCTGGCTCAACGGCGAGGTTAGGAAACGGCAGCCATGGTGGTTGTCGGCTTTTTGGGTTAAGGGAGCTGACCGGTTTTCATCCTTCGGTCGCTTCTGGTTTTCATAGTTCGTGCGGAAGGAGTTGTACTCGGTTATGGGTGGTCCTAGCAGTTGGGGTCTTTAGTGCCGGCTTCTGTTACCGGGAGGAGGAAGCGTACATCTGCTTCTCTGTCGCCGGCTCTTGTCCTCGGGGAGTGAAGGTTTCCACAGTCTTGCGCCGCCGAGTTTAGGTTATCTTGTTAAGTTTTGTTGTCGGTTAGGGTTTGTGGTCCGATTTTAGATCTGGTTTGTAGCTTTTTGCTTGTAGTTTGACGGTTCGCGGTGGTGCGGCTATGGATGCTTCTCGAAGTGATCGATGAGGCGGATCCTAGTGAAGAAAAGCGTGAAAGTTAAGAGTTGGTTGTGGTTGGAGGCTCGCCGGATTGCGAGCTCCGACGTTTCGAGGAGCGAAGGTGTTGAACCGGTGGCGTTTCGCAGAGGTAGTGGTCAAGTTGAGGTAGATTGAGACGCGTGGCGTTTCGTGGACAAAGATCGCAATACGCGGTTTGGGCCTCCTTACCGTTGGGCCTGCTGGAAGCAGTACGGGTTAGGTTGGATCTGGGGCGTAGGCCCTTTAGTTTGTTGCTGTTTGGGCTTTAACTGGTGGGCTTAAGATTTGTATGGGTTTGGGCTACGGCCTTGTAATATTTGGACTTCGTCCCCCTTTTAATTTTAAAATCCTTGACGGAAAAAAAAAAGCTTTACCACACGGAACCAGATCCAAAAACTAACCTACACCATATGCTCAAACATCAAAGTATATGATTAATAAGGTTTTATTTGATCGAACCTTTTATTACCGGGTAACACTGAGTTGAAATGTCAGAAAGAGATAAAGCAAACAAAAAAAAAAAGACAAGGCTTTTACAGCTCGTCTTTTGCGGCCGATTCCGTCTTGTGTTCTCCACTCCTAATAGTAGTAGAAGATTCTTCACCATGAGAAGCTGGCTTGTTCTTCTCAACGAAGCTTATGAAGTCTTCCTTTGTCCTGCTTCCTTCGTACACTACAACCTTTCCATCTGCTGATCTGAAGTATATTGTTGGGAAGCCTTTCACATCAAAGGTATCGCTTGGGATATCATTTGCGGTTGCGTCCTGCACACACACACACACAGACATTTGCGGTTAAGACCGTCATCATCCAGTAAGAGAGACATGTAGAACAGAAAAGATAGAGAGCTTACTAGTTTTGCTACGATCACGCTAGGGTCGTTCTGGAACGCCAAAGCTACTTCGTCCAAGATTGGGGCAAGTTTTTGGCAATGTCCACACCACGGTGCGTAGAATTCAATCAAGACTGACATAATATTTGATGTTTTATATCAGTTGTTTTGCCAAAAAAAATAATAGAGAATAGTTTTCAAATGTTCTCCTCACCATTCTTTCCCGAGTTGAAAACGATGTCATCAAGGCTCTCAGCTACAACAACCTTCACTGGCTCGTTGTTTTCAGCTGGAATAGGCTGAGATTTTTTGTGGGCGGCAACTTTCCCGTCCTGAAGGAAACATGTGTCTTTAGGTTAGGGTTATCTTTGATAAAATTCACGAGGATGTGTGTAAAGAGAATGAAACCTTGAAGTCCTTCATCCATGAATCAATCTGGTCAACCACAACGTTTGCTTTCAAATACTTCTTGCTATCAGGAGTCTGGATGATGACCAGAGGAATTTGGCTCTCTTCAAGTCCAAAGTACTGGTTAAACAGATATATGCAAAAGAAAAATTATGCTTAGTGATGTGTGAAACTACATCAGAAGGAAATAATTGAGGAGACGAACTAAAAAAAATAGTAACCTGCAAAGCGCCTTGGCTGTTCTCGGCATCACCAACAAGGAAGGCAAGATCTTGTCCTTTGTAGGATGTAGCAACTTCACGGAACTTTGATTTTAGAGATTCGGCTGTTTCTTCAGTGAAGTTAACGAACATCATTACCTGAATTTCAAACCATTACTACCCATCAAAACCAGAAGATCACGCAAGACTGACTGTAAACACTTAAAAAGATGTTGATCTATTGACTCAGCTAGTATGCATATAATCAGAGCTTTATGATTATACAATGCTTCAGTTAACTTATTATAACGAACTCATTAACACAATACCGAGAGAGTTATGATTTATCTATTGCCCAAATTAAGCTAATATGTCATATAATCAGGCAACCATGAACACCGGCAAAGATTTTTTTTTTTTTTAACGTTTCAATCACAAACTATAATACTAAACTAACAGCTTCGAAAATATCTTAATGCAGCATACGTGTGCATAACAAAATGTCAGTCAATGATAAGAACAGGACTCTCAAAGAATTGACTATTACCCAATCAGTTCTAACATAATTATTACCTTAGTGGCAGGGCTGTCAAAGAATTTGGCAACATATGGGTGGTTGCTTGGATCTTTGTCAAAGACGGTAACAAGAGGAATGCTTGATTCTTTGACAAACTTCTCCAGAGCTTCCCCATTGAAATCCTGAAATTCATTATTCATAAAACAAATTTAGCAATCTGCAATATCATTGCGTATAACATGGCTATTCATTCATGCAGGTTTCTTTTGTACCTTGGAATCGACAAACAGTTCATCGAAAGGCTTGAATAGCCTCACTACAGGTCCAGACACAGATGAATCTCCACGAGGAAGGAGCTTGGCGTCTAAAGTGTGTGCGAAATCATAGTCAGCGCGCAATTTCTCAGCAAGGGCCATGAAAGAATCAAACTCCTCACCGGATAACTTAGGGAACACACCAACCTAGGACAAAAACAAAGCGACAATCATTGATTGCATTGCTAGATAACGGAAAAAGGAATAACATGAGGGGCACTGCACTTACAGCAACAACATTCTTTTCACCAATAACCTCAGCAGCAACATCAGCTGACTTAATCTCAGCTGAAGCAGGTCCACTTTGCTTCTTCACATAAGTGACAATACCCGCAGCTTCACGAGGTCCGTTGTAATCTTGAATCGACTTTCCACCATTTCTCAGAATCTTGATCGTTGGGAACCCCTGAATCTTGTACTCGTTGGCAATTCCTTTGTTTGACTCCTCACTAGCATCAATCTTGGCGAGGAAGATGGGAGGGCTTTGGCTGCTCAACTCCGATGCAGCTTTCTCGTACTGTAAGCAAATAACCCCAACGTTAGTCATCATAAGTGCTTGAATCTAGCCATATAAACTGGTTTTTCTCAATATTTAAACGAATATATATCACCTCTGGAGCAAGGCTCTTGCAGTGGCCACACCTGAAACCAAACGAAACGGAGATTCTTAATTTCATATGAAAATGAATCAAGCATCATCATCCCAAGTTTAAATTCTATGATCGAAACACTTAAATCTCTCTACTCGATTCATTAAAACAACACGCTAATGGAAAATGAATCAATCAAACAGCAATCTCTCAAGTTATTATCCAAAACAAATTTGAATCCTAAGATCGAAACACTTAAATCTCAACTCGATTCATCAATATCAACATGCTAATGTAAACCGATGAGCTATAATCAACATTCGATACAAGATCTAAGTCAAACGGAGAATCAGATTTACCAAGGGGCGTAGAACTCGACGACGATGAAGTCGTGTTTGTTGATCGTATCGGTGAAGTTAGAGTGATCCAACGTCAAGACGAACTCCTTCGTCTCCGTCTCTTCGCTTCTAATAGACGAAGCGAACAGAGATAACACAAGGATCGATAACATCGCGAAACCGTTAGACGCCATTATCGCTCTCTCCTCCTCTGTGTACTAACGTCTGTACGAATATTCGTGTGAGGAAGCGATGAACGAGGAAGATATTTATATAAGCGTTTTTTTTTACACTAGAGAGAAGTGAATTCACACGCGGACGCTGGCTTCTCACTGGTCAATAATACACGTGTCTTTCTTTGATTGGATACACCTCGTCATTGTTTTTTGTTTTACTGCCTTTGAAAAGGATTTTTTATTGACTCTGAACCACTAGGGAAGGGTCATTAAATTTTTCATTATTTACTTCCATAACCATCAGTCAAAAAAATCATAATGGGGATTAGACAAATTTGTCTATATCAAGGAAAACCATTTCTAATTGATTTGATCTTCTTAGAAACACGTGGCTATTTATGATTGGTCTCCTCCTTGTCCGTTTTGGTCGGATCTAGTCGGCATTAAAATAAATTGCGTTTCTAATATGAATGATTAATACTGTATGCAAATTGTGTTTATGGTGCCATGGAGGTTTGACTTTTGATAAATTCTCTAGCGCTGCCTAGATCATGCCTTACCCATGCTCTCCATTTCTCAATATGTTGCCACATTGCTCAATAATGGCAACATTGCATCGTTGTACCTCTGTACTTAAAAATATATTACCATTAAACTAAGGTTTTAAGTGTTGTCATTGTGATGTGTTCTAAGGCAAAGAGGGTATCAAGCTTGTATAGATTAATCAGTTGTGTTGGTTTTTGGAGTATCTGTAGATTCTTCTGCTACTGAGGTTTGAAAAGCACAAACATGGGAGATAGGACTCCAGTTTTAACGAAATATGGCAAAAACACAAATGTTAAGGCTTTCACAATTTGAAATCGATGTTTTTCATGGGAGTTCGTCTGGGATGCTAGGTCTGTATTTCGCTAATTAGTTATTGAGCTGTGATAATAGTTTCCGGTCTTTGCTATTTTCGTTTGTATCTCAATTTTTTTTAATATAATAAAATGCTCCCTTCGTATTTTCATTAGATGTTGATAAAAAATGAGTATGTTATGTATTTGATAAAACCTGTCAAACATTTAAATAAATTAATTTTGTCACTCTCATCATATTTTGTTTTCTTCTATTTTCCATTAAATTAAGAAAATTACAGCAAATAAAATACATAAAGCATAAGAACCATATACAATAATAACTCAAATGATACTGAAGATATAGAGACCAAAACAAGCTGGGGAAAGGAAGCCTATACTCAACTCCAAGAAGATGCATAATAGGCACTCAAGAACTCGTAATGAGCTGCAGCAATAGAAATTAATGACTCCCCAGTCCCCAATAAGACCTCGCAAATTATATATGTTGGTTTTTACATAGTCATATTTAATTTAGGGGCTGCTTGTGAGTTTATAGTTTATGTATTAAAAAAAAAAGATTATACAATTTCATGACATGGCTGTTATCACCATTTTTCTTATCGTTTAATAATTGATGTCATGTGATGGCCTTTCATTTCTTTGCAGTTTTGATGAGTAGTTGCTAGGACCGTCTCTGGATCCTCATGTACTCTTACGAAAAAAAATTATGATTTTTTTGAAATTATTGCTGTAACTATCACAATTTGCAACGGATAGACTTGTATGTATGTGCAGAAATGTGTAAAAATTAACCGGAGTTTCTAGTTCTAGTGGTAAAGGATTCACAGCTGTGAGTTCCGCCACCTAGGTTCGAATCCCGGCCATTGGAAAATTAACATTTCGGCATTGTCAGGGACAGAAGACCGACACGTGGCAACACGTGACTAGTCTGAACCACTTATGTGATACCAGGATAACTCTGTATAATTCAAAAAAAAAATATTACAAAACTATATTAGTAAAATGTGTCTGCTATCGTGTAACGTTTTTTTATCAACTCCTTTGTGTAACATCATAGACAAGCTTTAAAAAAAATTCAATCGCACCTACTACGCAGTTTTATCCACTAGTCAATATTCAATATACATACATACACAGAAATACATACACTGAACCGTGCCTAAAGGTATCAGTTTTGAGGTATTGGCCCCAGGCCCCTCTTAATAATTCAAAAGAAAAATGCTAGTATAATTACTAAAAAATAATACATTCTTTTAATAATTCAATTTCAAACATTCATCTCTATTTTTATTTATTATTGTGGACACTAACTATCATTTTAATGTTGAAAACTTCTTTTGTGTATAGAATTTATATACATATATGTAAATTTTCTCACTAAATAAATACTCCCTCCGTTCTTTTTTACATGACGTTTTAGAAACTTTATTTTGTTTCGTTTTACTTGACGTTCACAGAAATCTAGGCATAAAATAATAAAAAATTGACTTCTTTTACCCTTTTAATCTGATCTGTCGTAGTAATGATATAGAGTAAACTAATTAATACAAAGGGTTAGACAGGTATTGTGTTAGTCTCCTAAATCTGTGCGAAAAGTTGTAAAACGTCATTTAAATTAGAACACAGGGAGTATAACTTTTGCCATTCGAAGTTTGTATAGTTTTTCTTTCATATAGTAATTTTAAAATCCAAAATAACTAAATAGCAATTTTTTTTATTTACCTTTTTATATTAAAAAATTATTATATTAAAAATTTATTATTGCACTAATATTACTTTTTTAGCGACACACTAATATTACTTATTTTTGTTATTATTTAAAATAAAAATGAATTATTTTTTGCCTTAGGCCCCAAATACTCTAGGCACGGCACTGTACATACAAGAGAACTTCAATAATTAATAATCATATTTTATAAATTAATAATTAAGCACACTTTGTATAAAGCCACATTAGGGTTATTTACAAACGCTGACTTGACTTCCAAGTCACAAGCATAAAAGATATCCTCCAGTGGCATATAAAAAAAATAAAGAAAGCACTCTTGGAACTTTCAACGGCTGTGCTGTCTGTTTAGCCTGAAGTTACTGTCTAGGCTCAGCACCACGTAGTGTGCCAATCCAAGCCGGTGGCTGCATCCCAGTCTGCTCATAAACCGTATCAAGAACCGGTGGCAACATCTTGTAGAGTCCAGCAATATCCTTCATACCACCACCACTAGTCATCCCCTGATCAGCACCTTGGTTCCACACACTGATCTTAGGCTGCAAGTCCTTGATGGCGATAGCATTGGTCTTGGCGATATCCTGGTAAACCCCATTGTTGATCATCAAGAAGTCCCTCATTGCTGAGTAGTCGTTGTTAACTGCGCTTAGGAGAGTCTTGATATAAGTCCCTTGAGCATTGGCCATGGCGACAATTCCCTCTGCATCTCTCTGTTTAGCATAGAAGGCAGCATCAGCTGCAGCTTTCGTCGCCTCCGCTTGCTTTTGCTTCTCGTAAAGAACAGCTTCTGCTTCCTTTTGCTTCCTGTATAACTCCCAGTTTGCTTCTTGCACCTTGGTTTCATACTCAACAGTGGCTTTGCTGAGGAACTCAGCTTTGAGCTTCTCTGTCCGAGTCAACGCATTCATTTTCTCAACTTGAGTTTGAAGCTCAGCTTCCCTCATAGCAACTGCCTTGGCAGCTTCAACCTCAGCCACACGAGAGCTTTTGGTCAAAGCAGCCTTCTGAATCGCAAGTGCTGCATCAGCTTTAGCAACAATAGCCTCCTTCTCATTCTGAAACACTTGGACCTCACTCTTCACCTTGATCTCTTCCTTTGTCCCTTCTCCTTGCCTCTGAGTGGAGATGATCTTTGACTCAGCGTCAATCTTTGCTGCATTCTGAATTGTGAGCCCAGTCCTTTCTTTGGCACCGACTTCTCCCTTCATCTTTGCCTCTGCTACATCGATCTTGGCTTGGTTAGCTGCTTCCATCTGAGTCTTCTGACCCAAGTAAGAGAAGTACTCATGTCCTGGCACGTCAACGAGCTGCTTTACATTGGCGTTGTAGATCACAAGCCCAAATTGGTCTAGCTCAAGTGCGACCTTTTCAAATACTTCCTTCTTGAACTCCTTTGTTCCTACAATTATTCAAGAATTAGATTTTGATACAAGCAAAAGTACACAGTTTTTACCCGAGAAACCCTAGTACATACCCGAGGAACCCTATTATGTTTTGTTATTTTAACTAATGTCTTAATTATTTAAATGAAACAAAAACATTAAATAAAAAATAAACATAATTATTATACATTCACTAATATTAAATAAAAATAAATATAACTATAAGTATACACATTCTATATTAAATAAATATAACTATAAGTATATACATTCATAGTGTATAGCAATAACAAAATTTTTGGGACTGAGTCATAAAAACAAATCTATCTAGATCTATTGAAAGTAGAGTAGACAATATCATACTAATGTAATAAGTAGAGATAGAAGTAAACATAAACTTAATTAAAAGAAGCCCCCAACACAAACCCAAGCAAACAATTTTAGTGAGAAGTAGATTAAAGACGTGTATTTATGATAATTAATTACCTTTGAAGACTTCTTCCATGGTCATGGAGGCAACAAGAACACGAGTCTCTCCTTCGATAACACCCTGAACAAGCTCGTTGACGTGGTTAGAGTGCTTATCGTGTTGAGACATAAACATGGCGTACAACAAGAGAGCACTAGGGTCATCGACGCGTGGACCGATGGTGAAAACGGCGGGGATAACAAAAGGGAGCTTCTCGGAACTCATGGCCTGGACCTCGAACGTGTAGTTGACCGGAGAAACATCGAAGACGGTGCAGGACTGCCATGGAAGCACCCAAGAAGACTTGGCAAGCTTGATGTCTTCGATTCCACCACCGGTGATGGCAAGATACTCCGATGCTCTAGCGACTTTGTACATATCTTTCCTCCTCTTTTGGACTTTAGGTTTGTTTTGCTTTTTTTTTGGGCAACGGTTTATTATAAGACGCTTGTACTACTACTTATATACTCCTCATTCCTCAAAGACGCGTAGTTAGGAAAATTCAGAGGAAAATTAACAAATACTATTATTTTAAGTTTCTAATAGGAGGAGGCGACAATATATCTCCTTTTATATTTCGTTATCCACAAGAGTTTTTCAAATATTTTGACAACGTCTACTAGATAAATTCTTGTACATCAAGTTAATGTTATAGTTGATACAAATATATATATACGGTTTTCATCTAATATAAAAGTGATCCTAGTTAATTAAAAGTAATCGTCTAAATATTTGTGTTTCATCCAAATATCTTTCATTTTAGAACATAGGAATAAAAGCACCATGGTTTAGGGACAAAAATTTTAACGCCATGGTTTAGGGACAAATATCTTTAATTTTCCGATGATGCAATTTTTAGTATACTATATGATGCAAATTTATTAGAGGTTATAAAATGTCAGAAGCAGAACTGGTCATCATAGTTTTGTGATGCAAGATAGAGCTTATACATCTTTATTATACACGTAAAACCATCTGTCCGAGTGTTATCAAAAAAGTTTTTATCGTGATATCATCCATAAAATTATTCATTAATATATGTTGTAATTAGTTTATCATCTTTGGTAATAGAAATATAAATTATATAATAATGTATCCAATGCTTAAAAACAATAAAAGAAATATAGAATTAAGGAATTTTATATTGAAAACGTTATTAATTATTAATGTATCCAATGTTTAAACGTTATCCCATTCTTTCTCCTCTTTGGCACTTTAGGTTTGTTTTGCGTAGATAAAGATTATAAGACTCTTTTATTTCACTGTATACTAGATTATGATCCGTCCTCGAAAAAGTGAGTATATTTTTTGTTTTATTTTTATTTTTTAATTTAATTTTTATGTTTTGAGTTTTTTTTTGTAATTTATGTTTAACATTAATTTATTTTGATAGAATAGTCTCTTAAATAAATAAAATACATAGTTGGACACAGTATTTATCAATAGATTAATTTATTTAAGGGCTAATTGGCGAAATAGCTAAGTCTGGTATCGAAATTAAATATATGAACATGATTT
Source organism: Brassica carinata (assembly GCA_016771965.1). Classification (NCBI taxonomy): domain Eukaryota; kingdom Viridiplantae; phylum Streptophyta; class Magnoliopsida; order Brassicales; family Brassicaceae; genus Brassica; species Brassica carinata. The sequence goes on from CM028689.1 coordinate 30,087,433, forward strand.
TAACATAATGAAATCAGTAACAATTGTCTCTCACCTCATCCGGTTCTACCCCCCCACGCTTACAAGTATCCGGTGACAGAGAGAGAAATAGATGACGTTTTGCAAATTAAAAAGGTGACGATGTGATAGCGAGAGATATGACGTTGCGGGAAGGAGGAATGGATGATATTCACCTTGCACTATGCATATCGTGAGGAGAAAGTAGAAAGACACGTCCTCATGTAAATTACCCCATGCTATTTACTGAGTTCAGTAAATATGTGGATAAGAATAGACCAACCTCACAATATATGTTGTATTCCATTTATTTCTGACAGTCTGTCCATCTCGTCGGTAAGTAAGAAAAAGACATTGACGAAGGTGAAAACAGAGAACGAGTTAATGCTCAGCAGATTCGAACAGGTAATCTTCAGTAACAACCAACAATTACTTGTATTTATCTGTATTTGTAGTTATCATCATAGTATTTAATGTAGATGATTGTCTCAATATGGAATGGACCATTTGATGTAGATCTGAGATAGTAATTTTTTTTATTGTCCAACCTGCAGATGACAGGCAAGATAAAGTCTTGCTTCATTACATGGGGCGATGGGTCCGTGATAGTGATCAACGGTGGATATTTGAACGACATCACGTGCAAAGTAGAAAATTTCATTTGAATATTCTCGGGATGACAATGACGAGTTGTTGACTTCGGTTAGAGAACGCTATCAACTATCATCGTGATGCTACGCTCAAGCTTTCTATCAGTATCGAATGGGTGAGATTTGGAGATGGAGGCTCGATATGCCTCAAGACATAACCGACGACCACGAAGTCGGTGTGTTTCTCAACATGAGGAGATCTATTGAAGAAGTTCCTCAATATGTCTCCATCTACCGCCAATCACATGGAGGAAGCAACTTCCGAGGGCTGCATGAACAAAGGGTGCCTACGGTGGAGGATGTTGGAGATGGAGTCGATGATGAAGACGGCATACATTTGCCTTATCGGCGCCTCGACTATTCCACTCACACAACCCAAACGAAAGACTATTCCACATGAGGTTCGGACTATTCCGTTTGGCGGTGAGAGTTAAATCACGAAGAGTGCTATTCCACGTTCTCGGTGGAATAGTCATCCGCGAAGACATGATCCCATCCGCGCTACCAGTCCTCAGCCTGGCGCGAATGAGAGGGAAAAAAATAAACGACCTGTGGAGTCGTAAACAGATTCAGACTCTGACTGAGATGATGCTATGGTCGTTCCTGTTGTGCAAGTAGTTGTTGCTGAAACTAGAGAAGTGTCAAGGCCGGTCGGGCGTCTATTATTCAGAAATTCGGCATTCCGGACGATGGTGGAGTTGGAGATTCAAACTCTAGTTCGGATGATTGAAGAACTACCGGTAGGCGATGGTCTACACTCGGGTAAATTCGATGAAGCACTCCACGAGATGCTAAACAACCCCAATACTCCAGCTTTTTTTTGAAGGGATGCTCCACCTGTATTCAACAATCGGGAGGGAACAGGTAAAAAAAATAAATGGAGTAGTATTCTTAGTGTTGACTATACTATATAGAAAAATATAAACACACTCCATACTATATGTAATAATATAAATACATTCCTTAATAAATGGAATGGTATTTTAGTATTGACTATACTATATAGGAATAATATAAAACCATTTCATACTATATGTCACAATCAGGTGCTGATTACCAATTGACTTTGTAGGGGTTGACACGGCCACATCCAATACGAGGGAGATGACTTTTATGTGGGTCGCGTATTCAAATCCAAAGCCGACTGCAAAATCAAACTTGCAATACATGCTATAAATAGGAAGTTCTATTTCAAGACTACTCGTTTGAGCCCTTCCATACTACTTGCACAATGCGTTGGTGATGGATGCCCTTGGCGCGTGTATGCGGTCTTGTTAGATGCAAGTGGGAACTTCCAAGTCAGACAAGCTAACCTAGTTCACTCTTGCACTGTTGATGACCGTAGAAACTACCACAAACTTGCAACGACGGTCGTGATAGGCCAAATACTGCAATCTCGGTTTGTTGGTATTAAGAAAGGCCCCACCGCAGCATCAATAAGGAAAATATTGCTAGATGAATTTCATGTCAATGTTTCATACTGGAAAGCTTGGAGAGCTAGAGAAATGGCGATGGAGCATGCAATGGGGACAATGGTTGGAAGTTATGCATTGATACCTCCATATTTGGCACTCCTTGATCTTAATGTAGGAACCGTTTGCTACCTAGAAATACGGATGAAGAAGAAGGTGGAACACGGTTTCAATCTTGTTTAGATTCGCATTATGGAGCATCAGTGGCAGGGTATAGATCTATCGCCAAAGTTATTGTTGTTGATGGAACGTCGCTTAAAGGGAAGTATGGTGGGTATCTTCTTTCAGCCTCAGCACAAGATGGGAATTTCCAAATATTTCTCCTTGCCTTTGCTGTTGTTAATAGCGAAAACGATGATGCTTGGGAATGGTTTTTCCAGAGGCTACAAACTTTTGTTGTGGATACCCCGGGGTTGGTTTTCATCTCTTATCGCCATACAAGCATCGCCACTGGACTGAGAAAGGTAAATATTCGGACAATCTTAATTCTCCAGTAGACTAAATACATTCTATTTTGTTTTCCAGACTATTCCATTTGTAACGTTCATTTACTATGTCATATATTTATAATTGTTCAGGTCTACAACCATGCTCAACATGTCATCTGTGTTGTCCATCTGTGGAGAAATATTATGACAAAATACAAGAGTAGCAGACTCGCGAACCTTATGTCCGCTGCTGCAAGAGCTTTTACCATAACTGAATTTAATAAGAAGTTTATTGAAATTCAGAAAATCAGCCCAAATTGCGCGGCTTACTTGGTTGACATAGGTAACGATTCTATTTGATATTACATAATTCTCAGCGGTACTATACTATATGGTATTGGTTCTATACTATTCATTTCAATATAGTAATAAATACAAGAATGCCCATTACTTATTAATTGCGTCAACAGGTTTCGACCAGTGGACTAGGGTTCATTTCAAGGGGAATATGTTCAACATCATGGATTCAAACATAGCTGAATCCTGGAATGGTGTGCTTAAGGAAGCACGTGAATATCCCATCATCAGCATGTTTGAGTATATATGTACAACCGTTATGTCTTGGTTCGCATTGCGTCGAGAAAAATCAACCCGAGAGCAAGGAACTATCACCCCAAATGTCAGGAAACTGGTGGAGGAAAACTTTGATCTCTCCACTGCAATGGTTGTACGTGATATAGCTGATCTAGAGTACCAAGTGCAGGACCCAACCGGGGAGTGCTTCACAGTTTTATTAGGTCCCGGTACTTGCACATGTGCTGAGTATCAACAATAGGGATACCTGTATGCATGCACTTGCTTGTTCAACCAGGGTTGGATTTCCATCTGATGCATTGGTGGCAACGGCTTACCATGTATCCGGTCCCATCTGTTGGTGGATTAGAACTCGGATCTGGAACTAGAGCTCCATTACTTCCACGGCGATGCGCCCACGGCGTCATGGAAAGTCCGCATCCTATCCCGTGGGGAGGACAAGGTATGCTACTGTACCATATTGGAAATTTGTACTTATTGAACGGAATAGTTAGATCAGATATGGAATAGTTAGATCATATATGGAATAGTCAGTGCAAATATGTAATTGTTCACATGGACTGAATATAAAGTAAAATATGTAATTTTTGTCCTAAAACCTGTTATTATGGAACATTATATATTCTACATTTATGCAAGAATGATAGATGTTTAATTTTGTTTTGTAGAAAGGAGGAAGCACGTCAAACAGGAAATGCAAATGTTGTGGCCGTTCAGGACACAACAAGGCATCATGCCGCAACCCAATATGATAAGCTATAACTATGGAGAAGGCATCAGAAGACAGTTCGATGAAATATTTTGGGAACTGGGTGATAATGTAGTTGCCGCTGTCGTATAAAGACTGGACATGTACAGGAAGTGGAAAGGGAAAAAAACAGTCTTTCAACCAAATAGAATGGTATATGCTTCGTTGTGATATATTTATCTATTTGGTATGTACATATTATGTTATGTAGACCCCTTTAAAGCACAACTCTTGTGCTTCTTGTACGGAACACCCACACACCTTCTCTTTTGTGTAATATAAAAAATGCATTTCTCCACTATTTGCTCATTTCTTATAAGCCTCAAGCTTCCAGGTTGTCGTACATATATAAGCCTCAAGCTTTGAGATTGTCTTCCTCATACCATTTATTCACAGACCATTCCATTTTGATATAAGACTAGACTATGTTATAGTTAATATAGTTATAACAGAAATTCGCATACAAACCAATAACCCTTACAAAACCTAAACACCAACAACCCCACCTTATTGAAAACTAAACCCAAACCCCACCCATTAACCCTAAACTTAATACCATTACATCCTTTAACTAAAACTTATCAACCGTCATATATGGAATAGTGAGTGACCCACGATAATTTAACAGTATGGAATATAGAATGAATGTTTGATATTCATATAAGATTTTTGACGTTCAAAACTAAACCCAACCCCCCCCCCCCACGCCTTAACCCTAAACCCAATACCATTACACCCTTTAACTAAAACTTATCAACTGTCATATATGGAATAGTGAGTGGCACACGATAATTTTAACAATATGGAATATAGAAGGAATGTCTAGTATTCATATATGGTTCTAATAATAGTATAGTGCATTGTGACAGAATAGTATGAATTGATTATACTAAACAAAAATTTACTAGAAAGGCTGCGAATGTCTTTCTCCACTATTTGCTCATATCTTATATTAACCTCAAGCTTTGAGGTTGTCTTACTATACCATTTATTCACAGACTAATAACCACAAACCCAATACAATACCCCCTTTAATAATACAAAACCTAAACACCAACACCCCACCCTTATTGAAAACTAAACCCAAACCCCCACCACCCCCAATAAACCCTAAACACCAACAACCCCACTCTTATTGAAACAGTATGGAATATAGAAGGAATGTCTAGTATTCCTATAAGATACTAAATATAGTATAGTGTATTATTGAGAATAGTATGGATTGATTATACTAAACAAAAATTTACTAGAAAGGCTGCGAATGTCTTTCTCCACTATTTGCTCATATCTTATATTAACCTCAAGCTTTGAGGTTGTCTTACTTATACCATTTATTCACAGACTAATAACCCTAAACCCAATACAATACCCCCTTTAATAATACAAAACCTAAACACCAACACCCCACCCTTGTTGAAAACTAAACCCAACCCCCACCACCCCCATAAACCCTAAACACCAATAACCCCACCCTTATTGAAACAAGTATGGAATATAGAAGGAATGTCAGTATTCTATAAGATACTAAATATAGTATAGTGTATTATTGAGAATAGTATGGATTGATTATACTAAACAAAAATTTACTAGAAAGGCTGCGAATGTCTTTCTCCACTATTTGCTCATATCTTATATTAACCTCAAGTTTTGAGGTTGTCTTACTTATACCATTTATTCACAGACTAATAGCCCTAAACCCAATACAATACCCCCTTTAATAATACAAAACCTAAACACCAACACCCCACCCTTGTTGAAAACTAAACCCAAACCCCCACCACCCCCCATAAACCCTAAACACCAATAACCCCACCCTTATTGAAACAGTATGGAATATAGAAGTAATGTCTAGTATTCCTATAAGATACTAAATATAGTATAGTGCATTATTGAGAATAGTATGGAATTGATGATACTAAACAAAAATTTACTACAAAGGCTGCCAATGCCTGTCTCCATTATTTGCTCTTATCTTATATAAGCCTCAAGTTTTGAAGTTGTCTTACTTATACCATTTATTCACAGACTAGTAACCCTAAACACAATACAATACACCATTTATTAATACAAAACCTAAACACCAACACCCCACCCTTATTGAAAACTAAACCCAAACCCCCACCACCCCCATAAACCCTAAACCCAATACAATACCCCCTTTTAATAATACAAAACCTAAACACCAACAACCCCACCCTTATTGAAAACTAAAACCAAACCCCCTCCCCCCACCCATTAACCCTAAACCCGATACCATTACACCATTTGACTAAAACTTATCAACCGTCATATATGGAATAGTGAGTGGCCCACGATAATTTTAACAGTATGGAATATAGAAGGAATGTTTAGTATTCATATAAGATTTTCGACGGGAACATAAATTTGGGTATGACTCAAGATATACTGACCTATAATAGCCTTCATTACACCTGGTGTACAATCATTACTCTACGCGATTAACATAAACTACTTAAAACATACTATTTTAATTGCATGGAACAGAACGACATGTAAAAATGAAGACATCATAAGTTAATCATAAGAAATCATCATTTGTTATTCTGACGAAACACAGTATCACAAATTACAACATAAAGGCGTAGGAGAAAAGAAAGTTTAGTAACACATTGTGGATAACATCAAACACGAATGAACATAAAGTAGGACAGTTTGGAAAACGACTAAACTGCAAGATTAGAGGGGAACCACCTAAAACATAGCAAGCGTAGATATCGCATAGTTCTCCGCTGCAACACGAACCTCCTCTTCAGTCAGAGACAGATCAATCAAAGGCTTCCCACGGCAGAGATCTCTAACAGAATCAGTGCCACAACCGCGGAGTACCCTAAGAACAAAAAAGACTCAGATAGAATTTTGAATGGAATACTATACTGGTTTTCCGATATAGTATAGAACATTATGGCAGAATAGTATGGAATAGATGATGGTAAACAAAAATTAACTAGAAAGGCTACCAATACCTGGATGTTCAAGTAGAACCGGTATATCTAAGCGAGATATGGGGAACGGAAGGTAATTCAACTCACGAGGTCGCGAAGTTAGACAGAACCTCGATATCATGTGAGGCATCATAATCGATATCGGTTTGAGGACATCTTTTATCACAGAAGTAGTAGGACATGTCTGGTTCGCGTCCACCACATAGATGGCCCACATCGGCAAATCCACTATCATGCCAACCCAGTGACGGTCTTTAACCAGCATCATACTGTAGAGAAAATCTACTTGCGTAAACCACTGTGGCCGGTGCATGAACTGACTTCGCAGAGACATCGGAAAAGTGAAGGCGTCCTTATCTTGCATGGCATCAAAACCAGGATAACTGCGGAGTAGCTCCATAAAGAAAGTTGGAGGGATGAAGTCAAATTTTGAAGATAGATTGCTGTCACGCCTCTTTCTTATCCAACCTACTACACGATCCACCGCCTACAATATACACATAAATAAGAACAGTGGACATATTGATCAAAATTATGGAAAGCAATAAGGGTTATAACATACCTCATACGAACAAACACCAGTGCAATTGAACATATCATCCAGAGAAGTAATGGAAATGACTGACCCGAGAGATGGTGCATTTGATCTGAAGGAAAATGCTAATATATCCAGTCATCTGAATACCAGATAGACCATACTATATCATATGGAATAGATTGATTTCAAATAAAACCGACCATACAATATCATATGGAATAATGAAATGGTTGCCACTTACTTTGCCTCGGCCATTTTCTTCAGAAAGGCCTCTCTTGCAGCCGGGGTTGGAGGAGTAAATGCCGAGAAGCCACCTATAAATGTGGCTTTTTCTTGAGTAGGTGGCTTTGGGTTACTTGGCTCAACCGACGCCTTTTTCACACGTTTAGGAGGTGGTGCATTATCATCCATTCGACGAGGCACTTTCTTGTTTCCCTCTTTCTTACGGACTGTGGGTGCAGGAGGAGTGTATCGTTTGGGACTTGTATGCGTATGTGTACTAAAACGTCTGCCACCATCTGCTTGACCACCGTCTGCATTAGTGTTCACTCGCCCAGCCTATTAACATAAAGTTATAATGTTAATATCAACTCTTCAAACACACTTAACATACGAGCTGGGAAGATGTTAAAGCATTATACCTGAACCTTAGTAATTGTAAGATCATCTTCATCCACATCATCACCCTTCTTCCCAACAACATCCTCACCGCGATCGTCATGCACACCATCAATACCCACTTTCTCCGGAATGGCATCTGTTGATGTCTGAGGTATTTTAGTGGACCCTAAATTCACAGTTCCAGAACAAGTGGAGGGTCGAAGGGGCTCCTGTAAAAGCCAAATAAATGGAATAGTATATATCGTCACATAGTATAGATATATAGATTTTCGTATACAATATAGTATATAAAATTTACTTTATCAACGCCGGCATCTGATAGAATTTTATTCACGAGGCCAGACACTGGGTCATCAATGGGGCATTCCGATGATACATTCACTGGGTCCTAGACGGATTAACCATATTTGTTAATTTACTGAGGCAATATAAATTATTATAATATTAACACAATATCCAAATTTGGGCTGCTTATCAGGTTTCTACTCAGTCTTACCACATCAACTCGAGATGGAGGATTGGCGGCTCCTTCCTGTTCCTCGACACTACATGCAGACGTCCCTTGCATGGATGCAGAAACGGGAGCATCAACATTGGAAGGGGATGCGACGTTTACCGACGATGAGGGCTTTGAAATTAAAATGGTATGGAAATGTCAGTGAGCAATATCAATATGAAAAGTATATAACTGCACAAACTGCATAGAAAGGTATAAAACAGAACATAATTTTTAGCACATACCTCCACGTTTATGGGGTCATGTCCACTATGATCAGCTCCCTTATCCTCACCCCTTGTCTCAGATCTGAATTTGACTCCATCAGTTGAGTCAGTTTATTTACCCGGAGATAATCCTCCCCCCCCTTTCTCCTTCATCCAGGTTCGCATCCAAACCAACCGATGCGGTTCCTGTTGCAGCAACATCCTCTACATCTCGCTGTGATGACTGAATGATAATATAAATACAGAATAAGATATAGAATAGTCTATTGTGATTATAGAATAGCATGCAATATAAGACAAAGTGCATAGTATAGACACTTACATCTGCCTCTTTATGGGTACCCACACCATCTGTAGCACCAGTATATGTTGTGGGTCTATAGGGATTAACCTCTGCATTGTTGAAATCATCATCCTGACCTGGGAACTGACTCTGTGGACTGAACCCATACGTTGGTCATCTCTAAACCGAGACTTCAATAACTGATTGATCTTCTCAAACTCCCCTGTGACCTTACTTTCCAACTGGCCAATCGCAGATGTAGCTGATTGTAACTCGGTACGAAAGCCACCCACTTCGGAATTAAAATGGCCCTTCAAACTCAGAATATAGCCCTCGAACATTGCAATCACCTTCTCTTAGATATCGTCGGTACGCTTAAGTAATGATCGGAATCAAAATGGAATCTCTCACCACCAGGCGGGGCACCGGAGGGGTTAGCTGATGATTGCCCTCTCGGATCTCCAGGGTAACCACCACTCTCTACGCCATCATGATGAACATTATCCTTTTCAACCGGTTCGGGAACATTTTCGTCACTTGACTCCGAAGTTTATGCATGTCCCTTCTTCAGTTTAACCTCATCCGCTTTCACACCACCTGACCAAGTGTTATGCTCAAAGGGATAATCATCGTCAATCAAAGCAACGAAGGTATCAACACTCGTATCTTCCTTATCTCCCAAACCACGATAAAGATCCTCCCCCTCTTCATCTGAGCTAATCAAAGACCTGACATATGCCTGCAACACAAATATACGGTAGACAAAGTAATTAATCATTGTTAGTAAATAAGGTTCAAGTTAAATAGTATGGAACGCAAATTGTATAGATGATATTGATAAATATAATAGCATATATATGACATAGACCAAATTGTGCCTAACCTGTCCCAGTTCATCAACCGTCTTGGCCGAGACAATGTTGACCACCAACTTTCTCTCAACAACCCTCCTGATAATTTCTTGGCTGGAAAGGGTGGAATCTGCTAGATGATCTGCACCGCCAGTCTTAATAATGATAGAAGGACATGCAGTCACAGTAACCAATACCATCGCATGGGTAAATCCTTGAATTGCCATTGTATCCTTCACATAATTAACAGCAGATCTTGCTTTCGTACTCTTTACAGTGAGAAAAAATGACTCCCTGCCCCATGGATACTTCAGAAAAGCGTCAAGATTACCAAGCATGCTCACTACTTCGGGTCTGATTTTTGTTGTCCCACAAGTTGGACACATAATACCTTCCACCAATACCAACAATGAAAGCCGCAAACGGGTTAACCCATCCTTGTATTTTTTACCCTTCACAAGCCGCTCCATGATCCATCCAGGTGTGGGTTTCTCCTTCCCACGAAATAAATCATCCCATATTGACATAGATGATTTGCCTTTACCGGACGCCTTCCCTCGTCCAATACCTTTCTCGGCTTCTCCCGTTAACCCAACGCCATCGCCACTGTTCAGTCTGGTGACCAGAGCAAAGTCTTGTATGGCATAGCGTATCGGCTTCCCAACGAAGATCCACCAAAGTTCATACTCTTTGGCGGTTATCAACCGGCGTGAGGCGATAATGGAGGAACATGACTGAAAAGTATGCGAACCCATCTGCAAAACTCTCCGAACTGAGAGTCAATCAACATTTGCTTGTCTTCTTCCTCTAGTGCACCCTTGATGATGTCAATCCACCGTAGGTTGAAGTAGTTATTAACCCGTTTCCGACCTGTTGGTTCTGAACCCGACTCAAACATTCTCAGAGGAAGACCTAATTCGTCCATTTTTCCTCTGCCAAGCATGAAAACAATAAAATCCGTAAGACTGAGTGTGACAGTATACAGAATAGCTACTTGTATTACTATTCTATATACATATTAGCATGCGATTCCAGTGAGAGAAATGGTCTAGTATGTGCAGAAATATGAAGTAGAAGAGGTTCCAAACTTAACAAAAATCACTTACAATTCAATATAGTCAGATATTGTACAAATAAAACGAATCAAAACAAAGAAACATGAAAATGAAACAGATTGACAGTCTGATATGTACTAAATGTCCCCACCGAAATGGCAATAACCAACACTATAGAATGAAACCAATACCAAACATAAAACAGTTGTCCACAATAAATGGAATAGTAAACGAAATTACTATGTCATTCACACACTATACCGTAATTCGAAATACAGAAATGGTCTAGTATTGCGGTTATGAAATATCCGGACTCGCATTTAACATGTAAACCACTTTCAATTCAAAAACCCAATTTCGTGTACAGATAATAACGGGTGAAAACCAAATAAACCGAAAACTGAAACCGACCACGATTCAATTACTGTCACAATCTTCCAAACACATGCACGAAATTGATTTTTGTTTCTATCTGGAATTTACTAGCACGTGCAAATACCACAAAATCGATACACTACATAGCAGAGACAGACAATTAAAGCTCTCGTATAGTTGAAAAGAATAACGAAACCGAGAAGAAGACCCAATTCAGGTCGGAGTAACTTGAAATTCCGACCAACAAGAAAAGTAAAATCGAACTCACCGGAGTACCGAATGCGTTCTTGCTTTATAAGAGGAGTTGGTTGCCTCCGGTATTCCGATTCTTGGGTGGGTGAAGTAAAATTGCGGTGACGAACAGTTTCAACTCCGGCAACAGACGGTGTGAATTTGCGGTGGTGATGAAATAGAAGAATAGGTTTTACTTTACAGAGAAAGGAATGGTAAAGTAAAAACAGATATCGTGGGATACCAAAACGCCACGATAGTTGATTGAACAGTTATTTTTTAAAAATTAATCTTTATCTTTTGCCAGTTACTCCCGGTTAATAATGAGGGCAATATGACAATATTTTATAAAAATTGAGCCATATATCGGTGAGTTAGAGAAGTTAGATATTGAGTGAATTATCTTATTATCGAACAGTGCAATTCCCCTTTATTTAATAGTCCTCAATACGCGTAGTTAGGAAAAATCAGAGGAAAATCAACGAATATTATTTTCAGTTTCTAATAGGAGGACGCAACAATCTCGCCCTTTCAATTTCGTGAACTACAAGATTTTTTTCAAATATTTTGACAACGTTTACTAGATAAATTCTTGTATAACAAGTCAATGTTATAGTTGATGCAATATACGATTTTCATCTAATAAAAATGCTCCCCTAGGTAAAAAGTAACTTCCTAAATATTTGTCTTTTCATCAAAACTTCTTACAGCGAAGTGGAATCACCATGAGTTATTGGTCAGAATTTAAAGATTTTTACACTAAATCTAAGGTTTAATTTTCAGATGATGTCATTTCTTATAAATGATATGATGCAAGTTTATCAAAAGTTTCAAAGTATTATTGGAGACAAAATTGTTCGTTGTGATTGTATGATGCGGAAAGAACATGTTCATCAAATAGATGTTGTATATACAGAACATTCCATCAATCAAAGTGTTAAAAAGTGTTTGTCGTGAAATTATTCATCAATGTCATATATATCCTACAGATTTATCATATTCTGTAATAGAAATATAAATTATACAAAAATGTATCCAATGTTTAAAAAACAGAAGAAATATAAAATTAAGAAATTTAACAGTGAGAGCCATCATTAATTTGGAATACTTAAAACGTCTGAGTATTAAAAACGGAGTGAATAGTTTAAAATTGTATAATTTTAATATTTTGTCCAAATTTTCTTGATACGAATTTCGTTACAACAAATAGAACTAACCTTAAGTAATGAACGAAATAACACGTAGACCATAAACTACAGTATACGAGACCCAAACAGAATACTTCTGAAATCTTCGTTTTTTTTTCTTCTATATCTAATTTTTAAAGTAACAAAACTTCAAAACGTTATACTCATGAAGAAGTCTGAGGATGTTGAAGCCTAACAATTCCATGAGCCTTCACAACCTCTACGTTGAATTTTCTCAACGCATCAAAAATAGGAGCGAGTCCACCTTTCAAGGTACTACTCGAAGAAGACGCGAGCTTTACAGTGGCTTCTTTACGTACAAGCTTCTTCCTCATTGAATCCAAATCCACTTTCAGATCATCCAAAACCGACACTCCACTCTCTGACCGACCTTTAGAAACCACACTTCTCTTGTCAGACTCCGCATGATCTCGATTTTGCTCAAGTTCTGCTGCTGCTCTGGCCCTCTGTTCCTCTTCCTCTTGCTTCTCCCATAGCTCGTGCAAGCTCGAAGCAAAACCTTGCATTGCATTGCTCACTTTCTCTCCAGATACTCTCCCCATCGCTTCTTGCCAATCTTTGCAGATGGTAAAGATGGGTGGTGCACCTATCTGGCTTGGAGAGAAAGGAGCGTATCCATCCTCTGTCACCTCTGGTTCGTAGTGAAGACATTTCGAGAGCCATCTGTTTAGAGACTGGACGTATCTTTTCTGTGTGATGACCCACTCGTTGAAGTTGCTGCACCAGTCTCTAAGCTCCATCTCAAGATCAAGAAATGCTTTCGAACTAGAGACGGTATTCGCCTTTACCGATCGAACCTTGCTCTCCATGATGGCTTGGAACTGTTTCTGGTGGCACTTTAGCATTGCTCTCCACATTCTTATCAACCTTCAAAAAGCACAAATATAAGTTCTTTTTTTCTTGCAGCTTACAACTCTGTGTATAGGTATGTGTGGAGGGAGAGATGGCTTACCCATGAATTAGCTGTGTGAGTTGTGGCTGCAACTCTTCGTCTCTAAGCTTATGGATTCTTCTTGAGATAGAATCAACAGATCTTATAGAGATATCTATTTTCATCAGAAGCTTCCTGATGTATGCTCGAGTGGCCTCGATCTTGGTAGCTTCTGCTCCATGTGTGTCCATTTTCTTCAGTGACTTGCACTTCTCTTCATAGATGGAACGAAGCTTCTCTTCTCCCTGACCATCAGATCGCAATGTCATGAGACGCAAGAATCTAAAAGAGCAAAATACTAAAGAATGTAATACCTTGACTTCTCTGTAGAGTTTCTTTTCCCATGCATAGAGCTTCTCCAAGGTTGATGAGAGGTTACCATCTCCATTAACATCTTGTCCACTATATGCTTTCGCCATTTGCAGTGTCTTAGGTGTTAGTCTTATCGATTGTTCAGGCTTGGAGCGTGTGGACGGTGCTACAAGATACATGATCCTTGATAAGATAACTGAAACATAAAACATTTGGTCATAGTTCCAGCAAACTCTAGCAGACAGGAGAAAAACCAATTGTTCTAAAAAGTCCAGACAGCCAGCCAAAACCAAAATGATTTTCTTAAAAACTGATTTAAACCGCTTAAATTTGTTTAAACCATCATAAAATTGATATCAATTAGTCTAATTTAATCTAATTAAATTAGTGTAAATCGGTTAAATCAAATAACAATACTAATTTATCAAAATAATTTTATAACTAAACCTTTAATATTAAAATATTTAATATATATATATATATATAATAAATAAATAATTTGAATCTCAGACAAGCAGGTATGTATAGCAAGTAGCAACCTTTTGAACTTACAGAACCTAAGCAAAATGCATGATCATGGCTTATTCTGAACCTTGTATTAAAAGAAAACAAGCTCTCATCTAGGATATCTGAATCTCAGAAAAGCAGGCATGTATAGTTAAGACAAGGTTACCTTTAAAGCCACCCTTGTCTTTATGCTGATAAGGCAACTTGCTGACCTCAAGAAGGATAGCAACCTCCTTCCCGCACGAAGAAGCAATCTCGAACTCACTCTTAATCTCCTCCACAACTTCCTTGAGATCCCTAGTGGCATGAATCGACAAACTCGAAAAACTGCTTATCTTAGAAGACTCGACATCAAAAGAGGAAGTACTCGCTTCCTCCTCCAACTCAAAGCTCACTCCTTTCTTGTTCCCATACACTTGCTCCGAGCTCTCCGTCTCCACGATCGTCTCCTGTCCACTCGAACTGTTGCTGCTCTTAACATAGTGAAAGTCAGACTCCACATCGCTTCCTGAAAACGTAGAGACGGTCTCTGAATCTATTGAGCTCTCGGTGGCTGCTTCCTCCGGCAAAGGCATTGTCTTTAGAGTTTCTTTGCGTTCTTTCACCTTCTCCAGAGCTGGTGTTGGTCTCTTTGGACGTCTATACACTTCGTGCTCTGATACTTCTTCTAGCTCAGGGATCCCTTCCCTCTCTCTCACCTCCTTAGAGTCAGGGCTGCTTGAGATCGAGATCGACGCCATTCCCGGAGGATAGTAGCTCGGAGGAGCACGAGAACGCGCGTTTCCGTAATCGTACGTGTCGAAAACGTTCAAAAAGTCCCAAGTGGAGACTCTAGGCGGCGACGGGAGAGCCGGTGGTGCCGGCTTTGCTGGAGAAGGAGGAGGATAACCGGAATAATTACCATTATTAGGGACATAACCGGAACCGGTTGACCCAGGATTAATGAAATAACCGGGATCCGACGGCTCTACTCGGTGATTTTCCGGTTTGAAAACGAACGGTTGAGATTGTGCGGCGGATTTCTTCATGAAATACATTCCTCTGTTCGGATTGTCGCCGTTGAATCCCCATCCTCCAACCGGGTACGGGTATGGATAACTCGGTGGAGGATAACCATAACCGGGAGAAAATGTTTGTTTTGACCGGTTTAGCTCTGGTTCAGGAGTGCTATCAATTTGGATATGATGATCATCATCATCTAAACCGGATTCGGATTCAGATCCGGAAGAGAGATTCAAATGCGAACCCTCTGTTTCTTCTTCTTCTTCTTCTTCGATGACAGAATGAGAAATCGACGTGGAGGAGATCGAACCTCTGCGTTTCTTCGGCTTCCCTTCGTCGGAGGGAAGCGTAAGAACCGGCGAAGAAGAAGACGAAGAAGAAACGTTCTCTTCGTCAACGAAACACTGGATAGCTTCACCGACGTCGCGGAGAGATTGGAGGTAAACGAGGTGAGCTACGGCGAGAGCAGAGCGGTGGTGTGACGCCGTTTTAATCAGTTCTTTGCGTTCTCTGCAGAGAATCACAAGCTGCTGATCATCTATCTTAGATCCTCCGCAACCCATGGAAAACAACAAAGGTAACGACTTTCTCAAGAATTCTGTTACAAGCCTCGTTCTTTTTCCAGCCCGGTTGTCTTCGGACACGAAGCTACCATGGCTTCAAAGAGTTGTCGGAGCAGAGCAAGTTTTCTTTTTTTTTCTCGAATGGAAAGAACAGAGCAAGTTTTATAATAGTCGTTGTAATGTTGTCGTGTTATAAAAAACAGAGGAGAAAGCTGATGCATGAGTGACAGCGAAACAAAACAGAAGAGTCCATGGCTGCTGATGATAACGTGAATACACGAAGGAGACTGACAACAAGGGGAAAAATAAAAACAAAAAGAAAAGTCGTCGTCTTGCTATTAATTATTGTAACTTTACTGGATTTAATGGATAGAGATGTGCGAAGAAAGCTCGGCGAATATTTATTGCAGAATTAAATTGGGGAAGAAGAAAGTGGGAGCAACGAGGAATGGTTAAAAAGGACTAAATTGTTTTTTTTTCTTCTCTCGAATTCTAGTTCACCGGGAGAGAGTGTGACAATCAAAGTAGAAGACGACGTGTAAGTATTTTCTTCTCTTATTTTATTTTCTTTATTATCTAAAATTAAGATTTTGCTATTATTTCTATCTTTGTGTAGACAACGTGATACTGCGGTATGCAGTTTGTACATATAATACATCCAAAAGTGTTAGATAAAAGCTTTACTGTTTTATTACCCACAGACAAAATAGATTTCATCATTTGGATTAAGTTTAAAATTAGGAAAAGACTATAAAAATGGATTGTAGGTTACCAAATAATACAAAAGTAAATAAAATGGATATTGGGGATCTTACATTTTTTAAATTAGCCTAATTACTATTTTTATCTTCAAATAAATTGGGATCAATGTCATCAAAGTTTCACTGATTTATTTTCTTTAAATAAAAAGTGGTAAATATGCACAGTTTCACAAATTATTATATTATAATAAATTAATGAATTAGTTGAAACAAATGAATTATAAAAACTGATATTAAAAGTTTAGTAAAATTTAGTTAAAATATTTTGGAATTTTCTTGTTTGAGCAACTGAACCAATTTTATTTATTTCTTAGACGGCGTCGATGCGTATCGGTATTAATTCTTTTTAGTTATTCATTAGCTATGGAGGGAATAGATGGAACAATGCCAACTTAGTTTAATAGATGAAAATAACAAATTTATTGGCAGTTTAAATGTTTTAGTTCTCGACTCAAAACCATGGCTAGTAAATCCGGTGATCCGTAAGTAATCCGGTTAGGATTTAACAAAAAAGTTCAAAAACATGATAAAATTTGTAAAAACCCAAAAAGCACCGACACCGGTTAACCCGGTAAAACTCTATAAAAATTATTAACATTTTCGTGTTTGATAAAATAAACTGTTAAAACTATAACATAAAATATCAACTATAACAAAATCTATCAGATAATTAAATAATATTAAATATTAATGAAAACATCAAAATTCATGTAAACATTTATGGAAAGAAAAATAATAAGAGTAAGATGTGTTAAATTTATTTTAGTGTTTTAAAATAGTGTAGTGTGAATAGACAAATATGTTCATGTAATGTTATTTATTGGATAGTTAATAATTTTATTGCTATTGATAATCAATAATATTTTCAAGCGGAAAAAAAACAAAGAAATAAATTCAGTCGAATTCAAAAATAAATAATTCCTTATACAAATGCATCCATTTTAAAATTATAAGGAATATAATATAAAATTCAAATGCCATAAATATAGGAGGATGTCTTTGGAAATAATATTTTAAAATTGTAGTCAAAATTTGGCATTGAATTTGAAAATATCTTGTTTTTTGTAGATATTGATTGAGAAATGTGAGATATTTTTCTATAATTATTAGTATATTTAGGTTTATCCAAATATATTACTTTATCATATTTTAATATAATAAAATTGTGAAATTTGAAATTACTGACATATGAAAAATAATCAGACAATATGACATAATTCATGTTCAATATTTTTAGACATGTGTAGAAAAAAGTGCAGAAAATATATGATTCATGTTCACTAAGAATCTACCTTTTATTATAGCTATATTTATTTAAGGTAACTCATATATATAAATATTTAATATTCTAACGATTTTTTTATTTTTGGTTAGTTTAAAATAGATCTTTAAGACATGCATTTATTAATCTGTAAAGACAAAGGAAACTAAAAATAGATTCATTAATTGTCAGTGGCAAGGTAGTGTAAATAAGTTGAAAAACTAAGGGGTAATTTCTAAGTGTACTTCTATTTTAATAATATAGATGAAGTCAAAGACTCTTTGTCTTTTTGTAAGTGTTTACTATAATCAAAATGTAAATTAGTGATATCGTCTTCAAATCAAATGACAATATATTTGAATGTCCTCTTTTCACTCTTTACTGTTCATTTTAAAAACATTGTAACAATAATGCATATATATTTTGAATATTGTAACAATAATGCATGTAACATGAGACATTGAGACTACTGGGTGAGAAAAGTAGGTCATGTGTCTCCAAATCCATTTCACATGCACCCTTCTTGTCCCAACTCCCAACCCCAAATTAGTGAATTACAACCAAACCAATAGCATGGAGACTTTTCGTTTTTATTCTCAAAAATAATACTCACTTAAACTTAAAAGATTGCCCACTTGCTTTCGCTTTAATTAGTCCATAATCAGTGGCAAAACACAATAATGATTGTGTTGTTTAGCAATGAGTTGTTTTAACTCATTCACTTCACTCAAAATGCCACGTTTCTAGATCTATTTGGATCTTTTTGAACTCTAATACTGTATGCGTATTTGCAAGTTTCTATAAATAAGTGAAGCTTGCATAATAGACAGACACATGCTATCTTATTTATCTATCTATGTACAACTGATCATGCCTCTTTTCAGTTTCACAAATCTCTTAACTGTTACTGCTGTCTTTTGTTGTAAATGCTGAGCAATAATACATTGTTTTTGTTGTTGTGTGCGGTTTTAAACAGGTGAGACAGCGTGTAATAAGTTTGGTCGTGGGTGTGTCTAATCCGATGCTACAACACCAGTTTGCATTTATATATGGCATCAATCTTATATTATACACGAAAAGAGAATAAAAAGAAGAAAGTTTCAAAGAAGAAGATTAAAACAATAGGAATGAGTCTGACCAAACCGCACCGACTCATCGTAAGCCTATTGCGTCACTAGAGGTAGGAACATCGTTTCCATGCCAACCAATTTATAATCTTTCTAGATTCAGAATTTAATATTTGAATAAATTCCATTTAGTTGTAAAGGAAACTTTGATTTTTCCCAACAAGTAAAGTATTAATGAGATTGATTGGGCATGACTACGCACGTCCATGTCGCACGTGGTTTTTTAAAACTTGAAAGTTCCTCTAAGATCATTAAAAAAAAACCAAAACAATAATCTTTTCTTGCTTGTAAGAAACAAGCACAATGGTTAGCTAATCAAAGAGAGCACTATGCTTTTGTAGTTTCGTCTCTATAGTCTCTCACCAAATTATTACAAAAGATGTGTTCGTTTACAAAGAATGTATGAACACAAAATTATGTATATATGTAAAGAGAGAATCAAAACAATGTTAACAAAACTAGAAGCCAGAGTAATCAGAGGAGTTGTTGTTACCCAAGAAAGTGAACAAGAGGACCAAGACGCTGATGGCAATTATGATGTTGAGGAAGTAGTTAGTGGGCAATGGCTTATCTGGACTTCCTCCAATAGCTTCGTACTCCGCTCTTATCTTCTTCTTCATCGAATCCGAAAGCTCTTTCTGCAAATATCCACATAATTTTTGAAAAAGCAAGAACAATTACAAACACAAAAAGGTACTAATAAGGACAAAACCTTTTGAGTGGAATATTTAGCAGCTACAAACTTCTCTCCCTGTGCAGGTCCATTGTCAATGATAATGCCCTGATAAAAGTTTTAGTAGTAGCAGTTTTAGACTATGCATGGTTCATATTAAGTGCATGGTTCAAGATGGTAACACACAGAGTAGCTATAGACGTTACCTCAGGAGGATCAAACTTCGATCCAAGATTGCTGAGCTTGGCATGAGCTTCAGCGTAGTCCTTGAAGAATGCAGCTGGATCTTCAGCATATTTCTCTGCATAGTTCTGTAAAAGCAAGACACATTATTTAGAAAAAGAAACATTTTATCTTCAGCATATTTCTCTGCAGTGCCGCATCTTATTTGTAAACCTTGAATGAAGGATCTTCGAATAGGGCCGCGTCAGTGGGTAAAACCAGAAGATCTTCGTCTCTCTTTTCTTTGATATCCTGCATAAACTCATACAAGTCAAGTCAGTGATCAAGGAACTTAAAGGTCTTAGAATCTTAGTTAAACTAAGAAGGGACCTTGAAGTAGGAATTGTCAAACTTGAGCCATTTCACCGTCCAAGACTGTCCTCCTGGTTCTCCAGGTCCAGCTTTCTGCCATTTTTGGATCATTTTTTTCCATCACATCTCTACACACTATAGCACTCAACAAAGAAGGAAGCTAGATTCTTCGTCTTTGTTTATTGAACCAATACCGTGTACTTTGTCTCAGGTTTGCCCCAGCCGCTACGTTCTGGTCTAGACCGACCTAAGGTGTGTGCACCAGATAAAGCAACTATTTCCTGCTTGAAGAAAAACTACCACAAACTGTAACAAAATGAGGAATAAACATAAACAATAAGAAGAAACCAAACTGAACCTTATCATTTAGTCCCATTCTGTAGAAGACTTCTCTCAAATGATCAGCTGGTGAAGGCGGTCCAGCATCTAAAACATGTTTGCAAATTCATTATGTTAATGATTCACATAACAAAAGCTGAAACAAAAAACACATGGAAACCATATGTAACAGACAATGGAAAAAAAAAGGATAAAAGTTAACCAGGGAGTCTTCCTTCTTCAGGACACTGCTCAGGTGCTGAGACATCAACTCTCCCATACTTCATCGGTATTTCAGGACCACCAGCCTCCTAAAGTTTATTTCTTTTCTAAAGTTTATCATTAAAATTTTCAAGATTTAACATTAGACAAAACGCAAAGCTAGTGTATATGAGGAGGAGGACCTCTACAGCAGTGGCACTAGCTAACTGGAACAAGTCGGCGTAAGAGATGTTAGGATACTTGTCCTTGATAGGTTGAATGAGCTTTAAAGCATTAACGAGACCTGTAAAATTTCAAAAAGGTACAACCTTTATAAAGACAAGACCACAAGTCTCTTTTATTAAGGGTACAAAAAAGGGAAAAACAAGTAAGTACCAGCATTGGCAGCATGTTTAAGCTCAGGCTCGAATCTAAGACTTCCATTAGCTCCACCTCTCTGTGGCCAATCCTCGATGTTCTTGTTATACGTTCCAGCATCATGCCATCCCAACCTTACCTGCAAATGAAACATGTAACTCTTGTTCAGACAGAAACACACACACGAACTCAATAACTTCATGTCCTGTCATATTATCAGAAGAAGAGCAGGATAATTAACGAGAATAGGATGACAAAACTTTGTCCGGAGAAGGACTTTGATTTCTTCTTTAGCGCTTTTCAGTTGAGATGCATCAGAGGCAGCAGCACATGTAGGAGAAACCACCGTGTTACTAGAACCTCTGTTCGGATGTTTTCTCTGAAAAAAAAACAATCATAGACGAAAATGTTCAGGGCGAAACCGTACGGAATTACGCAAGTTACGGTTTTTTTTTTGTACCTGAACGAGGGAGGAGGAATGAGGGAAGAGAGAAGAAGATGCGACGCTCCGGAGAGAAGAGAGAGAATGTGGTGATGAAGAGGAAGAGAAAGCAACGAGAGGAGGGGGAGAAGGAGGGGAGGAGGAGACGGTGGCGGGGGAAAGAGAGACTCTGGTGGAGGAGGAGCAGAGTGAGTGAGATGCGGCGGAGAGAGATAGAGCCATGTGTAGTAGTCACGGACGGTGGCGAAACGGTGGTGGAGGAGAGAAGTAAACTTGGAGATGTGTCGGAAAGTTAGCGGGATGCGTTGCCACTTGGACGTGTTTGGAGTCACTCACTCAACTCTTAACTGGATAATCATATCTCTCTTATCATTTTTAACTTTTACAAGTGAAACTCACGCGCCTAATTTTACTATCACTACTACAAAAATAGCTGATTACTGCTTCTTCTTAATTTAGTAGTATTATCTAAATTTAGAGAAAATTTCTGAATTTTGTTTCTTTTTGCATGCAAATGAATCTAGAAAAGTGAAATTTTTTAACTTTACCTTTTTTAATAGTGATTTATTATTTTATTATAAATTTTATTATAGGATAACTATTTTTTTGTCATCTTATGTTTTATTAACGGATCAAAGCCCAAAAAAACCAAGCCCAACAGGAAAGTAAACAAAGGGTCAAACCAACAGACCAAAACTTTACAAACAACTTGAGCCATCAATCCAAGGAGAAACCCGTTGAGGTAGAACGCTTACTCATCCCACCACGTGTATGACGCCCATCGACTGAAACACGCGTCAAACAAAGGACTAGCCACCTTACCACCGGCAATAGAGGGTAGACTCGACGGAATTCCGCCGTCAAACAGAGCAAGACCGATGAAGAATAGCTCACAAATGGAACAGTCTTCACGGATGATCAAGTCACACACGAGATCTATATTTCCAGAAAGACGAATCGTCTACAATCGATCCCACCACCATCGATCTTCCTGTTTGAGAATCGGTCACCTTTAATGATATGAAAAAGCGCGAAGATGAAACGGCTCACTACGAAAAGAGGAAGAGATGAAACCGAAGCTGAGGAAAGAGAGACGATTGAACATATACGAGCAGGAAACTTCGATCAATGATACAGGGAGAGTCCCTGTGTGAAGCCGCCGTCGCCATCGCCATCGAGAAGAGCGCGACGTGGAATCGAAAGCCGGACAGCTCCGTCAAAGAGACTGCAAGCCACCGGAGTCAGAAGCCGGCTATACTCGTCGAACTGACCAAATATACCGGAGACAGAGTCGCCGAAATAAACCGACGACAGGACAAAAGCTTCATCTCGATCTCTTCTTTGTGAAAGATACGAAAGAGAACGAAGAAGAGAGAAAAACTTTTTTTTTTATTATAGGATAACTTTACAACCAATAACTTTATTTGGTTACAAAAAAATACATTCTATTATACGTATTAAACTATTTAACAAAAAATATTCGTATGAAAAACTCTATTCATTATTTGAGTTTTTATTAGTCTATATTAATTAATAATAATAATTAAATATTATAATAGAAGTATTAATGAATTATCAATCAAATAAAAATTTATTTACTAGTAATAGTATTCATTGAATCATGTAATTTTCCCTAAAATTATTAAAAAGAAGTGGCCTAGAAATAAGAGTACCGTATGGACCGAGCAGAGTGGGCCTTTTATATACCCTTTCTTATCAGTCATGGTTCCGCGAGTGGGTTCTTACAACTTGCAACTTGACCGAAGCGCGTTGACGTTATTCTGGCAAAGGTAAGTCCAATTTTCTCAATCAATACAGATATCTCTACGGGAACTCAAAGAAAAACCTCTGTACCAAACTTGCAACTTGCGAGCAGTTAAAAGGGAGATACTCTCTCTCTCTAGTCTCTATATAAAATAAACAATTTAGGAAGCAGCAGCAGCAGCATAAAGTGTCAAACTTTTTCTCCTCCGAAAAGGTAATGATGAATCCTAAAAGGCAGACAAGAAACCTCTTTCCAGGTGTCTTCTTCTTCTATGTGCTCCTCCTCCTCTGTTTTCAACTCTCAGAAGCTACCAAAGACTCCTCCAAGGGTCAGGTCAAGTTACAGAATCACCGACTTGGCTCCTCCGTCGTCTTCTCCGTCTCCGGCAACGTTTATCCTCTCGGGTAACTTTAAAAGTTCATCTCTTTTCTCTTGTTTTTGTCGGTAGTCTTTACTGACCCATTTGTGAGTTTGATCTTCTCTGTTTGTTGTTTGACTCTTTTGATGTGAGAGGGCTTCAAAGATCAGATCTTTGGCAATGAGTTGACCATTTCAAGAACTCATCTTTTTCATTTTTCTTTAGGTACTATTATGTGTTGCTTAACATAGGAAACCCACCTAAGCTCTTTGACTTGGACATTGACACCGGCAGTGACCTCACTTGGGTTCAGTGTGATGCTCCCTGCAACGGTTGCACTAAGGTTTAACCCTTTTTGACTTTCCTTTTAGTTTGTGTGTGACACATCATATCTTGAATCTATGCTATCTCTCTGTCTTTGCAGCCTCGTGATAGTCAGTACAAGCCCAATCACAACACTTTGTCTTGTTCCCACCTCTTGTGTTCTGGCCTTGACCTTCCCCAGAGCAAACCTTGTGAGGACCCTGAGGACCAGTGTGACTATGAAATTGGGTACTCAGATCATGCATCCTCTGTTGGTGCTCTCGTTTCTGATGAGTTCCCTCTCAGACTCGAAAATGGCTCCACTATGCATCCCCATTTGACCTTTGGGTTAGTTTTTGAAATTCACTAGCTGTAAAAAGTTGCTTGTTATCCTGGTTCTTGAATGAGTGTTTTTTTTGTTGTTGCAGATGTGGGTATGATCAGCAGAACCCTGGACCACACCCTCCTCCTCCAACAGCGGGAATCCTTGGTCTTGGCAGAGGCAAAGTAAGCATCTCATCACAGCTTAGTTCCTTGGGGGTAACCAAGAATATGATTGTGCATTGCCTAAGTCATAATGGTAAAGGCTTTCTCTCTATTGGAGATGAGCTTGTTCCTTCTTCTGGAGTTACATGGACTTCTTTGGTTCTTAACCCACCTAGGTGAGCAGCCTTTTCTTTCTCTTCCATAAATCCCAAAAGCTGAAACTCATGGTTCGCGACTCTTCTTTTAGCAAAACTACAAGACTGGACCAGCAGAGCTTCTCTTTAACGACAAGACCACAGGTGTCACAGGCATTAACTTCATTTTCGATAGTGGAAGCTCCTACACTTACTTCAACGCCGAAGCATACCAGGCGGTTCTCGATCTTGTAAGAGATAACTTCACCTGTTGTTGTTGTTTAACCACATCTTTATGACTGATTTTGGTGTGCCATGATGCATCTCGTGTAGATAAGAAAGGACTTGAAGGGGAAGCCTTTGAAGGACACAAAAGAAGATAAGAGCTTACCGGTGTGTTGGAAAGACAAGAAGCCTTTGAAATCAGTACATGATGTCAAGAACTACTTCAGGACGATTACTTTGCGGTTTGGGAGTCAAAAGAACGGTCAGCTGTTTCAGATTCCACCTGAGTCATATCTCATCATCACTGTGAGTCTCACATATGACCTGATATATCTCAATAAAAATCCATGGCTGAGACTGAGAGTCTGAGACTGAGAGTTTGTGTTCTTTTCTTTTACAGGAAAAAGGAAACGTCTGTCTGGGGATTCTAAACGGAACTGAGATTGGGCTTGAGAACTACAACATCATTGGGGGTAAGTAACCAAGTTTGTTTATGTTTTATTACTTTGACAACAAGTGTCTTATGGCTATGTGTGTGTCTGTTAGACATATCATTCCAAGGGATAATGGTGATCTACGACAATGAGAAGCAGAGGATTGGATGGATTCCTTCAGACTGTGACAAGCTTCCCAAGTTCTGAACCTTCTTGTTCGTGTTTCTCTTTCTTGTTGTTGTTTCCATCAAATCTATAAAAACAGTTTTTTTCTTTTTCTTTAAACAGTGTTGATCAAGACGGTGGAGGAGATTTGTCGTCGTCGGAGGCATATCCAAGAGGCTTTGGTTTGATAGGAGAGCTCTTCTCAGGAAAAGATGGAGAGCTTTGACACCATAGAAGAGTCTTTTTAGTTGGGTGAAATAAAAATGTTTGGTTATGCTGTTTTCATAGAAACAAGGAATTTTATTTTTAGAGTATATATATATATATATACTAATACCCCCTTTTGTGTATGTCATCAGAAGTAGGGCTGGAATTATTATCCGGATCCGATCCGAGATCCGATCCGGATCCGGATATCTAAAATTTTAGGTCGGATATCCGGATCGGATCCGGATCCGGATAGTAAAATCTCGGATCCGTCGAATCGGATCGGATCGGATATCTAAAATTTTAGGTCGGATATCCGGATCGGATCCGTTTTTAATATATATAAATTTAAATTTTTATTAATAATTATAGTTGATTTATTAATATTTATACATAAAACTAGTCTTATAATATTATATTTTAATTTTAATAATATTATATACATAAATATAGTTATAAATTTTGTAAAAATATTTAATTTATATAATATTTATAGACTTTTTTGTATTTTCAAAAAATATTTTTATTATTTTTAATTATTTTGACGGATCCGATCCGAATCCGGATACTCATGGATATGATGATATCTAGGCGGATATCCGAACCGGATATCCGGATCCGGATCCGGATATCTAAAATTTTAGGTCCGGATATCCGGATCCGTCCCACCCTAATCAGAAGTAATCATATACTAAAAAAAATTAAAATAGGATAACCTCTTTTCTAGCCATGACTGGTTTGATCTTCACTACTCTTATATATCTCTGTTCTATTCCTTCTCTCATTCTCTTATGCACCTCTTCATCAAGTGTTCAGACGGGTTTCATTTCATGATGTTCTGAAACTATGGCAAAGATCTTTAACTTCAAAGTTCGTAAGTTAATACAAAACCCTACACTTTGTATAAATTTCTATCACACCCTATACATTTTCAATTAACTGTTTCGACCTTTTTGGAAGACTTTTTAATATGTAAACTTGATTTCAACTTCAACATTTTACATTCTTTCGTCCCACAATCAAAACTTCAAAATATTACAGAGATGTGAAAGCTCTACCGGCATTACATATATAGGACCCAAAATTTAAGAATATTACATTCGAGCCCAAAGATTTACTCTAAATTCGATTTGAGCGATACAAGCTTTTTGTTGGTTTTGAATCGGATGGCTAAAAGAGCCGATCACGGCCCATTGCATTAAAATGGGCTTAAAATAGCCCAAACCCGACCCATTCAGCTTCGCTGGCGAGTCGCGGCGAGAACCGGAGCGAAGAGAACGACGACTTCGGCGAGTCCCATCTCGGAGAAACTGACCTCCTGCTAGAAACAGTCCACGGAGACATCGTCTCCATGTCGGAGCAGTACTCACGGTCAGACCTCGACCCGGTTTTTCTCCGGCCACCGGTCTTGCTCTTCCTCAGCCTAAACTTCGGCGTCGGGAAACACCCGAGTCCGGCGAAAGCAAAGTCGGGTCTGCGTTCGGAATCGGATCCGGGTCTGACCCGGTCAGAACGGTTGAGCTGCCACCTTTCCGAGAAAGCACGCGGGGTCGAACGGAAAGAAGGCGCCGGAGAGTAGAGTCCAGATTGCGACGGCGGCGGCGGTTTGAGCTTCGACGGAGTCGGAAAGGAAGGAGCGAGAGGAGATAAAGAGCGGCTCTTGGAGCTGGAGATGAAAGAAGAAGACGGCGGAGATAGCGCCGGCGGGAAAAGCGGCTGCGAGTGAGACAGTGGTTTTAGACGGAGAGGAGAGAGTTTCTTGGGAGGCTGGAGAAGAGGAGTGTTTCCGGTTCCGGGTTGAGAAACTCGGGTCTTGGGTACGCCGGGTCGGACTTCCCAGCTAAAAGGTACAGTTCCTGGTCTCTTGAACGAATCATCAACGGTAGCAACAATAGCCATACTGCTTTTGGTTTCTGCTCACAAGAAGAGATACAAAAACAAAACCAAAGAGTTAGAGAGAGATGATTTGTGACTTTGGATTAAGAATTGAGTTAAATGTCTTTATATTAGGACAAAACATGAGATAGGATAGGAGAGAGAAAGAGAGATGGGAGGCGAGATTAGAGGAGGTGGGTGGCGGGAGAGATTATAGAGAAGTTTATCTGTGTATTTGACTTGTTTCTTATTTGTCCCCACCATTATAACATAACCTTTTTCAATTATACAATGGTCACCATATAATATAATATTCAATTTTTTTTATAACTACATAATATTCAAAATTTCAAACTCGAATTGAGATTATAATACACACACAAAAACCTAGAGGAAAAATGCATCTTTCAATCTAGGCCATGAGAAATGCTTGTTTTATTCAGTTTTTGGTATATAGCACACAGTATCTATAACTTTTAGCAATCACACATGAACACTGCTTGTTTTATTCAGTTTTGGTATATAGCACACAGTTTTTAACTTTTAGCTGATAACACATGATGAGTTTGTGATCATACGTGTATGTATAGTAACAGGTCGACAGAATAAAGAGGCTACAGAAGATTTCAAATATTCAAGTGCTCTAGAATAGGTACAGCACGCGGTCTTTCATGATTTAGACGTGAAAGGAAGAAAAAATGAAACCAAACCAAAAAAATAAAACTGTTGGTAATTCAAACTTTGAAATGATCATCAAATGTCACAATGACCCTTTTCCCTACATGAAACGCAAAAAGGTATAACCACTTAAAACTTTTGTCTCGTCTGCAAGAGATTCCAATTACGTCTTTAGAAAACTGTACAAAGGCATGATGATGACATTTTGTCACATAAAGGTCAAACCAAACTTCCAACGACCACCGTAGAGTCAAGAAGTGGAGTTTCATATTGGAATTGTGGTAAGAGCACAAAATTTGTATTGCCTGCCACGTTCAGTAGGCACTCATCAGCCGCCGGCTACAAGACTCTTTAAGTCTTTAACGCATACAAAATGGATTCTAAGATTATTTAAACTATAGGGAACGAGCAAAAACTTATTAATTAACAATTCTTCTGATGAAAGACGACTTTATAATTAATCAGACAAGAAAACATCACTTGAAAGCAGTCTCTTAGAATACTGCATCACTCTCAAATTTTCGCCAAAGATGTGCCATTCTTTTTTTTTGGCTAAATATGTAAATATCATTATAAAGACAATGAAAATTTGATTACAATGAACTTGTAAATTTTTTTTTTTGACCGAAATGAACTTGTAATTTGATCCGCTCGAAAGCAATTTCGATTGAAGGAGCTGCAAAAAAGAGATTAAAAACCCAATTAAATCACAAAACAACTAACGTTAATCTGAACAAGCAAACCTTGAGCTACAATAGAACAATAAGCAACTCCATTACTTGAGCCTTGAGGTATCAAAGTCTCCCACAGATCAACAAACAAATCAATCACATATTCACCCACAACCAACTAAAAAAAAAGTTTCAAAACCGGGACTTTAGTTTTCCAAATTCTACATCTAGATCTCTACTATTCCAAAATTTAAAAATCTGAATTTGTAACAATTATTAAACTACGTTATATAGTTTATTTCTTTCCCGCTCTTGTTTAAATCCTCTTTCTCACTAAGAACTAGAAGGTTTACTGATACTTCAGTATAATAGAAGTTGCGCGCTCAACAATAGTGGGCCCCCATCTATTAATCAATCGCGTAAGTCGTAACGGTTTTGACTTCATCCAACGGCCAGGATTAATTTATTATTAATAATAAATAGAAATAGTAACCTCCTTTTCGTTTTCTTCTTCATTGTTCCTCGTCTTTTTCTCGCTCAAGATCTCTCTCACTCGCAGAAGAGAAACCCTAACTCATCTCGCCGGAGAAAGACGACGAATCGGAGATCTCCCACTTACTCTTCGACAAAAATGTCTTCCTCGTCGTCATCGAGGAATCTACCCAAGGAGAATCCACTTTCTCAGCCGAACGGAGGCAAGAATCGAGCCCCACTCGGCGACGTCGTAAACCGCCGTAATCCTCTCGGAGATATCACAAACCAGAAGACCGGATCTAGAATCTCCGCTCCGTCGTCTACTCTCGTAAGTTAACTTCTTCTTTTCCGCCGAGAAAATTGGGGGGGTTTTAGGGTTTTATGGAATCTGTAAAAATTCGTTTCATCTATTGAAGGTGCGTTGTTCAAATAAGATCGGGAAATCAAAGAAGGCATCGAAACCTCCCAAGCCTAACGCGAAATCAAACGTACTCGTTCCTTACGAAGACATCAAATCGCCTCAACGTAACGCCTTCGTTGCAGAGTCAGATTTGGGAAATGATGATGATGAGGTTGATGACATTGATAGTAACCTTGTGGATCCACAGCTTTGTGGTGTCTTTGCTTGTGATATCTACGAGCATTTGCGTTCATCCGAGGTTGGAATCGCTTTTGAATTTAACAACTAAACTTGCTCTGTTTTCTGAACTCGATTTGTTGTGTGCAATGCAGGTAAAGAAAAGGCCTGCTTTTGATTACATGGAGAGAGTTCAGTCAAACATTAATGCTACCATGCGTACTATACTCGTTGACTGGCTCGTGGAGGTAAGCGTTCATTAAAGCAACGAAATTTTGTTTGTATTTGATGAGGCAAGAAGTCTCGTTGTATAAAAAACGTTTCTTTATAGACTTTGGACTCTGTTAGGTGATGATGTATGATTTTTTTTTCTCCATAAAACTACAGGTTGCTGAAGAGTATAGGCTTTTGCCTGAGACGTTGTATTTGGCAGTCAACTGTTTAGACCGGTATCTTTCAGGGAATGTGATTACCAAGCAAAACCTGCAGTTGCTTGGTGTTTCATGTATCATGATTGCAGCGTGAGAAATCTATAAACTTAACTCTGAGGTTTCATTCTTTGGCTTCTTCAATAGTATGCAAATTTTGTAACTTGTGGACGTAATGATTTTGCAGAAAATATGAAGAAGTGTGTGTGCCTCAAGTGGAGAGTTTCTGTTACATCACTGATAACACATACTCAAGAAACGAGGTTTGTGCTTTCGATTTCCGTGGCAAACTCTTCTTCTTCTGGGTTTTACATCGTTAACCTTTAAATCTTAGCAGATTTTGGAGATGGAGTCGTCTGTTCTGAATGACCTGAAGTTCGAATTAACAACTCCAACAGCAAAATGTTTCTTGAGGTAGCTTCTTATCATATTGATGTTATTTCTACTTTTGTGTCAGTGTGTGTTCCCTGCTGATGTGGACTTATATAAATGGTGGTTAATTAGGCGCTTCGTTCGTGCTGCTAAAGGTAAAACGGAGGTATAATGCTATATGACTATTGAAGATGAGCTATTTACTCAATTGGTGGTGGGTTATTTACGTTTCTAACTGTTTTATTTCTGTCTATTAGGTCCCATCACTGCTCTTTGAGTCACTAGCGAGCTATCTCAGCGAATTATCTCTCTTAGATTACGCTATGCTTCGTTACGCTCCATCACTTGTTGCAGCCTCTGCAGTTTTCTTGGCACAATACATATTACACCCTTCAACAAAACCATGGGTATGACAAAGCACATTCCTATTTTCTCCAGTACGTAGCTTTGTTCAACTCAGTGTTCTATAGCAAACGTGTTAAAATTTGCGTTCTTTTGACAGAGCTCTACGTTGGAGCGCTACACATCGTACAGGGCTAAACATTTGGAAGGATGTGTTAAGAATCTTCTTCAGCTATGTCATGAGAGTCCCTCAGCCGATGTAGTTGCAGTCAGAAAGAAGTACAGTCAAGACAAAGTAACAAAACACTCCATTTCTTTTGGTTTATATTTGTAACTAAGATACTTGAAATGTTTACTGTTTTTTCTTCTATTTTTGGCAGTACAAGTTTGCAGCAAAGAAGTTTTGCCCCACCTCACTGCCACAAGAGCTCTTCCTCTGATTGGGTTTCTTGGTGTTGTTTCCTTTTACTTTTTCCTCGTATTGTTGATAGAAACTCTTTGGGTCAGACCAAATGTATTCAGTTCGATTGATGTGTAGGATCAATGTATGAACATAAAACAATTAATAAAAAAAATGAAAGAAAAATCAACCCACGCTGCATCAGAATTAATTGATAGGAATTGATTATCACATATGTGAAACAAAACATTTGCTTATTTAATTCAACTGTGAAAATGCTATTACAAAACATAGATAAGATTCCAAAACTTCTGGTCTTATGGAGAAGGTGGCTTGATGCCACGCCCTGGTTGTGGATTTATGTGCCCTGGATCGATGAGAAAATGTGGTACATGTTCTAATCTACTGGTTTCACTTGAATTATATATAGGGTCGAAATTTACGTTAATTATAAATATTATTTTTCATGGTCCAACCATGAATTTCATCTATGATAAGTACGGCCTACGCACATCGGCACATGTCCTTCTGGACACGGAATGATATGTGGTCTAAGCATACACCTCTCTCTAATAGAAAATGAAATTATGTTTGCTATTTTGCTAGAAGCCTAGAACATTATAGAGAAAGTAAACAAATGAAATAAGAAAGGTTTGAATACGAATGATGACATTAGAGGAATATCAAATACATAAAGAAACTTAGGAAGGGAGGAAAATGGAGTTCGTAGTTGCTTCTATTTATATGTTTACAAACGAGGAAACAATTTAATCAGAACTATGGACCATCAATTATTCGATATTTTTTTTGTAAATTTTGTTTTACTATATAGTTTGAAAATTTCCCTTGTGTTCATTTCCAAAAGAGTGGTGGAACTGATGATCCTAAAGAAGCACTTAGATTAGGTTTGAAGATGGTGAACTCACAAATAATGAATGCATATTTCTTCTTCATCTCCTTGATGGATTTTGATGAACATAATGTTTGTGTGGAGGAGAGTATATAGAAAGGATGAGAAACAATGAATGCATTATAAGAGAAGTATCGAAGTTGAGAGTCATAGTGTGTAAAAATCTTGTTGGTTTCTAGCTACTAGCTAATAACTGTTACAAAGAGAATGGTTCTCCTATATAATTCCATAACAAATTTGTATTTGACTTTTAATTATTTCCAATGTTTTTCTAAATTAATTCAACCTAA
Source organism: Brassica carinata (assembly GCA_016771965.1). Classification (NCBI taxonomy): domain Eukaryota; kingdom Viridiplantae; phylum Streptophyta; class Magnoliopsida; order Brassicales; family Brassicaceae; genus Brassica; species Brassica carinata. The sequence goes on from CM028689.1 coordinate 30,120,274, forward strand.
AGATGCATTATAAGGGACATTATAATTGTAAAATGTTATTAAACATTTTCTTTCATAACTTGTATTGAACATACAACAATTTATAAGAAAAAAGTCCACCCACACAGCATTAGAATGAAACGATAGGAATTGATAACCAAAGATATGAAACAAATTAAAACCTTTGTTTATTTTATTACTCAACTGTGTAGTGCTATAACAAAACTTAGCTACCGATGGATGATAAGAAAGTACGTTGGATCAATAATTAATTAGGTAAAACTAAAGGAGGAGGAGCATTGGTGCCAAATGATGGACCAGAAGGAGGAGGATGACCCGAACGCTTTGGTAAAGTGCCGAAACGTATTGGATGTGGTGTTGGCTTCAGCTTCACATTTTGGGCTAAGCTTGATTCATAGATCTCGAAGGACAAAGATTTGGTTGGCATTGCACATGTGGGAGAAACTAGTAATCCACAAGACATTAGTAACCACAGTGTCACTATGGTCGTCAATATCTCGACCTTGATCATCTTTTGCTTATCTTTCATTTTGATTTTGTTTCTCCAGAATAAGTTTTCCGAGTTGGATGAGGTTAATAGGGAACAAGAAGAGATGTTCCTTACCTTTGTTTCAGGTACCATTTGTGAAAGTCTCTTCCTTTTCATCACTGCTTAAACTTTCGCTCTCATTTGGTACAATTCAGTTTCTTATATTTTATGTTGTTTATTTCCTGCTGAAATCAAGTGTTTTGAAAGTATGTTCTTAGCATGTCCTTTTCTCTTTTGCTTTTGTAGCCTCAGAGGCGTTGACACAGCATTTGAAAAGTGAAAACCAGAATTTGAAGGAGAACATGAAGAGATGGAGGAAAGAGATAGCTGAAACCAGGCATGTAGTACCCTATATGAATGTGTTAATCTTCTTCCCCTGGACTTGCTTCTGAGTTCTTGTGAAGTGTAAAATCATGGCTGTCTTGGTCCACATATATACCAGGGACGAGGAGCGTCTGGAGTCTCAAAAGTGCCTTGTGGAAGAAGAACAAAGAGTAAGAAAGTTGCATTTTTTTAATGGAGAGTGTTATGGAGCCTTTCTTGATTTCTGCATCAAATGCTTTGTCCTTTTACTAACTGGGCATAAAAAAATTTACAGACAAGGCACTTTCCGAGCAAGTTGAGGAACTAAAAGAGCTGATACATTTTTTCTTTCATGATTCAGTTAACTTCTTACCGTATAAGAAACGAGCCAACGAGATATACAATATTGTAGAGGATCCGAAGAGGACAAGCCATGAACCATCAAAAGTACCAAACAATTTCGGCAAGACGTTACGTTAGTCATCCATCGTTCCTTCTTTTCTTTATCAACTCATGGCCACTGTTGCAAAAGAATACATACTCAAACAGTTGGGGCTTGAGACCGGACAATAGGTTGAATTGGGAACTATCCATGTCGGAGATTTTATGTTGAGTTCCTCTTAAATCATATGTACTTTTGATTTCTTATTTGTGGTTTTCACTAACTGTGAAAGAGGCTCAAGAATCTGTGCAGAAGTCAAAGGAGTTTGATATTATGTTACATCATTAATCACTATTATCTTACTGTTTTTGTTTTCTGGGATTGTCGATTTTTATGATTGCAAGAGGAGTCAGATATCGACTGCAGCAGCAGTTATATACTTATATACATAAAAACACTTCTCTGATGAAAAGAAGCCTCTTCAAGGTCTGTTCTATACACATTTTCTATACTTAATGTTATAGCATCAGATTTTCACTCAAAACAAACAATCTCTGATATTAAACCCCTTGCAGATATATTGGTGGCAACTGGGTTTGCATAAGGAACTATAAACTCTTACAAACGTTTCTACCCTCACCTTTCCGAGATCAAACCAGGATATGGAAAATCAACCTTTGCCAGAATGTCTAATATAGCTTTTGCCAGTACCTTTTCGAAAGCTCTATTATGTTGCATTGGTGATGAATAATATGTCACCTTGACTATGAGTTTATGAGATTGGGGTTAAAGACGTTCCCAGCAGTAGGTAAATAAATGGATTTAGTATTTCTAAACTTCTTCCCAGGAGTGGTACTTTCTTTCGTTTGGAGTCTTTCTATGCCAATTTGTGGCAACTGGAGTAACCGAATGAAATATATTACTCTTATAAATATGGGAGAATTAGAAGATTGGACAACTTTTAAGTTTGAATTAAAAAATTGGACAAGCACAAGTTTTAATTAGGTTGTTGGACAACTTAGTAGGAGAGAGAAGAAAAAGTAGACAATTTTAACCTTTTTGCCCAACAATTTTGAGCTTTAAATCGTGGGACCAGACTGTCTTTGCCCACAAAAACTTGCCTCAGGATGACCGACACACGCGTCCTGGATGTGCGTATAATAGACACATTGAATATTATATTATTTTAATTTCAGAAGGAAACATGCTTTTGGGCTTCGTTTTTGGGCTATTTGACCCCAAAACTTGAAGGCCTTATATGTTCTGATTTTTCCCGGGAAACAACGGCTCCAAGGTGGACGAATGGCCATTAATGACTGGTGGTTTTGGAAAACATGTGTTTTACTCTAATTTATTAATTAAAAACAGGGCAAAAACTAATTATTTAATACACAAACGTACAAACTAGCATACTAATTAGCACAGACATGTGCTGAAGAATATGTACAAACCATTACAACATTAAATCGGTGGAAATACGTCTTGTAACTTGAATAAAACGGGTTAAGTTCAGATGTTTTGAATACCTCGGTAGTGACCCAATTCGTTGGCCTCGCCAATGACAGGAAGAACTGATTTGAGACATGGATCCCAATAACAATTTCAAATTCCCTGCAATTTGAAAACAAACAAAAAGTCAATATTAGACAGTTTATTTAGACATTTACACAGTATATCAAAACAACTTACTGTTCCGGATTCTCGCGGAGAATTTTTTCAAACTCTTTAAACTGCGCTTTCTCCAACTCTGCTAAGGGCGTATATTTGGGTTTCTTGCAGCTTTGGAAAAGGGTCTTCAATCTCTTGTATGGTGTACACTCCTCCAATCTTTATTGAACGTCTCGGAATACGCTTCGTCTGGAAGTCATCTTTTTTGGTTGAGCTTATTGGAATACATTTTCCTTCTAGCCCTGTTTTTTTGGATGACCTAGTCATATATCGACTCCGCTTCGTCATCCCAATGTCTGGTGTGCGAGATTCAGTCATCAGATCATCCTCTGGCGGTGTCTTGTAATCTTCAGAATTTGTCGGTGACGCTTTACGAGCTTGTTCCTCGGTAACATCCTGCAATGTCATGATTTCAACAAGTTCAAACGCATCGGAAGGACATATGCTATAAAACATTACAATCGCACCTTCGAAGGACATAAGATTCAGGATGAGGCCAAACGGTAAGAATCCTACAACCGTTCTCCTGTGGATCTTTATAGACATTGTCACTCCATGTCCCCTTTTCAACCTCTTCTGCTAACAAATTTAGCCCGATATTGGAGACTCAACTCCCACCTGCATACGACAACATTCAGATATCGCTCATTCAAAAACTTTGAATGAAATGTAGTTATATGTAAATCTGTACACCTAACAACTTGGGTGTATACCTGATTAAAAACCTGATCTTTTAACATGGAAAAATAAGCTGTACACATGGCAAAATAATCTGAATACCTGACTAACTAAGATGAATACCACATAAATTCAACCTGAATGCCTCATAATTCAACCTGAATACCTGACCAAACATATCTGTATACCTGACTACTTACGTTTAATTTATGAGGTGTACAAGAATACTGATTTGTATACCTGACTACTTAAGCTTAACGTCTCATAAATTAACTTTAATAACTGAACTATTAACCTGAATACCGACCAAACAAATCAGTATTCCTGTACACCTCATAAATTAAATGAATACACGAACTATTTAACTGAATACGACCAAACAAATCGGTATTCTGTACACCTCATAAATTAAACTGAATACCGAACTATTTAACCTGAATACGACCAAACAAATCAGTATTCCTGTACACCTCATAAATTAAACTAATACCGAACTATTTAACCTGAATACCTAACCAAACTAATCAGTATTCTTTACACCTTACATTGTTTATCATTAAAATTGTAGGAGCAGTTTGATTACCTTTTCCCAGAAGCGATCATTTGGCGTACGACCATCACAATGATTATCATGCATTCTCATCGTCTCATCCTCGCTAAACCCATCGCCGTTGTTCTTCTTGTGTTTCTTACTATCGACCCACATTTTTCAGCTTCATCAATACCATCACCATCAGACGGACGCCGCTTCTTTGGAACTTCCATGCTGGTAGGGTCAGCATGACTGTTGTCTCTGTTTGTTTTACCGTCTGCTGTGTTTTGCGGAACTGTGAATGAGCCTCCCCTATCATGATGCAACCAGTCAAAAAACTGGTCCCGCAATTTACCCAACTGGGTTTTCAGTTCAACTCGTATCCACTCTTTCAGTTCTTGCTCCTTATCTGTGGAGTTTCCTGGTTCAGTCTGTTTACGAATACCACGACGAGGTCGAATAGGACGCTGAGGCGTCTGAGTCGAACATCCAGGTTCATCGGAGGCTTTCCCAAACCGCCTAGACGGTTTTAAACACTTCTTTTTGACACCAGCACCTTCACCCTTTTCAGCTGGCTTCAGAGGTGGAAGGGATGAATCACCTCCTCTAAAGTCTGTTGCTTTGAACTCGTGCCCTTCCCGCATTCCACGAACCAAGTTATTTATCCGGGGATCGATTACTTCTTTCTCCCACATTGGATCCCCACCTTCATCCGGGATTGAATACGTAACAATAACCTCAAACAAAGAACACAAATATTCATAAGTATACAAAGTTTGAGCGTCTTAACTGCTGTTTTGCAAATAAGATAGAGAACAGAAATGCACCTCAGCTTGGGTTTCCACTAGAAGTATGTCTTCAAAATTCAGAAGTGTATTTGTTGAGTCCCATCCTTCTGGTTCTTCCAAGAAAGTAGTCGTTTTATTAGGTTCAGGAATTTTCTCAAGCAATGAGGGGATAGCTTTAAAAGCAAAAAGTTGCAGCGCCAGAGGGAACCCATAACACGCTGTTGACTGCTGTTTTAAACGAAGCCGCATGAACGAAAGGGATTTATCCATTTTAGAAGGATCAGAAGGTTGAGGTGGTGTCAATCTAGACAGAGTGCTGACGAATGCCTCTCTCCCCCATGGATATTGAAGAAAGTATCCGGTGTCTTCCAGCATCTCGACGTAAACAGGCGTCAGACGAAGAAGTTTGTGACCACAAACCAGGAGACCATCTACAAGCGCAAAGAGAGCTAGTGGCAACCGCTTCCACTCAGGATGACTTGGCTGTTCAAGCATACGAAGAACATCTGCTACAGTCACGTCTTCATCTTCAGTTTGAAACAACTCTTTCCACATGCGTCCAGGTGTGGCATCGCTAGATTCTGAACCGTTTCCAACTTTTTCTCTTTCAGGCTCGCATTTCAGACCCGTGATGTCTCCGAACTCACGCAGAGAAAACCGTAGTGGCTTGTCTGCAAACAAGAACCAGAGCTCATATAGGCGGATCGTAACCAGCTGGCGGTGAGGAGAGAATGTACAAGTTTCGCAGAGTTCGAGCACCGCGATCTGGTAAGTGGAACGAGCTCCAAACTGACTTCTTAGCAGACAGTTCATTTCAGGGGAGCCTCTAAGCAACTTCACTAACGATCCAATGATACTCGCCTTTGAATAGATGTTCAGTCGAGGTTTTCCAGGATAGCAATTACGTGCGAACAGTCTTTCCGGGAAAGTCGCCGTGTTCCCAACAACTTCCGGCTCGGTGGATGCAGCTTCGTCTTCTTCGGTTGATGCAGCTTCGTCTTGTTCGGTGGATGCAGCTTCTTGTTGGTCGGTGGATTCAGGTTCCTCTAGCTCGGAGTCCGTGCTCATCTCTGAAATACAATGACCAAATCCAGACATTTACCCAACGCTTTATTTTTCTAAACTTTTCCATTAGAATTTGAGAGAAGCTTAGCGAAGGAGATACCAATAGCGGTATGATTCTGCGTGGTCGGCGAAGTTTTCCTGGGATTTGGTTTTCTATCACCGGCGGATTGACTACGAGTCACCCTCCTCGAGGGCGCATTGAGGGGATACCATCTCTACCGAGTCTGCCGAAGTCTGGAATTAGCCGTCTGTTAACAAAGTTGTCCAATCTCGTTGCAGTCCCCAATTCGTGTCGGATGTTTGGTTTTCAATTGTGTCTCGATCCGGGTACGGTCGAGGGTGGTTCTTATGTTTGCTTTTCAATTGCAGCTGCTGTTTAGAGGTGCTTTTGGTCAAACGACAAGATGACCAGAAGTTTTGAGATGACAAGATGAGAGGTGCGTTTTATTATTTTATAAATTTTATGTGTAATGGCACGGTCGTAATATCAAGAACCACGCGCGCCCTCTGTCGACATTTGACAAGTCTGGAAAAGGTGATTTGCCCAATTTGCTAATTTAAACTTGAGGTCGCCCAATTCTCTAATTTCAAATTTGCGATTTGCCCAATTTGCCAATTTTTTCTATAAATACTAGGTTCTTGTCCTCGCTACGCGCGAATTACATGTTATAATTTCTTTTACAAAATTTTTATTTGTCTTATTGGTATTTACTTATTGGATTAACATTTTGTTCTAAAATAGTTTCTCAAGACGGTTTCAAAAATATGTATGTAATCTTCTCATTTAATAGTTTGTTGCTATTGTTCTTTTTCAGATGCTGTGACTGGTAAATTTTTAATGAATTTTTAACTGTTGTAACACACTTTAAAAAAAATTAAGATTGGTTGTTTCTTTTTTTCTTTTTAACTTCAAACTTCATTTATTTAAATTGATTTTACATAGTCCTCATGTAATAAAGCATTCAAATATTGTGGTACATAATAATGAAATCGAAAATCAACTCCATTCTCCAGTCTCTTTGCTAAGCAGTCCGCCACTCTATTTGCTTTCCGGTTAGTCCAGTGGAATTGCACTCCCTGAAACTTGTTTGCCCACCAGAGTATTTCTCTTTTCCAATTATAGTATGCAAAATGAAGTCTCTTGTTGTTTAAGATGTCAATTGCCTTCTGGCTATCACTTTCCATGTGGATTCTTTGATATCCCAAACTCCAGCAATGTTGAAGAGCCATTAGTATTGCTTGTAGTTCACTCTCCAACGCATCATGGCTTCATTTGCCTCTAGCTTGCGCCGAACCTAGATAGGTACCATTAGCATCCCGAATAATCCAGCCAGCCTTTCCTTGGTTCTCGACATTGTCGAAAGCACCGTCCGTATTACATTTAATCCATCCAGTCTCTCGACGTTTCCAATGTATTTCTGAGTCCATCTGTAGATTCTGCATTCTCCCATTTCATCCATCAGCACCCATATCTCCTGTTTGTTTCCATTCCTTTGCATCCTCTTTTGCGTACCATAGAAGGCTCCTCCACTGTATCTCTTTTTGTTGAAATAGGAGGGTATTTCTACTCTTCCAGAGTCTCCACAACAGCCAGATAGGTAAATCCTGTAAGTGAGTTAGTCGGGTTGAAGAAGAACATTGTAAACATGCCTCAATCTTCTCCTCCACAGAAGATGTTGAACTATTTATGATGAGATTAGAGATTCCTGAAGCACACCATATCGTTTTTGCATAAGGACATTCAAAGAAAATGTGATCTTCTGTTTCCACAGCAGAACAGCACCGTCGACACTGATCATTTGGAATGATATGTCTTCTCTTCAAATTACCCCCATTCGCTAAGCTCTTTGACAGTAACCTCTACAGAAAATGTTTTAGCTTTACTGGAACTTTTTTCTTCCAAATCCTATGTTTTAGCTCAGCTGATCCATAAGTTGGCAGTGTGGGAGATGAAGTTGCCAAATGAGTTCCCAACCAGTACCCTGATTTCACAGTGTAGATACCATCTTCATTGTAATTCCAACCTAATAGATCTTGTCTTGGTACAGAGCTAATTTTTATAGCAAGAATACGATCGACATCTTCATCTAGGATAACCTCCCTTAGTTTCTGCTCGTTCCAATGTCATCTGCTTATATCTAAATATACACTTACTTTATCATCTTCTTGGTAGTTACCTCGAGCTCATGGTGGTCTTGGTGGGTGATCTGGAATCCAAGCGTCTGTCCACATGTTCACCAAAGATCCATCTCCAATAATATATCTCATACCTTGAGAAAGTAACTCTCGACCATGTAAAATAGACTTCCACGCATAAGAAGCTTTCTTCCATAGTTTTGCTTTCAAAATATCATCCTCTGGAAAGTATCTTGCCTTCAGAATTCGCGCCATAAGACAGTTAGGGTGCTGCAAAATTCTCCAGACTTGTTTGCTAAGCAACGCCTGGTTAAAGATTTCCAAATCCTTAAAGCCTAGACCTCCTTCTCTTTTCGGTACACTTACTCTATCCCATGAGTACCAGTGTAGGCCTTTCTTATCTCCAGCTCCCCACCAAAACTTTGCTAAAATTGTATTAATTTCAGCACAAGTCTCTTTAGGTAGTCAGAAGATATTCATGGAATAAATTGGCATTGCCAAAGCAATAGCTTTCAACAGAACCTCTTTTCCACCTTGTGACAAATGACTTTGTTTCTAACTGTGAGCTACCGACTTTACTTTGTCAATGATGTAGGCAAACATTTCACTCTTCTTAGTTCCCACTTGCTCTGGTAATCCAAAATACTTACCAATTCCTCCATCATTATGTATGCCTAACACATGACACATCTTTGTCTTTACAAGGGGGTTAACCTTAGCTCCAAAGGTTATACTTGAGCTGATAGCTTGCCCAGACACATCTTTATAGATCCCAAAAATATACTTGAGCTTCCTAGCAGCCCTTTCATTAGCCAACGAGAAGAAAAAAAAATCATCTGCGAATAGTAAATGATTAACCGCTGGTGCATTGTTCGAGATTTTCACTCCCATCAGCGTTCTGTTCTCCATCTCTCGTGTCATCAAATGAGATAGCACCTCAGCGCAAAGGATAAACAAGTATGGCAACAACGGATCCCCCTGTCTCAGACCACGAGCCGGTGTAATGTATCCTTCAGGTGTACCGTTGATCAAGACAGAGTATTTAATAGCAGTAACACAACTCATTATCCAGCCAATCCACCGTGCATCAAACCCCATATATCTCATTGTCTCAGCTAAGAACTCCCATTCCAAGCGATCATATGCCTTGGTAATGTCTGTTTTGACTGCCATATACGAGGTAGCTTGTCGTTTCCGAGCTTTGAGGCTGTGACAAATCTCATGAGCTATCACAATATTATCAGAGATCATTCTTCCAGGGATAATGGCATTTTGATTCTCAAAGATAATGTTGCCCAAATGTTCCTTAAGTCGATTGACCAAGACTTTGGTAATGATCTTATAAGATACATTACAAAGTGCTATGGGTCTAAATTCCTTCATACCTGAGGGTATATCTTTGGTATAAGGCAGAGATTAGTATGGCTGAGCTGAGGATCCATATGTCCTGTCTCAAAAAATTTTGTTATCTCCTTCATCACATCGTCTTTAATCTCTGCCCAGTAGTTGTGATAGAACACATCAGTAAATCCCTCAGGTCCAGGTGCTCGGTGTGCTCCAATATCCATAACAGCCTTATAAACTTCTTCTTCAGTAATCATTCGAGTAAGATCCTGATTCATATCCAATGTCACTCTTGGTTGGAAATCCTGAAAGACTTCTCCATACGCTGCTGTATTAGTCCCTCCCGATGTGTACAAGTCTTGAAAATATTTAACAGCCACTTGCGAAATCTCCTTATGACCTCTATGAATGACTCCACTTTCATCTTGAATGACGCTGATAGTGTTTTTAATTCTTTTGCCTTTCGTGACTGCATGGAAATATCTTGTATTACGATCTCCAGAACGCAACCAGTTTACTCTGCTCTTTTGTTTCCAATATATCTCCTCATCAACATAAGCTTGATTCAACTCCTCCCTTATCTCTATTCTTCTTTCCTGAGATGTAGTTGCAGAAGTTACAGCTCTATCTAACTGAGCCCTTAGAGTTCCGATTCTCTCTTCTGCATTAGTTCTGTGATGTCTTTTCCATCGAGAAATATGCTGTCTGCATCTGCTCAATCTTTGGACTAGAGGTATTTGTATCAACTGCACCTGTCCTGTTCCTTTCCAACCACGTCGAACAGTTTCAGTAAAACCTTCTTTTGCTATCATTCTACTATCAAATCGGAAACACCTTCGTGGATCTTCTCTCTCTGAAGTTATATAGGTGACTAAAGGCCTCTGATCCGACTCCCCTATCTCAAGAAACTCTGTTTGAGAAGCTGGGAACATCTCTAACCACTTCATATTGGCCATTGTGCGATCCAAGCAACACTTAACTAAATGAGTTCCTCGTTGCCCAACCCACGAGAAACGATCACCAATAGACTGAAGATCAACTAGCTCACATGTTCTCATCATCTGTCTGAACTCATGGAAATAACCTTCTGGCCTAGTTCGTCCTCCATCCTTCTCGTGATTCCCGAGTATCTCGTTAAAATCACCAAGTAGGAACCATGGTTCGTGTCTCCTTAACAGACTCAATCTGATTAATTTATCCCACGTATAGTGTCTGAGTGATGGATTTGGGTGCCCATACACAAAAGAAAAGTTGAAATCCATTCCATTAAAGGCAACTTTACAATCGATAAGATGAGAAGATTGACTAACAACACTTAACTGAACTGATTGCTCGAAGAAAATAACTAAACCACCTTCTACACCTACTGGTGGTACAACAACAGAAAAGGGAAATCCTAGCTGAGCTCCTACATCACGCACATAGTCTGCTTGCTGTTTGGTTTCAGATAAACACAGAATGTCCGGGAGATACTTGCGGTTAATCTCCTTAAGGCTTCGAACCGTCGAGTCTGTGCCCAATCCTCGACAGTTCCAGCAGGATGTCCTCATGGTGAAAGTGGTGGTTCAGGGCCCACCGCGCCTCTCACAAAGTCGATACCATCACTGACTGTGTTATCATTGGTAGTCTTCTCAGCTTGCTCTGTTGCATTGCTTTTCTTACGTTTAGATTGCGCAGAGCCACTGATTTCACCTCTCTCGCCATGAAAGAACTTCTGGGAGTTCCCTTGAGCACTGGCCAACCAAGACTTTCTCTTAAGCCCCGGATCTTCTTCCACTCCTTTAGGGAAATGCTGCCCATTTGGGTACAGAGGATTGTACATCTCGTCACGATTCACATCGCTTGTGTGCATAGTTTGCATACCATCTCCATTCCAAAGGAACTCATCATCAGCTTCCTCCTCCATGGTCCTTATGTTTCTCTCATACTCCTCCTGTTCAGGATCCACCGGTTCAGCTTCTGCCTCCACATGAGGATCATCCGCACCAGTATCTCCAGCAGCGTCTCCCACACTTCCTTCTTCATGAATTTCTTCAATGATCACTCCTCGGTTTGGTACCAATTCTACAATCAGCATCATCTTCCCCACCACTATCATGATCATCATTTTGCTCAGCACCACCATTTTGGATCAAGAAGGCACCCGAGTCGTGTGTGAGCATAGCACACATTTTGAAAAAGCCACGGAGTCGCTCGTACTGCATGCGGAGAAGGGTATTAACTCCAGGAGTAAACTGGAAATTCCTCTGGAACTTGAGAGGGTTGTTGACATTCCAATTCAATCGAACTCGAACAAACTCCAATCTTCTTCCAATCTCTTCGTTGTAGTCCATTTGAATGTACTCTCCAAGTTCTCTGGAAATGTGGACAATCACCTGACGGTTCATCTACTGAAGAGGGATGCTTCTTATCTGGATCCAAAACGGAATGAAGTTGAGCAGTGCCATATCCATCAGAGGCGTCCATCTTTGTAGAACGAGCATACGTTCTGCATACGTCCATGGACCTCATATGATAACAGTATCGATTGCTTCCTCCGACGGAAACACAAACTGGAACCTTCTGTGTTCAATGATTCTTCCACGAACCACTCCATCAAAACCCCAAGAGCGTGGCATTGTTGCAATGATTGCACGAAGGTTCTGCTTTCTCGGCATCACCGGTCTCCCAATTAAAATGAAACGATTCTGCTCCTCCGCTTGACGCACCACTTCGGCCGGCAAGACAAAGGGTTCATCTTCCACCCCAAGATTGATATCTTGTAAAGCTCTGTGAATATTGTCAGCCATCGAGAGATTGCACACACTCGAGATACGAGAGAGGATATTTGCTGTGGTTTTGTTAAGAAATCGGTAAAATTATGAAACCCCCAATCTACTCTTATATACCCATTTCCAAGAGAAACCTCCTGTAACCACTTCATCACGATTCTCCAACAAGGGCATCGTGGGGGTAGACAACATCGTGTTAGATTTCGAGTAAGAAACCTCCCCGATATTGAAGAAATCATCATCAACCACATAGATCGTGGTGAGGAAAAAAAATTGTAACGGTTTTGTTTTCGCCTTTTTCGTCGCCATCTCTACTCTCTCACTCCGATTTCCTTAAGATTGGTTGTTTCTATAAATATGAATTTCATCATTTTAAACTGATTAGTTCTACGAATGATGTTCATGTAATTCATTTTCTCTTAAAAATCAAATTCATTATAGTTTATACATGTTTTATTTAAATATTAGATGCACGTAGTAATTTTAGAAAATTAATTCATAGATATTTTGTCAGTCTATATTTAATATTAATCTTTTATCCTCTGTTAGTAATTTTATATTAAACAAACATTTTTTTATTTATATTTCAAATATATACATTTTTAATATAATACTGGATTTTTAATAGTTTATTAGATTTTACATAATGTATTATAAATTTTACAAACAAAATTAAAGTAGTATTTATATAAATTTAAAATTGACATATTCTATAAATAATTTCTATTTTTAATTATATTTATTATAATTATTTTATATTTTATTACCACAACACATTCTAAAATTTTAAATGGTGTGCTGATTAAAAATAAAACTAAATATACTATTTTGCTAAAAAAATTTCAATACTTCATACCTAATATATTTTAGTTTTTAATCCAATTTCATGTTTTTATCTTTACAAATAGTTACTTTTTTAGTTCATATCTTTCTTTTATTCAAACTTTTATTAAATAAAAGTAATAGTCAGATAAATTAACATATATTAAATGATTTAGTTATCATTTATTTTAGTTTCGATGATGGACAAAAGAAAAGTAATGATAAAACAGATCCACGCATTTTCTAAAAGTAAATGAGAAAACAAATTATTAAAAGTATCAATATTATAAATTCGATAACGATTAGCTTAATACATTCGAAAAACCAACATCAACAATACAATAATACCATCAGCCAACCTGATCACAATTTACATGTTCGTATAGAGACAATAGATGATCTACTCCATTAATGTATAACGCAAATTTCCTCACCATGGAACATTTCTAGTTCTGTCAAAATTCTCTGCAACAGACTTGAATCACTTCGAATGGTGATATAACAATGGCACCTACTCCATTAGCACCGAAAGGAGGATCTGAAGAATAATTTTCCTTAGATTAGTTCAGAACTATTTTATTCTATGCTCTGCTTCAAATTTCTTCTTCGTATTCACTACTTTGCTTGTTTATTGTGGTGCAATCTGAATCATTGTTATTTTGCCTTAAGTCTGTATATTTTTCCAAGTGATTCAGAAGAATCTCCTTCAATTTTCTCTCTAGATCTAAGCATCTGATAAGCGGTAATGTTCCCTAAATGATCCATACAACTCACTATCATCGGCATGAGCTCGCTTGTCTCCCAAATGCTTTTGAAACAACTCGTTAAGTGGCACCTCTCTTGAAGCTGGTTGTCCACAACCTAAGACAAACATACTTTTTAAGAGTAACACAAACCTAAACATTTTGTCATCAGCTGTAAAGGAACCCGAGCTTGTCTGCTAATGTCACTATTCTTTGTCTTGTTGGCGGCACCACCAACTGCCCAAATAGTCGACGTTGTTGTCTTGAAACCAAGTTTTGAACTTCCAGGTCCTGAAAATATTGTATGCAAGGAACCAAGTAAGTTCTATATGATTTTAGTAAAAACAAAGTTCATGAGAAGATAACCATCCTATCGTTAATGAGATTCCCACCAAAAAGTTTCTTCTACAATTATTAACTTACACAACAACTCAGTTACAACTGCAAAAACAATCACCAAAGACTTGATCAGATAATTAGAGTTAGTCCACCAAGAATTATAATATTAAATTCTGTGGAACACTTTGTCCACTCATTCATACACATGGACATGCATACTGTTAAGCACTACGTAAAAAAAGCTCAAAATTCAGTGTTTTCTTATGTGATCAACTCATTTAACGACTAAAATTCAACAACTCTTGATGAAAATACCTATGTAGTCTTTGAACTCTCGAGCAACATAAGGATCGGAAGCAGAGAAGATAACACTATGAAGCCGCAAGAACCAAGACACATCAATTAGCCAGTCACTCATATGTTCATGTCGCTTACTGATTCTAAAAGGACAAATAATCACACATCCAATGACCAAATTATGTGTTTGAAAAAAAGAGGTTACCTTCCAGTTTGTTTGATGACTCCTCATCGATCTTACAGACGAACCAAAAATAGTACTTCTCACGTAGTCACGTGAAACTTTATTGTTTTTTGTATTAGCTTCTTCCTCACTGATAAATGAAAGGCACTCAGCCGGTGATATCTTGCGTAAGACTTGGGCCAAGAGATGATCCTAGTAGTAACAGCCCACATGAGTGATCCGTCTGCGGACTGAGCAAATTAATGACGTGGCTAAACATGTACATCTGATTGGACAATGTTTTGAGCCTACGTGGACTTCCTCTCCCTTGCTCTTATTTTGCTTTTAGTTATTGTTAGATCTCTACCCCCTCCTCTAGAAATACTCTTTCGTATTATATCTGGTTTAAAGTATTTTTTCCAAGAGTTTATTTCTTTAAAGTTGTTAAGTAATCATACTTCTAAATATACAGTAAAAGTATTACAACTTACTAAGATTGAGATTATAAAATTTTATTAATTTAATGTATTATTAATTTAAATTTGAAAGTAATAGCCCAAAACCAATTTTAAATTCATACATGACTGGATTAATTAAATTAAAATAGGCTTTTTATAAAACATAAATTATACTAGATATGTTAAATAATTTTATAATTCTAATGAATCTTAACAATACAAAGAATATTTTATGTAGTTTCTAAATCTAAAATGTAATTAAATAACATTGAAAATTTAATGTATACAAACTATAAATATATATAATATATTTTAATATATTTTTCTATTTGATTATTTATTGTAACAGTTTTTTCAAGAATATATATCTATACATTAACAAGTAAATACAAATTTAATTACATATCAGTAATATCTAACAATAAATTCAATAACATTATTAACCTAAGACATAAAAATATTTAGTACAACTCTAAAACCAAACTCTAAAACATTTTAAAATAAATATAACAGCCGTTTTAACAACATAAGTTGCCACAAAATTGGGTCTCTATAAACAAACAAACTTTTTTCAATAATAACCTGATTTATAGAACATCGGCTACCAAGAACATATAGTCAAGATATCAACATAGGTTTTCATATTTTATATAAGAATCATTTCTACATTCTATAGACAATTAAAAGGCGGAGTTATGAAATTCAACTGAAATGTTTAACAAATACTTTGATTCCTTGATTATAATTTTCCAATTTATCCTCATTTTAATGTCCTTTTCTTTTCATTCTTGATTTTATATAAATCATGCGAAACAGTGAAACAATTTGACAACGTTAGTTACTATCGAGATTTGAAACACTGAACTAAATAAACACTAATTGGAAATTACTAGATAATATATATTACTTATTTATAGAGTTTCAATCTATATCGGCTTACATTGTGATTTTACATATCTAGAACTTGGTTCTGAATACAAAATCTAAAATTTATAAGACTGATCTAATATTGAGAAGATTAGAAATTTTGAACTTCTACTCTCATTTAATCACTAGAGTAATATAGATTTGTTCACTGTAAATCAGTTATTTTTTTGCATATTATTATTTAGTATAGAATAAACATTTCAATATAACTAATAGATTATAAGGAATATATGATACAACCGCCAAGTATAAACACTAAATAATATGATCACCTTTTACATTGGAAAATATAATAATATGTAATTCATATTATGTTGAACCATCTAAAATATATAATATTTAAAATGAAAAAGAAATAAAAAGGGAACGTGAAACAATATATTACCCGCGCGCCCAAGGCTAGTGTTACGTTAAACATGAATAATATTGTTCATGTATCCAACCATGCAATATATCCTCTCACACGTCCTTCTGAATAGGAAACGTTATATTTGGTCTAAGTATACACCCCTCTCTAATGGAAAATGCAATTATATTTGTCATTTGGGTAGAAAATTATAGAAAAAGTAATCAAACAAAAGGGAAGGCATATATTATATACCAAAGGATGGGTATATCAAATATAAAATTATCAAAATGATTAGTTGTTTGTGGAATATCAAATATTCGATATTTTATCTTAAAATTTCATAATGGCTGTGATAGAATTGAGCAGTTGCAAGTGATACATATGAATATATCTGAATATATACACACATATGTATATGACACGACAGCTTCAATACATCTATTTTTTGTTTATCTTCTTCTCCTTGATTGATTTTGATGAACGTATTATTTGTGTGGAGGAAAGTATCTAAAAAATGATGAGTAATAATGAATGCATTATTATAAGAGAAAGTATATATCGAAGTTGAGAGTCAAAAAAAAAAAAGAAAAAAAAAGAAGAAGTTGAGAGTAACGTGCATGTGGATTGTTGATTTCATTCGCCCCTTAGAGCATGACCATTGGTAAGAAACTATTAAGGGTTCTAATGATTAATTTAGTAGTTAATTTTGTGATTTGAAAAGTTAAGAACTCTTGTTAGTCTAACTAAATTTCTCCTCCTCCAATGGAAGAACCTCATTGAGGTTCTTAGATTTTTTTTTATTTTTATAAAGTTGAATGATTGGATGAAATGGTTTGTTGCAATGGTAAGAGAAACACAATATTTTGGTGAAATGGTTTGTTGCAAGTGAAACACAATATTTTGGTGAAATGTAGCACCAAATTTTGAACCTGATCAGCCGTTGGTCTAGCTTCTGCATCTTTCTGGAGGCAAGCATCAATGAAGGAGCAGAACTCTGGTGAGAAGTCTTGTTTTGATGGTGTTGGTGATGGATCATCCAAGATCTTCCAATCAGATAACACAAAAAAAAAAAGACAGAAACTTAAGTATATATTTGGAAATAGTATATGGAAACAAAAAATGAACAAGTTGATTTCACCTGCAATATAAGATTAATAAGACCTTCATTAGCTATATATGGAAACTCTCCAGTGCCACATTCAAAAAGAGCAAGACCAAGGCTCCATATATCAGCTGGATAAGAGTAGCCTTCATTCCTAATCCTCTCTGGTGACATGTATGTGACAGTTCCAACAAACGTAGCACACTTTTTGCAACCAACAACAGTTCAGTTATTAAAAAGTTGGAGAAACTCTGAAAAGGTATTAAAACAAGAGATTCAACCACTAACCATAGCTGGAATCCAATAATCAATCCAATGCTGGGTTGGTGCTGATGTGCCCCTGGTGGTGATGATGTGTCTGAATCTCCACTATTACGAGGAGGGCTTATAGACCGAGGCGGTGAAGGTTAGCCACCGTCACTGGAACTTTTGTTTCCTGACGGTGTGGAACCGTCTCTTTTGTTACCGCCAATGGTTCTGTGACGTCATCATCGGCAACAAAAGAAGGAGGAATGATGAAGTGATTGGGATCGAAGGAGGAGGAGAGAAATTTCGTCGATTTCGTATCAGAATGGAGAGAAAAGATCAACTGATTGGGATCAAGGAGGAGGAGAGCAATCGATTATCATCAACGAAGAGTCGAAGAGAGAGACAGAGATCAAAGGAGGAGGAGACACGTAAGGGGTTTTTGGCAGCTCTTAAAATCCCTTTTTGAGAGTCGGTTCTATGATTTTTCCTATTTTCTGATTTATTTTTTTGGCTTTTTTTTAGAGACTCCTCCTTAAAACCCCTCGATGGAGGTGGTCTTAGGGCATGAGCAACGGTTGTTTCTCCACCCAGCTCTTTAGAGTAAAATTATAAACAAAAATAGAAGATGAAGAGAGAGAGTTAAAAAGTAGAAGAAACGTTCCTTTATGAAGAGATTCAAAAATGAAAGTGAGAAACGTTTATCTCACAAGCCTTATTTTTAGTGGTTCAGTTTTATTTTATTTTCTTTTATTTTTAATAAATAAAATTAAAACAAATTATGATTATATGTGGAAGGTACTCTCCTCAGTCCTCAGGTACTCCACCGATGTGGATGCTCAATTCCTACATTACAAATTTACACCGTTCATGTTGGAGAAGTTGAGGAAAAACAACCGATTAGTACCTAAACTATTGTCATATTGTTCTAATCAGTACCTAAACTATTTAATTGCGCGTATTTGTATGTGATCTAATAAAAATTTGAATTCAATTTATAAAAAATGGCTTATACATACCTGCGACTGACAACATGTCGGTAACATACTGAGGTGGACCGATTTTTTGATGAGTTGGCTTTTTTTAAGTTAAATGACAGAACCTCATCAACCAATTATGAATTATGCTAGTGAAGACTCGTTATTTATCTATACAAACAAATCTACATAAGCTTTACTTGGTTGTATAATTAAGAAGAAAAGATCGAGCCTCTCATCTTCCTCGACAGATTCCGACCAAAACCCAGACCTTTCCGTGTCCAACACTTACCGAAGACAGCTCCAACAGCTGTTCCATCTCCACGATTCAGGTCTAATCAATGTCCTTCCTGAGTTCCTCTACAAAGATATCACAGACTCCAAAAAGCTGTTCGATTGCACCGTCTGTCTCAGCGAATTCTCAGAGGACAATAAGCTCAGATTGCTTCCGGCTGGCAGTCACGCTTTCCACGTTAGATTAGGAGGTGGAGTTGGTTTGGTTTGGGATTTGAATGTGGAGATGAAGCTCGTGAGTGAGAACGAGTCAGCCATTAATGTCTATGTGATGAAGAAGATAAAGAGATTAGATTGGATTTGGAAGCTCCATAGAAATCAAAATCAGATGTAAGAACCAAGTTAATATTTTGCATATTTCAAAGGTTACATAAGTGTTGGGGTCAAAAGCGGTTATCTCGAAATCAGAGGCTAAGATTATTTCCTAGTCGCGGATTCTCCATAAAACATTCGCTGAAGGAAAAACGGAAGTTGGCGAGCAGCGAAACCGTACAAAAGGCACTTCGCCCGGCGAGCTCAAACCTAGCATGGGTGTGCTCGCCGGCGAGCTCAAACCTAGCATGGGTGTGCTCGCCGGCGAGCTCAAACCTAGCATGGGTGTGCTCGCCGGCGAGCTCAAACCTAGCATGGGTGTGCTCGCCGGCGAGCTCAAACCTAGCATGGGTGTGCTCGCCGGCGAGCTCAAACCTAGCATGGGTGTGCTCGCCGGCGAGCTCAAACCTAGCATGGGTGTGCTCGCCGGCGAGCTCAAACCTAGCATGGGTGTGCTCGCCGGCGAGCTCAAACCTAGCATGGGTGTGCTCGCCGGCGAGCTCAAACCTAGCATGGGTGTGCTCGCCGGCGAGCTCAAACCTAGCATGGGTGTGCTCGCCGGCGAGCTCAAACCTAGCATGGGTGTGCTCGCCGGCGAGCTCAAACCTAGCATGGGTGTGCTCGCCGGCGAGCTCAAACCTAGCATGGGTGTGCTCGCCGGCGAGCTCAAACCTAGCATGGGTGTGCTCGCCGGCGAGCTCAAACCTAGCATGGGTGTGCTCGCCGGCGAGCTCAAACCTAGCATGGGTGTGCTCGCCGGCGAGCTCAAACCTAGCATGGGTGTGCTCGCCGGCGAGCTCGACCAAGTACGCAGGTCAGCTTGACCGACGAGTGGACCTAACCCCGGCCTGTCTGACTTACTTTGACCCCCATACTTTCCGTATCGCTGTGACGTCCGACCTTCGGGACAACATACTTCTCGTTTCGTTTCGATTGGAGTTATTCCCGAAGTTTTACGATTAAAACCGAGAAAATCGTATAAACGCTCGAAGGCCTAAAGACGGTCTGCGAGGATCCAAACTCGTCTAAAGGTCCACCTACGATCTCAGAAGGGATCCAAGCCGATAGGAACTATGATGGTTTATCCTAACTTTCGGAAGTAAGATAAATGTCAAGTTTCCGAAAATAAATGTCAGGATTCGAGGATAATTACGAAGATCGACGGAAAAAGGAATATTCCCAAAAGGAGATAAACTTGGGCCCGAAGGCAAAGGAATAAACGGGCCACCGACCTAAAGCGACTATATCAGGAGAGCTGGGGTGGAAGAAAAGAGGATCCGAGATTTGAGACCTAGAAAACTCCCGTTAGCATAGAGAACTTAGAATTAAGGCGGGTTGACTAGCAAGGCAGGACCTAGAACGTCTGGCCGCCTCTTGTTCTATTTTTATCTTGTTCGCAGATCTCTGTTCCTCTCGAGGGATCGGACAATTCTTTTACTCTAGAGCTTGGCACTTAGAAACCCTAGGCATTATTCTCGACATGCCTGTTTCTATGACCCATGCTCTTACTAGACGAACTCACCAAGGCAGTTCGATCTCTTGTTCAATTCTTTCTAACTGAACTACGTCCGACTTGATCCTCGAAAGGGGTACGTAGGCAGCCTTTCTTAAGGTCCAGTCCCAACTCTTAACAAACCCTTTTCCGCATTTATTTGGTCACTTGTCGTTGGCTGTCGCAGAGAATTTGGACCTCAAAAAAGTAGGGTTTTCCTTGCTTTCCTCCATATTTTATTCATTAAAATCGACGATGTGAATTTCGGTTCCCACAGTTTGGCGCTAGAAGGAGGGGGGGACGGATTACTCTTACTCATGCGGCCACAAAACGCTTGATCGAAGCGATGTCCGGAAATATGAAAGAAAAACTCGCAGTTTGCGTCGACAATGGTAAAACAACTCCAGCAGCGACTGCTCATATGGCCAACGCTTACGCAAACGCCACAGTGCTCGAGCAAATCAAAAACCTAATTGCAGGATTTTCGCCACAGGAAGAGCACGAAAATGAGCTCGCAATTTCTCTGTCTAAACAGAAAGGGCAACGATAAAATCTATCAAACCCCGAAAATTCGTCTTGTTACCAAGGTAGAGAAATCTCAACGAGCAAGGGTTCTACCAAAAAATGTTTTTTTCGAGAACCTCTCGGAAAAATAAAACTTGTTCTCTTCGAAACCTATGAGAGAACCTAGATTACTCGTGAAAAAGAAGCACGACAAATCGGGTCACCAATTCCCCACTGCGGTACTTCATTCTAACAATTCTCGAGAAACACACGACGAAACGAAAAAAGGGCTTACCAATACTTCCAACCGTCCGAACCATCCCGAGGAAGCACAAAGCTCCGACTGTCCCGACCAGCTTACCATACAGCGAGCTCGGCCCTTCTCGACAAACTCGCCATACGGCCAACTCGGTCCTTCTCGGCCAGTTTTTGAAAAAACAAAGTTCAATTGTATAAAATCACTCGAAACATAAGACGGTTAAAGAAGACTAAACAAAGCCAAAACAAGAGGTCGTATCCCTCACTGCTAAGACGTCTTCCGAAACCTAAAATTTCATAACGCTGCGCGAACTCTCGATTTTTCCACTAAGCTTACTTCAGAGAAACTACTCAAAACTCCTTCGGATCAATCCTACGGAAACGAGAAAATTTGTGATGAAGTTTAGTCACAAAAGTTACAGCTCACCGCAGCGAGAGTTTCTGATATTAAAATTTGATAACATTTTACGGAACACCTTTCGTAAAATAATACTCGATAGTATTTCACGAGACAGCTTTTGTAAAATTAACTCGACAACAGTTTGTAGAATAACTCTCGTAAAATAAAAGCTCGACAACATTTTAAGAAACAACTTCCGTAAGATCGAACTCGGCAATATTTTTCAAAACATCATTCGAAAATTTAAACAAGATCATATGAAACAATAGGGTCTGGGACATGAACAGTTCGCTCATAGCTTGACGAACTAAACCCAAATGACATCTTATCCATTGCTTCCTCTTTCCTAAACGCCCCTCTTGGCCTGCTTCTCCTCCTTTTGATTCAACGAACAAACGTGGACATAACTTGGACGTTGATATCTCTTCCTCATTCCGATATTGTAGTCAGAATTTCGTCAAAAACCAGTTCGTATAAAATTCTGTATCAGGCTTTTCGAAGCCCCTTGACATTGAATCGAAAGTGGCCATTCCGAAACGCCTAACAAACTCTCGATAAATTACTAACTTGTCAGAAGACAAGAGGAGACGAAGAAGGAAGAAGAGACAATCCCGAATAATTGATGAGACTAAGGTATGTTCGACTCAGAAAGTTTTATCAGGTTTTAATTCTTCGTAGGAAAGGATTGAAAACGTCTTGAAAACTGCAGTAAAATTTAGGGAACTTAGAACCTAGGTGTAGACGCTTCTCCCTGGGTCAAATTTATGCGACCCCTCGGTCCTAATTCCTCGATCAAAAATCAAAAAAAATTCTGCATCCAAACTGAAACAACAGTTTCTGGCTGCGAACATTCGCAAAACATCTCCAAGCCCGCGAACACTTCAACCACGAAATGCGGCACAAGGAAAACTCAACCTTCAGCACTGCGAGACGTCGCTAACGCTCGAAGGACATTCTTTTCCTCAAAAAATTCCAGACAAAATTTTCGTCTCAGGAACTCAAAACATACAAACACGCCTCTAAACGGTAACATGCCTCTAAAATGGTATCATTTCGTTGTTGCTCATCACAACAAATGAACTCTAACGTCCTAAACAGACATTAGCCGCCCTCGAAAGGATAGGCTCTCTTACATCCGACAAGGATAACATAGCGCGCTATACAAGAAATCCGAAATTTTGGTTAGCACCTCCAAACGGTCTTTGGAAGTAGCTCGATTCGTGCCATGATAAGTCATATAAGCCGATAACAATTTGCGGACTTTAAATCCGTACGAATCAGGTTAAAATCGCAAACAGGCAAAACAAAAGCCGACTTGTCATCGCAAAGCCTTAGTCCGAGAGTAAACCTAGGTCTTGCCCTAAACCCAGCCATGCTGGATCTTGACATCTCAAAGACATAGTATCAACACTCCGATACGAGATCCCAAAATTTGTCTCTTCATTTATATTTGTACGTTTATGAGTCTCCGCAAACCAAAAGACTTCGGGAATTCTCATCTTATACAACGACATGTATGGTGATCATCTGTGAGACAGGAATGAGACGACAACTCACACCCTGTCCCTCTAACTTCGAAAAACGGAAGTTCTCTCAATTTATAAAAACCACGATTTTATAAATTTGAGCAAAATATTTTAAAAGCTCTAAAAAGGGCAGGGATTCGAAGCCGCCAACGGCCAGTCCCGAAAGATACATCATGGCCTCACAACGGCCAGAACAAAACAAAATACCATCGACAGCAACATGCTCGAAAGTCTCTGCACGACACATAACCAGACAATAGAAGTCTCGTTGGAAAACAGATCACAAGGGTCTTAAACTCCAAAACGAACTACGAAAGGTTTGATCCCTTCGACAAGGGTACGTAGGCAGCCTTCGAAAGGCGCAGCCCCAATCTTACCACTTTCAACGGAGCGTTTCAACCATTAATTCCGCCTACTTTACCTAACATGTCTTACCGCCCGCAAGAACATCGCGAAAGTTCTAACGAGCTGCGGTGCTAACTGTTGGGGTCAAAATCAGTCGCGACGGAATCAATGCCTGAAAGTCCCCGGAAAGTATTTCTCGGAACAAAAAGTCTCGTATAAATCGAAAAGAGGTTATACGACAAGTTCTCGAAATAGAATATCTAATCTCTCCGATAAACAACTCTAGGGAAACAAACGGCAAAACAAAAGGAGGTCGGAGCTTGCTCTTGTTGAAGTCAAAAACGGTTATCTCGAAATCAGAGGCTAAGATTATTTCCTAGTCGCGGATTCTCCGCAAAACATTCGCTGAAGGAAAAACCGGAAGTTGACGAACGAGCAAAATCCGTACAAAGGCACTTCGCCCGGCGAGCTCAACCCGCAGGTCAGCTTCGCCGGCGAGCTCAACCCGCACACGGGTCAGCTCGCCGGGGAGCTCACACCCAGTGCGGATGCGCTCGCCCAGACGCGGATCAGCTCGCCGGCGAACTCAAACCTAGCATGGGTGTGTTCGCCGGGCGAGCCCGACGGACGCGAGTCAGCTCGAAATATGAATATCATAAACCCTTTCAAAACAAATTTTTTAGTCCCACGTATTTTGTTTCACTAAAAATATGAATATCATAATAATCTTTCTGAATGAAATGATATTCAGATACTTATAAAAAGAATTTAGGATTCATCTCCTTGGAAAAATCACCTATCATTTTGCGAATCTAGCTCCTAAGATTCTCCAGAATAAACATCTTAATCACACACAACATAAGCGGATGATATATTCCCCAGTGTCTCTCGGAAGAAGAGAAGTCTCCAGCCGTCAACTTTCAAGGAAGTCAATGATCCAATATATACTCTCTTGTTTATCCACAAGCAAGAAGAACGTCAAAAACACCAAATGTGTGAATAACGTGCCGCTTTTTCAAAACATGAAATTTTGTTTCCTAATAGTTATTTCTTGATGGTTAATATATAGACCACCTGCAATTCGTTACAAGATTTCAAAATAACTCTGTCTAATATGAGTAAATGAATCTAATGAGACCTTTAAAGTCTACCTAGAGAAAATTTCTTGAGATTAACATTATTAAAGCAAAATGTTGCACCAAGAAAAACCGATCAAATATCTCTTTGTTTCGATTAGCTAGGCGCAAATTGGTTGATATACAACATACAATCCACCATGTAGGTCAATAGTGGACAAAAGATTCAAGACAGCATGTTTTTATCAGACAATCTACCGAAAATGCTAGAAACATATTTAGTCCTGCAAAACACGACTTCTTAGGATCATTTCTCCACACCAGAAAAAAATTCAAAACGAAAAATCACAGGTCCAAAATGCTCTAAATCCGTCTCTGAACAAGTCTTTGAAAATTCAGCGCATTGATGGGCTAATATATAGATCATCTGCAATTATTGAAAGGTTACAAAAGAGTCAATGTAGCCGGACTGACTGGAACCTAATGTACATAATGCAAGCACTTTATCTCAAACCATTCACATTGTAAAGGTAATAATAATTTTTTCTTAATATCAACTTAATAAAGTAGCTAGAGAGTTTAAGAGATTTGCATCCAACTTTGAAAAGGTAGATTAATCTCTATAATATTATTTGAGAATTTATTTTCCTATGTGTCTCTCTCATGATAATTCTTATAATGCTTAATTACAATGATTGCTTTAATAAATTGAGTTTATTATTAAAATTTCATTTTAGTATCTTTTATTTAACCTTTTTTGTTAATATTTTTTTCCAAATCACATTGTTATCAGAAAGACAATATCTTTGATATAATTTATAAAAAAATTAGATTTAAAACATGTAATTTGATAAAAATAAATTTTCTAATATATAAATAAAAGGAGTTTAATTTAAAATTATAATATATTTAATATAATTAAGTAAATATATATATATATAATTTTATATTTGAAATATTTAAATCAATAAAAATTTTCATTTATATAAATTCAAAAGGAATATAATATAAAATATAATATATTTATAAGAAAAATATAACAGTTTTTATATAAAATATAATTTAAGAAAAAATATTTTATAATATTAAAAGGAAATATATTTAGAATAAAAATATATAGCAATATCTCTTATATTAAAAACATATGGCTTTTGGTAAGTAATTTATAATAATTAAAGAGGATTTAGGAAAATGTAATAAAAAATTGTAGAAGAAAATACATATGTTTTCGGTAAGTAATTTATAAAGAAAAGACATTGAGTCAACTTAATTCTTTACAACATTGTCATTTCTTGCATTTATAAATATAACAGACTAAAGTCTATCATCACTAAACAAATCAGTTAAACCCACCAACAGTAATTAATAAAGTCTTTAAAACCATTATAGCAAGAATAAGAAAGATGAATCCTGAGCCTAAAGTAATAGGTAAGGCAAAGGTCTCAAAAGTCATTGGTAAGGCACAGGTACAGGGGCAGGAGCAAAAACAACAAGGTCTTCCTCATCCTTCTCCATACGACGAATTGTCTACAATTTTTCATCCTCCAAAACAAGAAAGCTCTCTCAAGTCCGATATGCACTCAGAAGAGTCGAGCAATACCGGTTTATTAGAAGAGGTCGTGAAAGAAGGAATGAAAAAGAAGAAAAATTGATTACCTATGTAATTTGGGTGCAATTGTTGTTTTTACCTTTTCATTATAAACAAATAAATGAATGATATTTGTAATATCATAAGCCTTTGATTATCTAGCATAACAATGTTTTTTTTCATTATAAGAAAATAAGATGACATTTATAATATCATGAGCTTTTATTTATATCATAAAATTGCATCTTGTAACAATATTTACACGCAGTTTCAGTTGATTAATTAACCTAATTGAGAATCTTTTATATCTTGTCATCGAGGTTGGAATTCTCTTGTGAGTGTTAAAAGATAAGTCAAAGTATGTTATTATTATAAACATTATTAATGCCTTGGCATTTATATGTGATATTTTATTTTATCATAAAATCAAATTATTATTTTTCAGTTTAAAATTTTATTTAAAAAAAATTCAAATGTGTATGTGCCAAAAACAAACGGAAGACTATTGCTTTGCTTGGGGAGTTGGGACGCGCATGGAGTTTTAAGGTTAGGGATTCACATTCTTTTAGTTTTATCTGAATAGGAAAATTGAAATTGAAATTTACAATTCATATACCCAAAATTAGTATACAATCTATAAGGGAAAAGCTATCTATTATTTTCAAATAATACAACTTTGATGTCAAAATAATTAGTTTTATAATAAATAATTTTTAAAATTAACCAAAAATTAGAAAGGACTATATATGTTATTTTAATCCTTTTGTTTGAATGTTTTATAACATATATTGTCCTATTTTCGTTAATTTTAAAATAATTTATTTATTCATTTATTAAAATAATTATGTTAACAAAATATATTGTTTGTTAAAATAATAGTTTTGTTAATTTCAAAATTAATTAATTTATTCAATTACACTAATTTATTTATTTAATTACTAAAATTACAGAACCAATTTCATATATATATATATATATATGTGTGTGTGTGTGTGTGTGTGTGTGGGTAAAGAATTCAAGAGCTAACTAGCCAAATTGGTAACAATTTTTGAGTTCGGCAAGCCTTGGTTGATATCATTAGAACTCAGGTTTAGATTAAAACGACGTCGTTTAAGGATTTGTCAAAAACATTGTTGTTTTGGATTTAATGGATATGAACAACGATTTAAAAGTTAAATTTGGTTGGGATCTTTTTAACTTGGTTAACGAAAGTTTAAGATTTGAATGGTTACAAAAGAAATGTTGGAGATTCAACCAACGCTTGAACCACCGACCTCAACTATTATTTGGGAACACATCACTAACTTGGCTAGTTACCTTTCATCATATATTTTTTATCCACACATTTATAGATGCAATTGGTTTTGTAAATTTAATAAATTATAATTAAATTAGTTTAAATAATTTACCAATAAATTAGTTTTGGTACATTAATAAATAAATTAGTTTTGTACTTTGATAACTAAACTAGTTTGGTGTTTTATCAAAAATAATAATATAAAAATAAATTTTTAGTTTAATAAAGATAAAGCAATAATTTTAAAATATTAACCAAAAGTTTTAAAAGGACTACAGATGTTATTTTAATCCTTTTATTTGAAAGTTTTATAACAAATATATTCCTTTTTCATTTCAAAATTAATTTATTTATTCATTTATTAAAATAATTAGTTCTCTTAATTTCAAAAATATTTTAATTATAAAATAATAATTTTTGGTAATTCCAAAATTAGTTTATTTATTACATTACAAAACTAATCTATTTATTAAATTATTGAAATTACGGAACCATTTGCATATATAAATGTGTGCCTGTGTGGGTAAAGAATAAACAATCAAAGGCTAACTAGCCAAGTTGGTAATGTGAGGCCGAACGATTTTGAGGTGGGCGGTCCAAGCCTTGGTTGATATCTTACAATTTAGGTTTAAATTAAAATGATGTTGTTTTAGAGTTTGTCAAAACGTCGTTATTTTAGATTTAATGGATATGAATAATGATTTAAAATTTGAATTTTGTTGGGCTCTTTTTTTTTACTTAGTTAACAAAAGTGTAAGATTTAATGGGACAAATTAAAGTTGAGATTAAAATGGCTTAATTTAATGTGAGAGCTTTTATTGCCAATATTTGATAGTTGAAGATTTAATTGGTTAACGAAAGTTTAAGATTTGAATGGGAACAAACGAAATATTGGGTATTTAAATGGCCTAAGTAAAAGATGAGGATTTTAATCGCCAAAATTTGATAGTTCAAGATTTAATTAGCATATTCCTATAATATATACCCTTTCAAAACAACTTTTTAGTCAGATGCATTTTTTGTTTCACTAGAAATCTGAATATCATAATAAATTTTTTGTATATCATGTCTAATGATATTCATATACTTATAAAAAAAATTTAGGATTCATCTTTTTGGAAAAATCACTGATCGTTACGAATCTAGCTCCGTCAATACTTGGTTTAACTTCTGGTTAAAACTAAATTGCTACTGCCTGAGAATATTATTTGAGAATATAGTTAATCAATATATTTATTGATAAAAAGTTCTCTACAAATATAACAATTAAAAAATGTTGTTAAGATACATATATGAAAATATAATCAAAAGCACTAATAATATTTGATGTTCTAATCAGTAGTAGAATTATCTCTTTATTTACAAATTATATTTGCTTTTGTTTCTTTGTTTGTATGTGTGAATCAATCTTTCTTTTAATTGAAACAGCGGAATACAAGAAGGGTAGTCTTACAGAATGGTTTTTTACATCGGAGAGGACCAAGATTAAAAGAAACGGAAAGAAACTAAAACTTGGTGATCACAATGGAGGATACTAAAGCAAAACAAGGCATAGTTGGCTACAAAACCACTCTCAGTTACTACGTTGGGAAACAACCATACTGAGCAAGACTGTATATATGGTTTCTTGTTTCCAAGTTATTCAGTTTGTGATCCCTTATATTATAAAGTACAAGTCACTTGACCAATAAAAATCTGACACATGTCATTGTGATTTTTAAAACAAAAAAATAAAGTAATTTCTTGATTTTCAATTTTTTGGAACTATATATATAAAAAACTGAATTCCTAAATTTTCTCATGTCATTGCCAACACGTTCAAAATTCTTTAAAAACTGTCATTAGTAATT
The DNA here is from genome assembly GCA_016771965.1 of Brassica carinata. NCBI lineage: Eukaryota > Viridiplantae > Streptophyta > Magnoliopsida > Brassicales > Brassicaceae > Brassica > Brassica carinata. Next base: position 30,149,835 of record CM028689.1, read on the forward strand.
TAAAAATGAAGTCGCGACTCAAACTGTTTAACTCTTATATAAATTCAAACAACTTATTTATTCTCTTTATCTATTCCCTTTACCATTGTTTCCAATTCTTCATCTTTTTCTTCTTGTGTGTTTGAGTATATTCAAAAAAAATCTATACAAGTTTCTATTTCAGATTTAACTTTATTTCATTTTCAGTTCAGTATTCTCTCATTCCTTTTAATTCTTTCGGTATGATTAAGGTTGAAGATGGTATTTGCATATACTTATGTTTCAAAGCTTTCTTCAAAAGAAAGAAAAAAACAGAATTTTGTCAACATTTTTTTTGTATATTTGTATCTGCTAATACAAATTGAGTATTTACTAATCGGTTTGTTATGGTTTAACTATTTTACAAATGTTTTTTATAAAAGAATATATTCAACTAACTATTATTTGTTTTATCCTTCAATTTCAAGGTTCGTGATGATTAAAGAAGAGGTGATGGAAAAGAAACCCAAAAATGTAAGTTCAACCAAAAAAGTTGCTTCCAAACATTTATCTATTTTTGGAAAAACTCATAATAATTGTAATTGTTTTACCCTTCTAAATGTTTTGTTTCAACTGTAACACATAATTTCAGGGCTCCATTTTATCCAGCTACAAAATGTGACTAAACTAATATTTAGTTTTGATAAAAAAAAACACTAGAAGATGTCAAAAAAAACACTAGAATTTGATTAAACCAAATAATATAAATGCAAACAAAGCTGGCCCGTGCATAGCACGGGGTGGATATACTAGTAGTTTTATACTTTGTTAACCTTGTTTTGTTTTTTTTTTTAATTTATCCGAGTCCAACGGCAAAAAAGAACATGAAAGGAGAAGACGTTGTTCAACAGCAACTGCAACTGCAACTCTGCAACCGCAGTTTTATCCAACTCCAACCCCGTTGCTTTCACACCAACCGCAGCCCCAATTTTGCCAACCGAACTCGACTCACATCAACCGGGACGTCATGATATTGCGTATCAAGAACCGCTCCAACCACATCCTTTTAATACTATCTATCATCATAAATCGCAACGTAATAATACTGAGTCTGAGTATCAAGAAACGCACCAACCACAGCCTCTTAATACTATCCTTAACATACCAATATACCTAAACAATATAAACCATTGATCATTAAGATTTCAATGTGAGACTATTAAAAATTTTTAGTAATTTATAGTCCTTTTACAAAAATTAAAATATAACAAATAAGAAAAAAATCTAAATTTTTATTATATGGTTAATGTAATTTTTAATTTATTTAAATAGTATAAAATTAAATAAAGGGAACAAGGATACAAAAATTGTAATAAATCTTTATAATTCAAAATAAGTAATTATCATATATATATTTTAATCACTTTAGGTAATTCAGAAGATTTTATTTAAGAAAATATGGAAGAATCTTTTTGGTATATTACTAAATTACTTCTATGGTTTGTTTATAAAGTATAGTATAAGTTTAGATGGACTCATCTATTTCTCTAAATATTCTAAAAGTCAGTCTAGTGATGACGTATGACATAACTCACATATTGTAATGATTCTCAATTAGTGTATAAGAGATAGAAGAGAATGCATATGTTTTTGGTAAGTAATTTATGGAAATTGAGTCAATTTAATTCTTTACAACATTGCCATTTATTACATTTATAAATACAAAAAGCCTATCGATAAATAAATCAGTTAAACAAACCATCAGTAATAAGTAAATTCTTTAAAATCAGTATAGCAAGAACAAGAAATATGAATAATCAGCCTCAGAAACAAAATGGTAAGGCACATGTGCAGGAGCAGCAGCAAAAACAGCATGGTAAGGCACAGATGCAGAAGCAGCAGCAAAAACAATAACAAGATCTTCCTCGTCCTTCTCTATTCGACGAGTTGTCTGCAATTTTTTATCCTCCAAAGCAAGAAACCTCAAGACTTGGTGGTGGTTCCACTGGATATCACTCTCTTAAGTCCAACATGTTCTCAGGAGAGTCGAGCAATACTGGTTTATTAGAAGAGATCGTGAAGGAAAGAATGAAAGTGAAGAAAAACATTTGATTATCTATGTAATTGGGGTGGAATTTTCGGTTTTTACCTTTTCATTATAAATAAATAAATAAGATGACATTTGTAATATCATGAGCTTTTGATTATCTATCATGAAAATGTTGTTTACCTTTTCATTATAAGAAATTAAGATGACATTTATAATATCATGAGTTTTTATTATATATTGTAACAATTCCATCTTCAAACATTATTTAATCTAGTTTTGGTTGATTAATTAACCTAGTTGAGAATCTCATATAATTTTTCATGGAGGTTGGAATTCCGTTATGAGGGTTAAACAGCCACGTCGAGATCCTCGATTATTAAGTATTTTATTAACAACAAAAACAATGAGCCAACTTCATTATTTAATACATTGCCATTTCTTACATTAATAAATACAACAGACTAAACCCTATGATTAACCAAATGGTTAAACAAACTATAAGTAATCATTATAGCAAAAAAACACGATTGGTGAATACTTAGCCAAAAAAAACAACATGGTAAGGCGCAGGAGCAGTAGCAAAAACAACAGGATCTTCCTCGTCCTTCTCTACTCGATGAGTTGTCTGCAAATTTTCATCCTCCAGAGCAAGAAACGTTAAGACTTGGTGGTGGTTCCACTGGATATCACTCTCACAAGTCTAATGTGTTCTCAAGAGGATCGAGAAATACCGGTTTATTAGAAGAGATCATGAAGGAAGGGAGGAAAGAGAAGAACAATTTGATTATCTATTTAATTTGGGTGGAATAATTTGTTTTACATTCATCATAAAAAAGTAAGATGACATTTGTAATGCATATCATGAGCTTTTGATTATCTGTTATAAAAGTGTGTATTGAAACAATATTTAATTCAGTTTTAGTTAATTGATTAACCTAGTTGAGAATCTCGTATATTTTGTCATCGAGGTTGGAATTCCATTATGAGAGTTAAAAAGCTACATTGAGATCCTCGATCATTATAAACTTTATCTATGCGTTTGATCTTTTTGAGACATCTTTGCTTGAAATAATGGAGATTTTTACATTGGTCTAAAAAGAAACAAGGACAAAGGAATAAGAAAATATCTTCGGAAACAAAGTTTCTTATCTACAGCTAAATTTTTTTACAAAACCAAACCCTTTAAAAAGAAGAAGCAGATTCATAAACTAAAACAGAACTAATACAATATAACTTAAAACGAAAGAATACCTTACTAAGATGCATTTTTTTTACACGTCCAGGTCTTTGGAATGAGATTTACTGTTTTCGCCTAAAAAGCCTCAAAAACAACATGGTAAGGCACATGTGCAGGAGCAGCAGCAAAAAAAACAACAAGATCTTCCTCATCTTTCTCCATTCGACGAGCTGTCTGCAATTTTTCATCCTCCAAAGAAAGAAACCTCTCCCAAGTCCAATATGCTCTCGGGAGGGCCGAGCAATATCGGTTTATAGGAAGAGATTGGTGAAAAAAACCATTTGATTGTCAATGTAATTTGGGTGTAATTGTTGTTTTTAACTTTACATTATAAATAAATAAATAAATGAGATGACATTTGTAATATCATTTATCTATCATAAAAATTTTGTTTTTACCTTTTTGTTATAAGAAATTAAGATGACCTTTGTAATATCATGATTTTGATTATCTATCGTAATAATTCCATCTTTTTTTGTAACAGTTCCATCTTCAAACAACAATTAATCTAGTTTCTGTTGATTAATTAACCTAGTTGAGAATCTCGTTTATTTTTTCATCGAGGTTGGAATTCAGATATAAGGATTAAAATGCCACGTCAAGATCCTTGATTATTAAGTAGTTTATAAAACAAAGACAATGAGTCAACTTGATTATTTCATACATTGCCATTTCTTACATTAATAAATACAACAGATTAAAAGCCTATCATTAACCAAATTTTTCAACAAAACTGGAGCAGTAATTAATGAAGTTTAAGTAATCAGCGTAGCAAAGAACAAGAAAGATGAATACTCAGCCAAACAAACCAATATGGTAAGGCGCAGGAAAAGCAGCAAAAAGAACAACAAGATCTTCCTTGTCTTGTTCCATTCGATGACTTGTGTGCAATTTTCATCCTCCACACAAAGAAACCTCAAGACTTGGTGGAAGTTCCACTGGAGATCACTCTCTCAAGTCCAATATTCACAATAAGGTCAAGCAATACCGGTTTATTAGAAGCGATCATGAAGGAAGGGAAGAGAGGGAAGGAAAAAATTTAATTATTGGTTTTACATTTCCATTATAAATAAATAAGATGACATTTGTAATATATATCATGAGATTTTGATTATATATTATAAAAATTGTGTTTTGAAACAATATTTAATTGTGCACAAAAAACAATATTTAGTTCAGTTTCAGCTAATTAATGAACCTAGTTGAGGAACTCGTATATTTTGTCATCGAGGTTGGAATTATGTTAGGATATGAGAGTAAAAAAGCTACATCGAGATCCTCGACTATTATAAATGTTATTTATGCGTTTCCACTTTCTGGGACGTTTTTGATTGAAACTTAAAAAAGAGTTTTACAATAGGCTAAAAAAGAAACAAGGCCAACAGAATAACAAAATATCTTTGGAAACAAAGGCAGTGTAAAATTGTTTTTTGTACAGCTAAATTTTATCCAAAAACAAAACTCTGCCTTTTTTGTTTTTTCACTACTGTCTTAATATGAGAGAAATTAAATTTAAGAATACCATACTAAAATGCAATTTTTGACACTTCCCAACCTCAGGAATGAGATTTATTGTTGTTGCCTAAAATAACTAAAGCGTTTTCATTTGTGTGAATTTTATTTCTCTTATCACATTTTTCAGTATATCAAAATAAGTTTTTAAAGTATCTTTTTGTACAAATTTGGAGTTTATGCCAAAAAAAACTAAAGGAAGAATATTGTTTTGTCTGGGAGTTGGAACATGTATATGAGGTTCCAGACTTAGACCATTTTCTCTATTTTAGAGTATATATTTTCACAAATAGAGTATAGTTTATATCTTATTAAAAATAAAATATGATTACAAATGACGTTCCTCGGATTGTTGTTAGCTTGTACTTATCAGGGTCTGGTCAAAGAAGGAGCCGAGCGTATTCAGATGATGAGTTCACAGTTTTATCTAAGCCCCAACGTTAAACACTATGGTCAGCTTTTATGTTGGATATCGCAGCATGATAGACTTTCAACTATGAGTACACCTCGCTAGGTTGGGACTGAGTGCTTATACTCAAGTGTGATAAATAGTTTCAGGTTCCAAGTTCTACATGGTTTACTCTCTTTCTTTGATTGAAGTATATATATTTATATATTTAGCTTTAGTTTAGATAATTAGAGAATGAATCTATTAAGGAAAAATTTCCTTTCTTTCTTTTTACAACCGTATCAAGATATAATATTTGAAAAAAAAAAATCTATAATCAGATTAGAATGTAACAAAACAAACAAAATTTTAATTTTAATAAAGGGACCATATCCATTCACACGTATTTAACATCCATATAAAGAAACAGAGTGAGGGAGCTCTGAAAAATAATCAAGTTTTCCTTGATAAAAGTGATAATACTTAAAGTTGCTACTCTAAACCGCTCTCCGTGAAGATGACTCCTCAGAGTAACAACCGCAGAGAAACGCAACAACCCTCACCAAAATACAACTCCGACATGCAGTCCTCTTCATCTTTAACTTATCCACCAGGTTTAAGGTTTGTACCAACGGACGCAGAACTAATCTATTATTACTTGAAACCCTTCTCACGAGACAACAACAAATCATGGCCCAATCTTCCCATTCATCATGCGAACATCTACGAGTCGAATCCACAACAACTTTCAGGTATGTCTTATAGTCCAATGTCTTACATAGTATCATATTATAACCCGTCATACTAGTAAGAAGTAAACCCGTCAATACTTGGTTTAACTTTCGGTAAAACCTAAATTGCTACTGCTTGAGAATATAGTTAATCAAGATATTTGTTGATAAAAAGTTCATAAGCAATCATAAAAATTCTACAAATATAACTATTATAAATTATTGTTACGATATAGAAAAAAATCTATGAAAATTTTAATCAGAAAACACTATTTATATTTGATGTTCGAATCAGTAGTTGAGTTATCTCTTTATTTGCAAATTAAAGTTGCTTTTGTTTCTTTGTTTGGATGAATGAATCAATCTTTCTTTTGATTTGAAACAGCGGAATACAAAAGGGTAATCTTACGGAATGGTTCTTTATATCTGAGAGGACAAAGATTAAAAGAAACGGCACGAAACAAAAACGTGGTGATCACAACGGAGGATACTGGCATGCAAAAGCACTTACCAAGAAGATTAAAGCTAAAGAAGGCATAGTTAGCTACAAAACCACACTCAATTACTACAATGGGAAACAACCAAACGGAGTAAGAACGAACTGGTTAATGCAAGAATACCGTGGCTTGAGTCTTCTGATCATAACAATCTGGTATGTATGGTTTCTTGTTTCCCAAGTTATTCAGCTTGTGATAGTTTTGTATTTTGTTAACCTTGTCTTGTTTTTTGGTTTGTGTATGAAGGTGGATTATGCTATATGTAAGATTTATCTGAGACCATCGGCAAAAAAGAACATGAATGAAGAAGACGTTGAAGATTTAGAAGAGGATGTTGTGCAGCCATGTAATGTTGAGAATCAGCAACCGCAACCGCAGTTTTGGCCAACCTAAAGGGATTCGCACCAACCGCAACCGCAGCCGCAGTTTTGGCCAACCGAACTGGATTCACATCAACCGCTCATGATATTGCGTATCAAGAACCCCTCCAACCACAGCCTCTTAATACTATATATCATCATCAATCACAACGTCATAATACTGAGTCTGAGTATCAAGAACCGCACCAAACTCAGCCTCTTAATACTATCCATTATCATCAATCGCAACGTCTTGATATTGGGTATGAAGAACCGCATCAACCACAGCCTCTTGTTACTAACCATCATCATCCATCGCGACGTCATGATAGTGCCTATCAAGAATCCCACCAATCACAGTGCATTTTTGGCAAGCAACACTTGGGTCACATCAAACGCAGCCTCATGATCTTGAGTATCATGAACTGCAGCCTCTTGATCAGCTCCCACAGTTTTGGCCAGCCCCTTTGGATTCTTGTCCACCGCATTGTCATGATATTCAGTACCCACAACCACAGCTTCTTGATGCTATTGAGTATCAATACCTGTATCAATCAGGTCCATTAACAACGTATGATGAAGACGTGATTGAGTCTTCTACTCAAGACAAGTCAAACGGTGATATCAAAAAGGTATATATGCATGTTAAATAGGGTTCGTAAGCTGTCAAGATTGTGGAGTCCTGAACTTAAATTCTTGATTTTTTGTGTAATAATTGGTGGATCATGCTCTGTGCACGAATTTGACGCCAATGGGAATCAAGAGAAAACCAGAGGAAGAAGAGAATGAGACGAGGAAGAAGAAGAAAGAAGAAGAAGGCGTTGAAGCATTGAAAGAGGAGCTTAAGCAGCCAATCAACTCTCATCAGAACTCAGACGATGATGATTCTTTTTTTTACTGGCTTCGTTGATACACACCTACTAGATATAGACATAGAGTCCATCTATAACTGTTGTTTGGATAAATCTTTAGAAGGACTGAAGAACATTACACACTCATCTCATCTGTCTATGGGAAATGTGCTCAGTTCTTTCTGCTTTTGTTAACTCTTTTGATAACAATAGTTTATTTATGGGGTTTGATAACAGTAGTCGTGACACGTGAGAAAAACATTAGCTTTCACTGTCATTTTTTTTAACACTCCCTTCATTTTATTCTAATAGAATTCCATGACCATACTTATCTTACAAAGTATGTCATTAAGCACACACTTATGTCATAATGTCATTAAGCACACACTTATGTATGAACAAGTTTTTCTTTTGTTACAAATATATTTTCCTTCAACTTTTAATTGCTTTCACTTTTTCTTAAACCAATTCTTAAACTTTATATTTTACATATTAAAAAAGTCTTCCCGAAGTCTTATCATTGTCGCAAGAAGTCTGCGTGAGTTACTTTTGCAATCGAAAATAATAGTAAAACATTTAATATTAATGAGAAGAGAAGTCTTCTAGAATAAGACTTCTTTAGAAGTCTTCTCAAAATTTATTCCAGGTTTTAGTCAAACCTTTGGTTAAGAGAAAAGACATCTTTAGAAATCTTCCGATGGAGGACTTCTCTAGAAGTCTTCTCTGGAAAAGTCAAATATAGTCAATTGCAAAAGTATCCCAAGTAGACTTTCGGAAGACTTCTACAGAAGTCTGCCCAGAAGACTTCGAGAAATCTTCTATAAAAGTCAAATTCGGCGAACTTTGGTCAATTACAAAACTAACTTGTTTATCCGTGAAGACTTCTAGAGAAGTCTTCTAGAATAAGACTTCTTTAGAAGTCTTCTCTGGAAAAGTCAAATATAGTCAATTGCAAAAGTATCCCAAGTAGACTTTCGGAAGACTTCTACAGAAGTCTGCCCAGAAGACTTCGAGAAATCTTCTATAAAAGTCAAATTCGGCGAACTTTGGTCAATTACAAAACTAACTTGTTTATCCGTGAAGACTTCTAGAGAAGTCTTCTAGAATAAGACTTCTTTAGAAGTCTTCTCTGGAAAAGTCAAATATAGTCAATTGCAAAAGTATCCCAAGTAGACTTTCGGAAGACTTCTACAGAAGTCTGCCCAGAAGACTTCGAGAAATCTTCTATAAAAGTCAAATTCGGCGAACTTTGGTCAATTACAAAACTAACTTGTTTATCCGTGAAGACTTCTAGAGAAGTCTTCTAGAATAAGACTTCTTTAGAAGTCTTCTCTGGAAAAGTCAAATATAGTCAATTGCAAAAGTATCCCAAGTAGACTTTCGGAAGACTTCTACAGAAGTCTGCCCAGAAGACTTCGAGAAATCTTCTATAAAAGTCAAATTCGGCGAACTTTGGTCAATTACAAAACTAACTTGTTTATCCGTGAAGACTTCTAGAGAAGTCTTCTAGAATAAGACTTCTTTAGAAGTCTTCTCTGGAAAAGTCAAATATAGTCAATTGCAAAAGTATCCCAAGTAGACTTTCGGAAGACTTCTACAGAAGTCTGCCCAGAAGACTTCGAGAAATCTTCTATAAAAGTCAAATTCGGCGAACTTTGGTCAATTACAAAACTAACTTGTTTATCCGTGAAGACTTCTAGAGAAGTCTTCTAGAATAAGACTTCTTTAGAAGTCTTCTCTGGAAAAGTCAAATATAGTCAATTGCAAAAGTATCCCAAGTAGACTTTCGGAAGACTTCTACAGAAGTCTGCCCAGAAGACTTCGAGAAATCTTCTATAAAAGTCAAATTCGGCGAACTTTGGTCAATTACAAAACTAACTTGTTTATCCGTGAAGACTTCTAGAGAAGTCTTCTAGAATAAGACTTCTTTAGAAGTCTTCTCAAAATTTATTCCAGGTTTTAGTCAAACCTTTGGTTAAGAGAAAAGACATCTTTAGAAATCTTCCGATGGAGGACTTCTCTAGAAGTCTTCTCTGGAAAAGTCAAATATAGTCAATTGCAAAAGTATCCCAAGTAGACTTTCGGAAGACTTCTACAGAAGTCTGCCCAGAAGACTTCGAGAAATCTTCTATAAAAGTCAAATTCGGCGAACTTTGGTCAATTACAAAACTAACTTGTTTATCCGTGAAGACTTCTAGAGAAGTCTTCTAGAATAAGACTTCTTTAGAAGTCTTCTCTGGAAAAGTCAAATATAGTCAATTGCAAAAGTATCCCAAGTAGACTTTCGGAAGACTTCTACAGAAGTCTGCCCAGAAGACTTCGAGAAATCTTCTATAAAAGTCAAATTCGGCGAACTTTGGTCAATTACAAATCTGACTAATTTTTGTGTTGTTGTGTTTTGTTATGAATGGGTAGAATTAAAAAAATTTCTCCGTGGGTTGTATCAATAAGTTCAATAATGTCAAGTACTTTTCGCAAAACATGAACATTTTTATCATATTCTTTTGATTATCATCTCTTCATGTCTACAATAGCACTTGTATTATTATTATTTGTTGGATTAAAAGTTTTAATAATTCTCACATAATCATTAATCTTCTTTCTTTAGTATATTTGGTAAAATATAACAATCTGACAATACCAAATATGGTTTATTGAGGATATCTAGCACAATATCTTAATACATAGAAATATTTTATATGAGGTGAGAAGACAATGATGATTGTTCCATTAGTTGCTTCGAATGCAAACAAAATATAACAATCTGACAATACCAAATATGGTTTATAGAGGATATCTAGAACAATATCTTAATACATAGAAATATTTTGTATGAGGTGAGAAGACAATGATGATTGTTCCATTAGTTGCCTCCTCTGTGAATGGCTGTTCCTCTCAATCAAAGTTGAAGGTGCTCAAGCACACTGGTTCATCAGTGATGTCGTGCATCTCTCTAAGATATTGATGATTAAGCGCTTTTTCACGTTTGGGAATACCACAATGAAAGATTGGGGACCATGATAAGGAAGTACCTTAAGTATAACTTAGAATTTTCACTCAATGATCCAAGTTATACCTCTCCATCAGAGGAAGAACTTGGATCATTGAGTTAAAATTCTAAGTTATACTTAAGGCAGCTTCCTCATCATGATCCCCTTTTCTTTTTGTAGAATAATATGGAAGAACTCTCAAAGAGATTTAGAGAACTTTGAGTAGAACACTCTTTCTTTCTTTAAGAAAACTCTCTTATTATTTCACTTGTTCAATTTCTTGTGCTGTTACAAATGAGAGAGGAGAGAGCTATTTATAGGCTCCAAAAGTAAAAAATATCTTACAAACTTTATCTTAATCTCTAGAACTCTCTACTACAATATCTAGATTTTTTCTACTAATACTTATCCAAAAGAGCTCTCTAGAACATTTGAGGAGGTGATGATCTTTTATGATTTTTCTAGAGAGATTCTAGAACTTAACTTAACTTTGGATTTAGCCCAATAAGATTATTGGAACCATGATTAAGCATAGCCCAAAATTAAGTTTAACTTCAATATTCAGCCCTGAACCAGTAATAGTTAAGAAGGAACATTGACTTTGCATTGGAAGCAACTCATGGAACAATCATCATTGTCTTCTCAACTCATATAAGATATTTCAGTGTATTAAGATATTGTGGTAGATATCCTCCATAAACGATATTTGGTATTATCAGATTGTTATATGTTACCAAATATACTAAAGAAAGAAAATTAATGATTATGTGGGAATAATAAAATATTTTTTAAAAATGTAATTATCACGTCATCAATTTTTAGCAGCTAATAAATAGTACTGGTCATAATTTTGATATGGCAAACAAGTAAATTAATTTCACTATTTAATATTTAACTAAAACTACTTTTCATTCTCTCAAATAGTAGTTGTTGAATTCAAAAGTTTAAAGTGTAAACTTTTGCCAATTTGATGATTCAAAATGTGAATTTACAAATCTACCTAGACGTCAACATTTGTAACCAACCAAATTCAAATCGAAGCTGAAGTAATAGTAAACTGAACCCAAAATGAATTTGGATGCAAAATAGATCTTAGACAAAGTTACAAAATGTACCCCTCAACTCTGAATAATCTTTAGAAGGTTGAACCTGAAAAAAGTCGATCCACCCGACCGATAACCAAATACCAAAACCTAAATGTACAGGTTCACACCTTTTTACGGAGTATCCATAACCTGATTCAGAATGCTCAACAATTTTAACAACCGTGGCCTAATAGTGAAAACCCGAAATCATATCAATTACGATTTACAAGAACCGGATCTATTTGAAAAGAGACGACTGAAACTTCTTTACCAAAATCTAAGCAAAGCAAGCAAACTTCTTTAACACTCGCCGACGTCACCGGCTCCTCCTTCTACTTACAGTTACCTTCCTGATCTCCTTCAAAAACTAAGACAAAGGTGAGACTAGGCCTGGGCATTTTAACTGGACCGAAACCGAACGGAACCGACCGAAATACCGACCGAAACCGAACCGAAAATTTACAAGTATCTATTGGGTCCAAAATTTTTCTACCCGAATGGACCCGGACCCGAAAGAACCGACCCGAATAGATCCGGACCCGAAACAAACCCGACCCGATAAGAACCGATTCAAACCCGACTTAAAAACTTTAAAATATCTTTTTATTAACAATCTTTGTCATTATTTTATAACATTTTTAAGTAACATGAAGTTTGAAATGTAAAATATAGAATTAAAAATGTTTTATTTTAACTATTAATAGTTTATTTTAAGTTATTTTGTAAAATTTTAGATATATATGATAAATTTTGACTAAATTCGATGGAATTTGAGTATTTCATCTATTTTTTATATCCTAAATACCCGAACCCGATCCGGACCCAACCCGAATCCAAGAATTATGAGTATTTTAATTATAGACCCGAACCAACCCGGACCGACAAGACCCGACCGGAACCGACCGAAAAATTATGGGTACCTAAATGGGTATAAATTTCCAGGACCCGAAGGACCCGGACCCGACAAGACCCGACCCGAACCCGACCCGAGGACCTGGATGCCCAGGCCTAGGTGAGACTTTTTTTTTAAGATTCCCTTTAAATCGAGTCTCTCAAAATCTCTGATTTGTTTTAAATCAAGCGATTAGAGAGTTAGTCATTATCATTTGCAATATGCAATTGAAAGTCCACACCTTTATGCACCTGTTGTTTGTTGGTTGTAGACCCTTTAGTTTCGATTTAGATGATTAGATAAATTTCAGATTTTTCTTCTCTTTTTTGTTTTAAAGTTTGCTTCTTTCTGTAAGTGGTTTCTGGAGCTGCTGAAGAAGATGCAGAGTGATGATTCGCGTGCCATGACTGAGATGAATGAACGAATGAAGAAGGTGTTTACTATTTCTAGCATTGTGAATTCAAAAATATTCATTTTACCCCATTGTGGTGAATGTTTGCTTGTCTGAAAGTTGTGTAGCTTTGTGTTCTCTTCGTAAAACTCTCAGAAGTGTATTGTTCTTGGAAATCTCACTAGCTAGTTTGATTGATTTTTATATTGTTCTGTTTTAGCAGTGTGCAGAAGCGAAATATTCAGAAAGTTTTGTACCCTCCTGAGCTTGTTGAACAGCTGAAGAACAAAGATGATCAGATCAAAGCGTTGGAAAACGAAAATGCAATGATGTTGGCTGAATTGGCCGAAAGCCAAAGGTTAATGGCTGAGATGAAACAAAAGTTGGGGAATGACGTTCTCTAGATTTTTTTGTTATTTAAAACTTTTAAAATTTAGATCTGTAATGAAATCTTTAATGTATTTTCTACTTTTTATGAATTTTCATTAGTTGTATTTTTATAAATATTTGGATTTTTTTTGGACAAAATAAATATCTTAAGAAATTCAATATTCTTCTGAAATTTGTTAAAATATATTTCAACAAAATAATGATCATCATATTATTTTCTGACAAAACATTGACCATTGGTGATTTCTTGAAAGTAATTACTGACATTCTGCGGATCATTATTGTTGGAAATGTTTTCGACAATTCTGGCTCGCTAGACATAATTCCGAGAATCATATGTTTGTCAAAATTTATTTTTATGGTGATTTCGGAAGAATTAGTAATAGGAAAATTGCATTGTATGACCATCAAAAAAATTATAATTCAGTAACTAACTGAAAAACAGTTGATCACAATATTCAACATATTTTGTATATTATTTGTCAAACTACCCTTTGTTGCAACCGTTTCTGTTTTTCTTTTTCTCTTTCTCTTTCCTGAATCTCCTTTTCTCTTTCATATCAATGAACACATAAACCTTGAACCATTCTAATTCAGTCAATTTTACATGTATATTCGACACCACCATGTATATTCAACTGGTAGGGTGATTGGGTGAAAGATTTAGGGTTTAGGGTTTAAATAGCAAAAAGCTAATTAACTTATACAATTTTTAGAGACTCTATACCATTCTTTTATAAATGAAAAAGTCACGAATGAAGTTTCCATCATTTTTTCTCATCATCTCATGTTCTGTGGTAATTTTTTCCCTTTTCAAAAAACAATTACCACAAGATCACACGGCCGATGATCTACTACTGATTTAGTCCACGACATCATCTCTTTTTCCATCCACATATGCTCACCATCGACGTCATCTCATCTCTCTCTTTGACCGGCAACTTACAGCCACAAAGGATAATACCGGAAGAATCTGTGCAAATTTTTCATGAACTTAATTTATTCAAAAAGTGATGCTAGCTATATTCTTAATATATATTGAGAAATTGGTTATATGGAAAATTCTCCCTTAGTAATGTGTCCCAACAAATTTTTAATAGGATTTTATGTGGCTATCCGAATTGACGACGTGATCTAAACTCGTGATCCGGTTCTCGGGCATACGCATACGTGAAGGATTTATCCGGGCCGTCCAAGAAATCATTGACCAAGAACAAATCGACCAAATGCTAATTCAAAATCAAACCGACAATTTGAAAACTGAAGATTAAACCGGTCCAATTATATTATTGACCAACAATCAAGGCCAAACTGGACTTACCATCTTCAACATCCAAACCAATTCATTAAGCTGTCCAGGTTCATCCTCACCCATTCAAACAACTGGTCAGCCTCCATAGAGGAGGGACACGCTCCAAACCAAGGTAAGGAAATGATTTGAACTAGATGGTTGTCTTCATTTTCGCAGGTATAAAAAATTATATATTATATTTACAATTTAGTAATTTTGAATAATAACCATAATTATTAAAAATAAATTTTAAATTTTAAATATTGAAAATCAAAAGTATTGGTATTATATAATTTTAGTTGTATATTTATTTAATGGTTGTGTTACCAAACTAACCCATCAAAACATAACAACCCAACAAATTAACATATCACCATACATCTAGTCGATGGAAATTTAAAAAAAACACACACACACAGATAAAACATACATCACACCTCTATAATCCCTTATATACTAAAGCGCAAGTCGCTTGGCGAATCAAATACTGACATGTGACATTGGTTTAAAATTTAAATTTTAAAAATGTAAATACAAGAATGCAAATATAAAGATATTTTTAAAGAAACCGTTTATCTATTCAAATAACTGAATTGTATTACTTTTTTCAAAACTAGACAAAAGAAAAATCTATAATATCCCTTCCACTACTTCATGACCTCAAAATCTCTGAACCGTTAGCCTTTCTCTTTATATGACTTCTCTCACGAGTCATGATGCTATAATAGATTCTTCTCAACATGCAATCGCTCCATTGAATCTTTCTATGAGAGTTTGATGAAATTCCAATTTCTAACAAGACAGATGAATGACTTCTAGCGATTGTATCAACACTGTCAAGAATACAGTTCTATTGGGTTGGCATAGTCTCTGGCCAAACAGCAGCACAACAATACTCTTCAAAAACGTCTTTTCAACATTGCCGGATGAAAGTTAAAATCCAGGTTAGTGAGACTACACGTCTTTTCCTTTTCTTTTTCTCTTTTTAATGTTGGCAAAAACTACATATTTATGCAATATTATGATAAAAAGGCAAACTTCATAAATTAGGTCAGTACCGTTTTAAAATTGACTAGATTTATTTCTCAATATGCTTGATAATGTTTATTGGTTACAGTGGTGATAATTTTAGAGAGGAAAGTAGGAAACTCACTTTAAGGATTTATAAGGCCCCCCTAATAAATTTAAGAAGCACCACAAGAGAAAAAAAATTGATAATAACTAGAATGACAAAATACAGAACTTAAATGGTAGATGAAACGAGAAGGAATCTCATGTCTACTTTCTAGATGAAGACCCGATTTCATGTTAGTATTGTTTTATCTTTTCATTATAAATAAATATATGAGATGACATATTAAATATCATGATATTTTAATATCATTATATTTTGATATTATAAGAAATTAAGATGACCTTTGTAATATCATAAGCTTTTCATTAACTATCATAACAATTCCATCTTGAAACAATATTTAATCTAGTTTCAGTTGATTAATTAACCTAATTTAGAATCTCGTAAATTATGTCATCGAAGTTAGAATTTCGTTATGAGGGTTAAAATGCCACGTTGTGATCTTTGATTATTAAGTAGTTTATAAAACAAAGACAATGAGTCAACCTAAATTTAATACATTGCCATTTCTTATATTAACAAATACAACAGACTAAAT
This sequence comes from Brassica carinata, assembly GCA_016771965.1. Lineage (NCBI taxonomy): Eukaryota > Viridiplantae > Streptophyta > Magnoliopsida > Brassicales > Brassicaceae > Brassica > Brassica carinata. The sequence goes on from CM028689.1 coordinate 30,166,130, forward strand.
CATATCATTAACTAAAGTGTTAAACAAACCTGCAGTAGTAATTAATAAAGTCTAAGTAATCAGTATAGCAAAGAACAAGAAAGATGATTAATACTCAGCCAAAACAAAACATGGTAAGGCGCAGAAAAAACAGCAAAAAACAACAAGAACTTCCTCATCCTTCTCCATTCGATGAGTTGTGTGCAATTTTCATCCTCCAAAGAAAGAAACCTCAAGAGTGGTGGTGGTTCCACTGGAGATCACTCTCTCAAGTCCAATGTATTCTCAGGATCAGGGTCGAGCAATACTGGTATATTAGAAGATATCATGAAGGAAGGGGAAAAAGGGAACAAGAACATTTGATTATCTCTGTAATTTGTGTTGAATATTATTGGTTTTACCTTATCATTATAAAAAAAAAGATGACATTTGCAATATATATCATGATATTTTAATATCATTATATTTTGATATTATAAGAAATTAAGATGACCTTTGTAATATCATAAGCTTTTCATTAACTATCATAACAATTCCATCTTGAAACAATATTTAATCTAGTTTCAGTTGATTAATTAACCTAGTTGAGAAACTCGTCATCGAGGTTGGAATTCCGTAATGAGAGTAAAAAAAGCTATGTCGAGATCCTCAATTATTATAAACGTTACTTATGCGTTTCCACTTTCTGGCACGTTTTTGATTGAAATTTAAAAAAAAAAAAGAGTTTTACAGTAGTCTAAAAAAAGAAACAAGGCCCACAGAATAACAAAATATCTTTGGAAACAAAGCCAGGGTAAAATTTTTTTTGTACAACTAAATTTTCTCCAAAACAAAACCCTAAAAAGGAAATTATAGGCATAAACCTAAAACATAATTCATATGAGATAAATTAAAATTTAAGAATACCATACTATAATGCAATTTTCGACACTTCTGGATCTTAGGAAAGAGATTTATTGTTGTCGCCTAAAACAAAGCGTTTTCATTTGTGTGGATTTTTTTATTTAGCACATTTTTCAACATATTAAAATATTTAAAGTTTATAAAGTATCAATTTATAAATTTTGAGTTTATATATATACCAAAACACTAAAAGAAGAATTTTGTTTTGCCTGGGAGTTGGAACATGTAAATGAGGTTCCATAGACTTAGACCATCTACAATAATTTCCTCTATTTTAGAATATTTTCAAAAATATTGTTTACCTTATTAAAAATAAAATAAATATAATTACAAATCACGTTCCTCAGATTGTTGTTAGGTTGTAGTCACCAGGGTCTGGTCAAAGAAGGAGCTGAGCATTTTCAGATGATGAGTTCACAGTTTTATCTAAGCCCCAATAACGTTAAACACTTTGGTCAAAATGTATAAGATCGCTTCTTTATTTTTACATGAATATGTTTAGGAAGAAGAGATGAAAAAAGGGGAACTTGAAGCAGATACTGATAAACTGATGCGTGAGTATAGAGCTCAGCTAGATGCAGAAAGGGCCTTGAAACTCTCCAGGGGAGGAACTATTCTAGTGATAAGTCCCGGAACGGCGACTCTTCGACTAGCTTTGGCTTGACAAGAGGAGAGAGACCTATTAAGTCGGCACAAAAATTCCAAGATATGGAATGGCATACCGTGGGAGGGAGAGGAAAACGCGGTCGTGGCTGTGGATATCGTCCACCTAACTAGTTATTCTATTTCATTATCTTGCTGGTCTAGACTTAATGCTTGCCTATTAGGCAACAAAGTCACTAGCTAGCAATTTCTTGCTCTCAAAACTTTCTCAAACTCTATGGTTTTTCTTAAAAGCCATACTTTGTATTTTGTTATGTTTTAAATAGAAAGCCCTTTGTCAAAAAAGTCCCAGAAAGGTAGTATCGTCAACTTAACTCTGACAAAATATCTAAACCTTCTTTGTGAAGATCTTATTATTAACTGTTTTTCTCCAATGATCTCACAAATAACAAAGACAGAGATTTAAAAAAGAAAAGAACCAAAAAGAGAAAGATGTTTACTGCCCTTAAAACAGATGGTGCCATGTCTTTTATAGCTTCTATTAACATTAACCATGTTGAGTTTGCAGCATTATTCATCCTCAGAGTCAAAATCTAGTAGCGATGAAGACAAATCGAGAAGATCAAGATCAAATTCTAGAAGATCAAAGAAGGAGAAGAAGCACAAGTCCAGCAGAGACAAACACTTTACCAAAAGTAAAGAGGAAACCGATGGCCCTGTACCACTCTCTAGATTCTTTGGCAATCTAAAGAGTTAGACATTTACATGAACAAACATCGGTTAGATCTTCCTCAATCAAAATACTCAAATTAGAATATGATTGTTTTCTTCCTTGTATTATTATTATTTGTTGGATTGAAAGTTTTAATAATTCCCACATAATCATTAATCTTCTTTTGTTAGTATATTTGGTAAAATATAACAATCTTACAATACCAAATATGGTTTATTGAGGATATCTAGCATAATATCTTAATACATAGAAATATTTTATATGAGGTGAGAAGACAATGATAATTTTTCCATTAGTTTCCTCCTCTGTGAATGGCTGTTCCTCTCAATCAAAGTTGAAGGGGCTCAAGCACACTGGTTCATCAGTGATGTCGTGCATCTCTCTGAGATATTGATGATTAAGCGCTTTTTCACGTTTGGGAATACCACAATGAAAGATTGGGGACCATGATAAGGAAGTACCTTAAGTATAACTTAGAATTTTCACTCAATGATCCAAGTTATACCTCTCCATCAGAGGAAGAACTTGGATCATTGAGTTAAAATTCTAAGTTATACTTAAGGCAGCTTCCTCATCATGATCCCCTTTTCTTTTTGTAGAATAATATGGAAGAACTCTCAAAGAGATTTAGAGAACTTTGAGTAGAACACTCTTTCTTTCTTTAAGAAAACTCTCTTATTATTTCACTTGTTCAATTTCTTGTGCTGTTACAAATGAGAGAGGAGAGAGCTATTTATAGGCTCCAAAAGTAAAAAATATCTTACAAACTTTATCTTAATCTCTAGAACTCTCTACTACAATATCTAGATTTTTTCTACTAATACTTATCCAAAAGAGCTCTCTAGAACATTTGAGGAGGTGATGATCTTTTATGATTTTTCTAGAGAGATTCTAGAACTTAACTTAACTTTGGGTTTAGCCCAATAAGATTATTGGAACCATGATTAAGCATAGCCCAAAATTAAGTTTAACTTCAATATTCAGCCCTGAACCAGTAATAGTTGAGAAGGAACATTGACTTTGCATTGGAAGCAACTCATGGAACAATCATCATTGTCTTCTCAACTCATATAAGATATTTCTATGTATTAAAATATTGTGCTAGATATCCTCAATAAACCATATTTGGTATTATCAGATTGTTATATGTTACCAAATATACTAAAGAAAGAATATTAATGATTATGTGGGAATAATAAAATATTTTTTAAAAAAGAGTTTTACAGTAGTCTAAAAAAAGAAACAAGGCCCACAGAATAACAAAATATCTTTGGAAACAAAGCCAGGGTAAAATTTTTTTTGTACAACTAAATTTTCTCCAAAACAAAACCCTAAAAAGGAAATTATAGGCATAAACCTAAAACATAATTAATATGAGATAAATTAAAATTTAAGAATACCATACTATAATGCAATTTTCGACACTTCTGGATCTTAGGAAAGAGATTTATTGTTGTCGCCTAAAACAAAGCGTTTTCATTTGTGTGGATTTTTTTCTTTAGCACATTTTTCAACATATTAAAATATTTAAAGTTTATAAAGTATCAATTTATAAATTTTGAGTTTATATATATACCAAAACACTAAAAGAAGAATTTTGTTTTGCCTGGGAGTTGGAACATGTAAATGAGGTTCCATAGACTTAGACCATCTACAATAATTTCCTCTATTTTAGAATATTTTCAAAAATATTGTTTACCTTATTAAAAATAAAATAAATATAATTACAAATCACGTTCCTCAGATTGTTGTTAGGTTGTAGTCACCAGGGTCTGGTCAAAGAAGGAGCTGAGCATTTTCAGATGATGAGTTCACAGTTTTATCTAAGCCCCAATAACGTTAAACACTTTGGTCAAAATGTATAAGATCGCTTCTTTATTTTTACATGAATATGTTTAGGAAGAAGAGATGAAAAAAGGGGAACTTGAAGCAGATACTGATAAACTGATGCGTGAGTATAGAGCTCAGCTAGATGCAGAAAGGGCCTTGAAACTCTCCAGGGGAGGAACTATTCTAGTGATAAGTTCCGGAACGGCGACTCTTCGACTAGCTTTGGCTTGACAAGAGGAGAGACCTATTAAGTCGGCACAAAAATTCCAAGATATGGAATGGCATACCGTGGGAGGGAGAGGAAAACGCGGTCGTGGCTGTGGATATCGTCCACCTAACTAGTTATTCTATTTCATTATCTTGCTGGTCTAGACTTAATGCTTGCCTATTAGGCAACAAAGTCACTAGCTAGCAATTTCTTGCTCTCAAAACTTTCTCAAACTCTATGGTTTTCTTAAAAGCCATACTTTGCATTTTGTTATGTTTTAAATAGAAAGCCCTTTGTCAAAAAAAAAGTCCCAGAAAGATAGTATCGTCAACTTAACTCTGACAAAATATCTAAACCTTCTTTGTGAATATCTTATTATTAACTGTTGTTCTCCAATGATCTCACAAATAACAAAGACAGAGATTTAAAAAAGAAAAGAACCAAAAAGAGAAAGATGTTTACTGCCCTTAAAACAGATGGTGCCATGTCTTTTATAGCTTCTATTAACATTAACCATGTTGAGTTTGCAGCATTATTCATCCTCAGAGTCAAAATCTAGTAGCGATGAAGACAAATCGAGAAGATCAAGATCAAATTCTAGAAGATCAAAGAAGGAGAAGAAGCACAAGTCCAGCAGAGACAAACACTTTACCAAAAGTAAAGAGGAAACCGATGGCCCTGTACCACTCTCTAGATTCTTTGGCAATCTAAAGAGTTAGACATTTACATGAACAAACATCGGTTAGATCTTCCTCAATCAAAATACTCAAATTAGAATATGATTGTTTTCTTCCTTGTATTATTATTATTTGTTGGATTAAAAGTTTTAATAATTCTCACATAATCATGAATCTTCTTTCTTTAGTATATTTGGTAAAATATAACAATCTGACAATACCAAATATGGTTTATTGAGGATATCTAGCATAATATCTTAATACATAGAAATATTTTATATGAGGTGAGAAGACAATGATTATTGTTCTATTAGTTGCTTCAATGCAAACAAAATATAACAATCTGACAATACCAAATATGGTTTATAGAGGATATCTAGCACAATATCTTAATACATAGAAATATTTTATATGAGGTGAGAAGACAATGATTATTGTTCTATTAGTTGCTTCAATGCAAACAAAATATAACAATCTGACAATACCAAATATGGTTTATAGAGGATATCTAGCACAATATCTTAATACATAGAAATATTTTATATGAGGTGAGAAGACAATGATTATTGTTCTATTAGTTGCTTCAATGCAAACAAAATATAACAATCTTACAATACCAAATATGGTTTATTGAGGATATCTAGCATAATATCTTAATACATAGAAATATTTTATATGAGGTGAGAAGACAATGATTATTGTTCTATTAGTTGCTTCAATGCAAACAAAATATAACAATCTTACAATACCAAATATGGTTTATTGAGGATATCTAGCATAATATCTTAATACATAGAAATATTTTATATGAGGTGAGAAGACAATGATTATTGTTCTATTAGTTGCTTCAATGCAAACAAAATATAACAATCTGACAATACCAAATATGGTTTATTGAGGATATCTAGCATAATATCTTAATACATAGAAATATTTTATATAAGGTGAGAAGACAATGATTATTGTTCTATTAGTTGCTTCAATGCAAACAAAATATAACAATCTTACAATACCAAATATGGTTTATTGAGGATATCTAGCACAATATCTTAATACATAGAAATATTTTATATGAGGTGAGAAGACAATGATTATTGTTCTATTAGTTGCTTCAATGCAAACAAAATATAACAATCTGACAATACCAAATATGGTTTATTGAGGATATCTAGCATAATATCTTAATACATAGAAATATTTTATATAAGGTGAGAAGACAATGATTATTGTTCTATTAGTTGCTTCCAATGCAAACAAAATATAACAATCTGACAATACCAAATATGGTTTATAGAGGATATCTAGCACAATATCTTAATACATAGAAATATTTTATATAAGGTGAGAAGACAATGATTATTGTTCTATTAGTTGCTTCCAATGCAAACAAAATATAACAATCTGACAATACCAAATATGGTTTATAGAGGATATCTAGCACAATATCTTAATACATAGAAATATTTTATATGAGGTGAGAAGACAATGATTATTGTTCTATTAGTTGCTTCAATGCAAACAAAATATAACAATCTGACAATACCAAATATGGTTTATAGAGGATATCTAGCACAATATCTTAATACATAGAAATATTTTATATAAGGTGAGAAGACAATGATTATTGTTCTATTAGTTGCTTCAATGCAAACAAAATATAACAATCTTACAATACCAAATATGGTTTATAGAGGATATCTAGCACAATATCTTAATACATAGAAATATTTTATATAAGGTGAGAAGACAATGATTATTGTTCTATTAGTTGCTTCAATGCAAACAAAATATAACAATCTTACAATACCAAATATGGTTTATTGAGGATATCTAGCACAATATCTTAATACATAGAAATATTTTATATGAGGTGAGAAGACAATGATTATTGTTCTATTAGTTGCTTCCAATGCAAACAAAATATAACAATCTTACAATACCAAATATGGTTTATTGAGGATATCTAGCACAATATCTTAATACATAGAAATATTTTATATAAGGTGAGAAGACAATGATTATTGTTCTTTTGTTAGTATATTTGGTAAAATATAACAATCTTACAATACCAAATATGGTTTATTGAGGATATCTAGCACAATATCTTAATACATAGAAATATTTTATATAAGGTGAGAAGACAATGATTATTGTTCTATTAGTTGCTTCCAATGCAAACAAAATATAACAATCTGACAATACCAAATATGGTTTATAGAGGATATCTAGCATAATATCTTAATACATAGAAATATTTTATATGAGGTGAGAAGACAATGATAATTTTTCCATTAGTTTCCTCCTCTGTGAATGGCTGTTCCTCTCAATCAAAGTTGAAGGGGCTCAAGCACACTGGTTCATCAGTGATGTCGTGCATCTCTCTGAGATATTGATGATTAAGCGCTTTTTCACGTTTGGGAATACCACAATGAAAGATTGGGGACCATGATAAGGAAGTACCTTAAGTATAACTTAGAATTTTCACTCAATGATCCAAGTTATACCTCTCCATCAGAGGAAGAACTTGGATCATTGAGTTAAAATTCTAAGTTATACTTAAGGCAGCTTCCTCATCATGATCCCCTTTTCTTTTTGTAGAATAATATGGAAGAACTCTCAAAGAGATTTAGAGAACTTTGAGTAGAACACTCTTTCTTTCTTTAAGAAAACTCTCTTATTATTTCACTTGTTCAATTTCTTGTGCTGTTACAAATGAGAGAGGAGAGAGCTATTTATAGGCTCCAAAAGTAAAAAATATCTTACAAACTTTATCTTAATCTCTAGAACTCTCTACTACAATATCTAGATTTTTTCTACTAATACTTATCCAAAAGAGCTCTCTAGAACATTTGAGGAGGTGATGATCTTTTATGATTTTTCTAGAGAGATTCTAGAACTTAACTTAACTTTGGGTTTAGCCCAATAAGATTATTGGAACCCATGATTAAGCATAGCCCAAAATTAAGTTTAACTTCAATATGCAGCCCTGAACCAGTAATAGTTGAGAAGGAACATTGACTTTGCATTGGAAGCAACTCATGGAACAATCATCATTGTCTTCTCAACTCATATAAGATATTTCTATGTATTAAAATATTGTGCTAGATATCCTCAATAAACCATATTTGGTATTATCAGATTGTTATATGTTACCAAATATACTAAAGAAAGAATATTAATGATTATGTGGGAATAATAAAATATTTTTTAAAAAATGTAATTATCACGTCATCAATTTTTAGCAGCTAATAAATAGTACTAGTCATAATTTTGATATGGCAAACAAGTAAATTAATTTCACTATTTAATATTTAAATAAAACTACTTTTCATTCTCTCAAATAGTAGTTGTTGAATTCAAAAGTTTAAAGTGTAAACTTTTGGCAATTTGATGATTCAAAATGTGAATTTACAAATCTACCTAGACGTCAACATTTGTAACTAACCAAATTCAAATCGAAGCTGAAGTAATAGTAAACTGAACCCAAAATGAATTTGGATGCAAAATAGATCTTAGACAAAGTTACAAAATGTACCCCTCAACTCTGAATAATCTTTAGAAGGTTGAACCTGAAAAAAGTCGATCCACCCGACCGATAACCAAATACCAAAACCTAAATGTACCGGTTCACACCTTTTTACGGAGTATCCATAACCGGATTCAGAATGCTCAACAATTTTAACAACCGTGGCCTAATAGTGAAAACCCGGAATCATATCAATTACGGTTTACAAGAATTGAATCTATTTGAAAAGAGACGACTGAAACTTCTTTACCAAAATCTAAGCAAAGCGAGCAAACTTCTTTAACACTCGCCGACGTCACTAGCTCCTCCTTATACTTACAGTTACCTTCCTGATCTCCTTCAAAAACTAAGACAAAGGTGAGACTTTTTTTAAAGATTCCCTTTAAATCGAGTCTCTCAAAATCGTTGATTTGTTTTAAATCAAACGATTAGAGAGTCAGTCATTATCATTTGCAATGTACAAATTGAAAGTCCACACCTGTTGCTTGTTGGTTGTAGACCCTTTAGTTTCGATTTAGCTGATTAGATAAATTTCAGATTTTTCTTCGCTTTTTTGTTTTAAAGTTTGCTTCTTTCTGTAAGTGGTTTCTGGAGCTGCTGAAGAAGATGCAGAGTGATGATTCGCGTGCCATGACAGAGATGAATGAACGATTGAAGAAGGTGTTTACTATTTCTAGCATTGTGAATTCAACAATTTTCATTTTACCCCATTGTGGTGAATGTTTGCTTGTCTGAAAGTTATGTAGCTTTGTGTTCTCTTCGTAAAACTCTTGGAAGTATATTGTTCTTGGAAATCTCACTAGCTAGTTTGATTGATTTTTTATATTGTTCTGTTTGCGCAGTGTGGAGAAGCGAAACATTCAGAAAGTTCTGTACCCTCCTGAGCTTGTTGAACAGCTGAAGAACAAAGATGATCAGATCAAAGCGTTGGAAAACGAAAATGCAATGATGTTGGCTGAATTGGCCGAAAGCCAAAGGTTAATGGCTGAGAAGAAAGAAAAGTTGGGGAACAACGTTCTCTAGATTTTTTTTTGTTATTTAAAACTTTTAAAATTTAGATCTGTAATGAAATCTTTAATGTATTTGCTACTTTTATGAATTTTCATTAGTTGTATTGTTATAAATATTTGGATTTTTTGGACAAAATAAATATTTTTTAAAAAATGTAATTATCACGTCATCAATTTTTAGCAGCTAATAAATAGTACTAGTCATAATTTTGATATGGCAAACAAGTAAATTAATTTCACTATTTAATATTTAAATAAAACTACTTTTCATTCTCTCAAATAGTAGTTGTTGAATTCAAAAGTTTAAAGTGTAAACTTTTGGCAATTTGATGATTCAAAATGTGAATTTACAAATCTACCTAGACGTCAACATTTGTAACTAACCAAATTCAAATCGAAGCTGAAGTAATAGTAAACTGAACCCAAAATGAATTTGGATGCAAAATAGATCTTAGACAAAGTTACAAAATGTACCCCTCAACTCTGAATAATCTTTAGAAGGTTGAACCTGAAAAAAGTCGATCCACCCGACCGATAACCAAATACCAAAACCTAAATGTACCGGTTCACACCTTTTTACGGAGTATCCATAACCGGATTCAGAATGCTCAACAATTTTAACAACCGTGGCCTAATAGTGAAAACCCGGAATCATATCAATTACGGTTTACAAGAATTGAATCTATTTGAAAAGAGACGACTGAAACTTCTTTACCAAAATCTAAGCAAAGCGAGCAAACTTCTTTAACACTCGCCGACGTCACTAGCTCCTCCTTATACTTACAGTTACCTTCCTGATCTCCTTCAAAAACTAAGACAAAGGTGAGACTTTTTTTAAAGATTCCCTTTAAATCGAGTCTCTCAAAATCGTTGATTTGTTTTAAATCAAACGATTAGAGAGTCAGTCATTATCATTTGCAATGTACAAATTGAAAGTCCACACCTGTTGCTTGTTGGTTGTAGACCCTTTAGTTTCGATTTAGCTGATTAGATAAATTTCAGATTTTTCTTCGCTTTTTTGTTTTAAAGTTTGCTTCTTTCTGTAAGTGGTTTCTGGAGCTGCTGAAGAAGATGCAGAGTGATGATTCGCGTGCCATGACAGAGATGAATGAACGATTGAAGAAGGTGTTTACTATTTCTAGCATTGTGAATTCAACAATTTTCATTTTACCCCATTGTGGTGAATGTTTGCTTGTCTGAAAGTTATGTAGCTTTGTGTTCTCTTCGTAAAACTCTTGGAAGTATATTGTTCTTGGAAATCTCACTAGCTAGTTTGATTGATTTTTTATATTGTTCTGTTTGCGCAGTGTGGAGAAGCGAAACATTCAGAAAGTTCTGTACCCTCCTGAGCTTGTTGAACAGCTGAAGAACAAAGATGATCAGATCAAAGCGTTGGAAAACGAAAATGCAATGATGTTGGCTGAATTGGCCGAAAGCCAAAGGTTAATGGCTGAGAAGAAAGAAAAGTTGGGGAACAACGTTCTCTAGATTTTTTGTTATTTAAAACTTTTAAAATTTAGATCTGTAATGAAATCTTTAATGTATTTGCTACTTTTATGAATTTTCATTAGTTGTATTGTTATAAATATTTGGATTTTTTTTTGGACAAAATAAATATTTTAAATTAAAATATTAGATTTAACAAAAAAAATTCAATATTCTTCTGAAATTTGTCAAAATATATTTCAACAAAATAATGATCATCATATAATTCCTGACAAAACATTGACCTTTGGTGATTTCTTGACAGTAATTACTGAAATTCTGCGGATCATTATTGTTGGAAATGTTTTCGACAATTCTGGCTCGCTAGACATAATTCCGACAATCATATGTTTGTCAAAATTTATTTTATTGATTTTTTCTGCAGAATTAGTAATAGGGAAATTGCATTGTACGGCCATCAAACAAATTATAATTAAGTAACTAACCGGAAAACAGTTGATCACAATATTCAACATATTTTGTATATTATTTGCCAAACTACCCTTTGTTGCAACCATTTTTGTCCTTCTTTTTCTCTTTCTCTTCCCTGAATCTCCTTTGCTCTTTCATATGAATGAACACATAAACCTTGAATCATTCTGATTCGGTCAATTTTACATGTATATTCGACACCACCATGTATATTCAACTAGTAGGGTGATTGGGTGAAAGATTTAGGGTTTAGGATTTAAATAGCAAAAAGCTAATTAACTTATACCATTTTTAGAGACTCTATACCATTCTTTTTTAAATGAAAAAGTCATCAATGAAGTTTCCACATTTTTTCTCATCATCTCATGTTCTGTGGTAATTTTTTTCCCTTTTCAAAAAACAATTACCACAAGATCACACGACCGATGATCTACTACTGCTTTAGTCCACAACATCATCTCTTTTTCCATCCACATATGCTCACCATCGACGTCATCTCATCTCTCTCTTTGACCGGCAACTTACAGCCACAAAGGATAATACCGGAAGAATCTGTGCAAATTTTTCATGAACTTAATTTATTCAAAAAGTGATGCTAGCTATATTCTTAATATATATTGAGAAATTGGTTATATGGCAAATTCTCCCTTAGTAATGTGTCCCAACAAATTTTTAATAGGAATGTATGTGGCTATCCGAATTGACGACGTGATCTAACCTCGTGATCCGGTTCTCGGGGCATACGCATACGCGAAGGATTTATCCGGGCCGTCCAAGAAATCATTGACCAAGACCAAACCGACCTAATGCTAATTCAAAATTAAACCGACAATTTAAAAACTGAAGATTAAACCGGTCCAATTATATTATTGACCAACAATCAAGGCCAAACTGGACTTACCATCTTCAACATCCAAACCAATTCATTAAGCTGTCCAGGTTCATCCTCACCCATTCAAACAATCGGTCAGCCTCCATAGAGGAGGGACACGCTCTAAACCAAGGTAAGGAAATGATTTGAACTAGATGGTTGTCTTCAATTTCGAAGGTATAAAAAATTATATATTATATTTAAAATTTAGTAATTTTGAATAATAATCATAATTATTAAAAATAAATTTAAATTTTAAATATTGAAAATCAAAAGTATTGGTATTATATAATTTTAGAAGAGTTTTGAAATACATTGATGATTCTATAAAATTTAATTTAAGATTCCAAAAGTCTTTTTACACATAATTTGTGATTAATAAAAGTCTGAGGATTAAGAACAAAAAACACATCCTCTTTTGCACATTATCTTGTCTACCACTTTATTTTATTTAGATGTAAATGTTTTACAAAGTTTCCATAATTTTGTCAAATCACGAATCAGTAATCACTTTCTTATACATTATTATTTAGTGTTTAACATAAAATTCACAATTAGTTAACCAAACAAATCCATTCTTAATTTTTCTCAATCATCACACTATCTTATCAAACAGTGATTCCTTTTACCAATATATTCATTAAAAGTAATTATAATTTAGATACTTTTAACAGTATTATTTTCATTTAAAAAAATTACTTTAATACATCCTATTTTAATTAAACCTGTTTAACTAACTATATAGCAGAAATATAATATCTATATATTTAAACAATGTGATATTATTATTTTAGACATATATACTTAATATTAATGTGAGATTCAATATTTTTATTACATCAAAATAACATGTTTTTATTTGTTTAAATTTTTTAAGAACTTTGTTATCATACAATGTAAAAATTTATTATACCATAAATATACATATCATTATTAATTTTGTTTTACATTCGATTTAAGTTGTATTTTTCATATTCGGCCTTATTAATTTTAGAACTTATCCTTTATATTGATTTTAATCAATTTATCTTCATGTTCTAAAAACACACAAAACTAATTAATTCACATTTATAGCAATACATTAAACACATGTATTTCAACAAACAAATGAAAAATAAGTATATAAAATATAAAATAACCATAAATACAACAAGAAAGTTTTATTATTCTTCACTCGTGTTTTTAAGTCTTCTTTCTCTTTTCCTATTTAAAAAAATTCATGCCAATTTTATTATAATCAAAGCTAAATGAATCATATAAAGAGAATATTAACTCTACTCTCGTATTAATATAATTTTTCCAATTTTAATTTTATATTATAATAAACATTTTTATTGATTAATATTATTCTAAACAACTTACTCTATATGTTTATTATAATAAAAGCTATAAAAATTATATTAATAGAATACTAACTCTAGTCTCGTATTAGTATAATATTCCGATTTTAATTTTATATTATAATAAAATTTTCATTACTTAATATTATTTTAAACAACCTACCATATAATTTTTATGTTTTTAAATATACTAATAATTTAATAATTTCTGAAAGTGATAATGCAACTATACCATCAGCATGTGGGTCGAGCTCGCCCGGCGAGCTGACCCTGGTATGGGTGTACTAGTCCAGCGAGCTCGACCAAGTACGCAGGTCAGCTTGACCGACGAGTGGACCTAACCCCGGCCTGTCCGACTTACTTTGACCCCCATACTTTCCGTATCGCTGTGACGTCCGACCTTCGGGACAACATACTTCTTGTTTTGTTTTGATTGGAGTTATTCCCGAAGTTTTACGATTAAAACCGAGAAAACCGTATAAACGCTCGAAGGCCTAAAGACGGTCTGCGAGGATCCAAACTCGTCTAAAGGTCCACCTACGATCTCAGAGGGGATCCAAGCCCATAGGAACTATGATGGTTTATCCTAACTTTCGGAAGTAAGATAAATGTCAAGTTTCGAAAATAAATGTCAAGTTTCGAAAATAAATGTCAAGTTTCGAAAATAAATGTCAAGTTTCGAAAATAAATGTCAAGTTTCGAAAATAAATGTCAAGTTTCGAAAATAAATGTCAAGTTTCGAAAATAAATGTCAAGTTTCGAAAATAAATGTCAAGTTTCGAAAATAAATGTCAAGTTTCGAAAATAAATGTCAAGTTTCGAAAATAAATGTCAAGTTTCGAAAATAAATGTCAAGTTTCGAAAATAAATGTCAAGTTTCGAAAATAAATGTCAAGTTTCGAAAATAAATGTCAAGTTTCGAAAATAAATGTCAAGTTTCGAAAATAAATGTCAAGTTTCGAAAATAAATGTCAAGTTTCGAAAATAAATGTCAAGTTTCGAAAATAAATGTCAAGTTTCGAAAATAAATGTCAAGTTTCGAAAATAAATGTCAAGTTTCGAAAATAAATGTCAAGTTTCGAAAATAAATGTCAAGTTTCGAAAATAAATGTCAAGTTTCGAAAATAAATGTCAAGTTTCGAAAATAAATGTCAAGTTTCGAAAATAAATGTCAAGTTTCGAAAATAAATGTCAAGTTTCGAAAATAAATGTCAAGTTTCGAAAATAAATGTCAAGTTTCGAAAATAAATGTCAAGTTTCGAAAATAAATGTCAAGTTTCGAAAATAAATGTCAAGTTTCGAAAATAAATGTCAAGTTTCGAAAATAAATGTCAAGTTTCGAAAATAAATGTCAAGTTTCGAAAATAAATGTCAAGTTTCGAAAATAAATGTCAAGTTTCGAAAATAAATGTCAAGTTTCGAAAATAAATGTCAAGTTTCGAAAATAAATGTCAAGTTTCGAAAATAAATGTCAAGTTTCGAAAATAAATGTCAAGTTTCGAAAATAAATGTCAAGTTTCGAAAATAAATGTCAAGTTTCGAAAATAAATGTCAAGTTTCGAAAATAAATGTCAAGTTTCGAAAATAAATGTCAAGTTTCGAAAATAAATGTCAAGTTTCGAAAATAAATGTCAAGTTTCGAAAATAAATGTCAAGTTTCGAAAATAAATGTCAAGTTTCGAAAATAAATGTCAAGTTTCGAAAATAAATGTCAAGTTTCGAAAATAAATGTCAAGTTTCGAAAATAAATGTCAAGTTTCGAAAATAAATGTCAAGTTTCGAAAATAAATGTCAAGTTTCGAAAATAAATGTCAAGTTTCGAAAATAAATGTCAAGTTTCGAAAATAAATGTCAAGTTTCGAAAATAAATGTCAAGTTTCGAAAATAAATGTCAAGTTTCGAAAATAAATGTCAAGTTTCGAAAATAAATGTCAAGTTTCGAAAATAAATGTCAAGTTTCGAAAATAAATGTCAAGTTTCGAAAATAAATGTCAAGTTTCGAAAATAAATGTCAAGTTTCGAAAATAAATGTCAAGTTTCGAAAATAAATGTCAAGTTTCGAAAATAAATGTCAAGTTTCGAAAATAAATGTCAAGTTTCGAAAATAAATGTCAAGTTTCGAAAATAAATGTCAAGTTTCGAAAATAAATGTCAAGTTTCGAAAATAAATGTCAAGTTTCGAAAATAAATGTCAAGTTTCGAAAATAAATGTCAAGTTTCGAAAATAAATGTCAAGTTTCGAAAATAAATGTCAAGCTCAACACTTATTAAATGAATCCATCAGCTCTCGCATTATTTAGACCATCTATTACTTAGACACTAAATGGTGTTGCGGTCGGCTACTCTGCCAATGGTATCGATCGATGTTTCATAGGAATATCGACCGATACACCTCTAGCTACGTCGATCGATTTCTCTATAGGAGTATCGATCGATACGGCTCTAAGCAAGCTTTATGCGCGAGTTGATACAGTGCTCACCATGATCTTAGATCAGCTTTCGCATATCTCAAGAGGGTCATAGCATGTTTAGGATGTTATCAGGAGTTGCATGTAATAAATAATGCAATCCAAGTTCATGTTCTAGGTAGCTAAGCTAGAAAAAGCATTAGTGAACAATCCTAACAATAAATATCACAACTATAGCAATTATAGGCTGGGGCTAATCCCTATATCCTATTTAAACCCTAAATCTAACAAATGAATCTACTCAGACATGGCTAACTAGTTCATAGCAACAAGGTAATAATAGGAATTCATAGATCTATTAGAGGGTGAACACTTAGGTCCCAATCACAAATATCTTTGGATCTCTCCTCTAGATCTAGAGTTCTATAACCTTTGTTAAGAAGAACAAATAAAGAACTGAATAGAACTTTATTAAGAACTTGCAAAGTAATGAAAACAGTAAAAGAAATGAGTAGAAGAAGAAGAAGGTGAAAAAGGTGGTAAAAACTATTAAAAACTTATGAAAACTTGTATCTCTGCCAAAACACTTAGGCACATATAAATATGAGTTCATTAGGTTAAAAAAACTCGTCAGGGGCATTCTTGTAAAATGTGATATCTTGGGCTTCAAGTTCGGCCAGGTCCAACTTGTCTTTCTGCCGCCTCAGTATCGATCGATAGTACAGTGTGTACATCGATCGATTATGGTCTCGATGTATCGTCCTTCGGCTAATGTGTGATCGATCGATGTGTATCTGAGTTAATGGACCTCTGGTCTTGATCCGCGGTGAACTCTTCTTTAAGCTCCAAAAAGGCACCTAAAACATCACTTTTCTCCAAAATGCTTCTGAATCTGAAAACATACCTAATAGACTCCAAAACATAGATAATAGTAGTAAAATACTCATATACCATGGGTAAAAACGGGTAAAATCCATGGTATATCAACTCCCCCAGACTTAACCTTTTGCTTGTCCTCAAGCAAACATACAGGCAGTCTTTATGAAAGAGATTTTGAAAAGCAGGGACTAAATCAAATTCAAACTTAGAATCATAACCTCTACTTTGTTGCAAACCACATCTAAGAGTCTGTCAATCACAGAATCACATTATGCAATATCCTAATTAAACAACCTTGATCATCTAGCCAACAACTTAGCAATCATGTCTGACTAACCCCTCTACTGATTTCATTTCTGTACATAAAAATAAAAGTGCAGGCTTTACCTTGGGAGTATCGATCACAGGATGCAAGGTTGCTCAAACAAGTCTCGTATAAATCGAAAAGAGGTTATACGACAAGTTCTCGAAATAGAATATCTAATCTCTCCGACAAACAACTCTCGGAAAACAAACGGCAAAACAAAAGGAGGTCGGAGCTTGCTCTTGTTGGGGTCAAAAACGGTTATCTCGAAATCAGAGGCTAAGATTATTTCCTAGTCGCGGATTCTCCGCAAAACATTCGCTGAAGGAAAAACCGGAAGTTGGCGAACGAGCGAAACCCGTACAAAAGGCACTCGCCGGCGAGCTCGATCCCGGCACAGGTGCGCTCGCCGGCGAGCTCGATCCCGGAACGGGTGCGCTCGCCGGGCGAGCTCAAACCTAGCATGGGTGTGCTCGCCGGCGAGCTCAAACCTAGCATGGGTGTGCTCGCCGGCGAGCTCAAACCTAGCATGGGTGTGCTCGCCGGCGAGCTCAAACCTAGCATGGGTGTGCTCGCCGGCGAGCTCACACCGGTGCGGTGTGCTTCGCCCGGCGAGCTCACACCGGTGCGGTGTGCTCGCCGGCGAGCTCAAACCTAGCATGGGTGTGCTCGCCGGCGAGCTCAAACCTAGCATGGGTGTGCTCGCCGGCGAGCTCGACCAAGTGCGCAGGTCAGCTTGACCGACGAGTGGACCTAACCCCGGCCTGTCTGACTTACTTTGACCCCCATACTTTCCGTATCGCTGTGACGTCCGACCTTCGGGACAACATACTTCGTTTCGTTTGATTGGAGTTATTCGAAGTTTTACGATTAAAACGAGAAAATCATTATAAGCTTCGAAGGCCTAAAGACGGTCTGCGAGGATCCAAACTCGTCTAAAGGTCCACCTACGATCTCAGAAGGGATCCAAGCCCATAGGAACTATGATGGTTTATCCTAACTTTCGGAAGTAAGATAAATGTCAAGTTTCCGAAAATAAATGTCAGGATTCGAGGATAATTACGAAGATCGATGGAAAAGGAATATTCCCAAAGGAGATAAACTTGGGCCGAAGGCAAAGGAATAAGCGGGCCACCGACCTAAAGCGACTATATCAGGAGAGCTGGGGTGGAAGAAAAGAGGATCCGAGATTTGAGACCTAGAAAACTCCCGTTAGCATAGAGAACTTAGAATTAAGGCGGGTTGACTAGCAAGGCAGGACCTAGAACGTCTGGCCGCCTCTTGTTCTATTTTTATCTTGTTCGCAGATCTCTGTTCCTCTCGAGGGATCGGACAATTCTTTTACTCTAGAGCTCGGCACTTAGAAACCCTAGGCATTATTCTCGACATGCCTGTTTCTATGACCCATGCTCTTACTAGGCGAACTCACCAAGGCAGTTCGATCTCTTGTTCAATTCTTTCTAACTGAACTACGTCCGACTTGATCCTCGAAAAGTACGTAGGCAGCCTTTCTTAAGGTCCAGTCCCAACTCTTAACAAACCCTTTTCCGCATTTATTTGGTCACTTGTCGTTGGCTGTCGCAGAGAATTTGGACCTCAAAAAAGTAGGGTTTTCCTTGCTTTCCTCCATATTTTATTCATTAAAATCGACGATGTGAATTTCGGTTCCCACAGTTTGGCGCTAGAAGGAGGGGGGGACGGATTACTCTTACTCATGCGGCCACAAAACGTTTGATCAAAATATTGATCAAAGATTTGATCAAATGTATCATTAATTGATTCTTCTAAAGTGTTTTGAGAAGAAGAACCCATATATGGTGATTAAAGATAGAAGAAGACTAAAGCGACAAGATGATTGATGAATGAAACTTTGGTGTTGTGAATATGAGTGAATGGTGATTAAAGAGAGACGATGAGTAAAGAATGAAACTTTGGTTTTGTGAAAATGAGACTTTGGTGTTGTGAATATGAGTGAATGGTGATTAAAGAGAGCGATGAGTAAAGAATGAAACTTTGGTGTTGTGAATAAAATGAGTGATTGGTGTTGTGAATATGAGTGAATGGTGATTAAAGAGAGACGATGAGTAAAGAATGAAACTTTGGTTTTGTGAAAATGAGACTTTGGTGTTGTGAATATGTGACTTTGGTGTTGTGAATATGAGTGAATGGTGATTAAAGATAGAAGAAGACTAAAGCGACAAGATGATTGATGAATGAAACTTTGGTGTTGTGAATATGAGTGAATGGTGATTAAAGATAGAAGAAGACTAAAGCGACAAGATGATTGATGAATGAAACTTTGGTGTTGTGAATAAAATGAGTGATTGGTGTTGTGAATAAAAATTTGGTGTTTATCACCTTCATATAGACACGAGCTAATCATCAAGCAGTCTGATTCTTTACAAATCCTTGACAAATTTTTTACAACTCTGTGACTGATAATACACTAGAAAACAAGAGTGGCCCGTGACAAAACTCTTTACAAGTCCGTGAAACAAGTCTTTACAAAGTTGTGACTACAAAACAAAGACAAGACTACAATGACCTACTCGGTGAATCTTTCACTCTTCTTGACCTGAAAATAATGAGCAGCACAATGCAAAAACATGAGAACATGAGAAGAAGACAAAGTTTACATAAAAACGGAAACATAACCGGTTTCAATAAAACATGAGACTGTCAACATGAAACATAACCAGCACAATAAAACAAGAAGATGACCAAGACAGAACATGAAACTTAAACGGACAGAACATGACCATCTCAAGAACATGACATAAACTTAAAGTGCTCGAGCAAATCAAAACCTAATTGCGGGATTTTCGCCACAGGAAGAACGAAAATGAGCTCGCAATTTCTCTGTCTAAACAGAAAGGGCAACGATAAAATCTATCAAACCCGAAAATTAGTCTTGTTACCAAGGTAGAAATCTCAGCGAGCAAGGGTTCTACCAAAAATGTTTTTTCGAGAACCTCTCGGAAAAATAAAACTTGTTCTCTTGAAACCTATGAGAGAACCTAGATTACTCGTGAAAAGAAGCACGACAAATCGGGTCACCAATTCCCCACTCGCGGTACTTCATTCTAACAATTCTCGAGAAACACCGCGAAGAAGCGAAAAGGGCTTACCAATACTTCCAACCGTCGAACCATCGAGGAAGCACAAAGCTCCGACTGTCGACCAGCTTACCATACAGCGAGCTCGGCCCTTCTCGACAAACTTCGCCATACGGCCAACTTCGGTCCTTCTCGGCCAGTTTTGAAAAACAAAGTTCAATTGTATAAAATCACTTTCGAAACATAAGGCGGTTAAAGAAGACTAAACAAAGCCAAAACAAGAGGTCGTATCCCTCACTGCTAAGGCGTCTTCGAAACCTAAAATTTCATAGCGCTCTTATGTGGATTCCAAATAAGATCTATTTTTTCTATAAATTCGTTTTGTTATCTCTTCGTATTTTCGCATCTGTTTGGTCACTTGTCGTTGGCTGTCGCGAAGAATTTGGACCTCAAAAGTAGGGTTTTCCTTGCTTTCCTCCATATTTTATTCATTAAAATCGGCGATGTGAATTTCGGTTCCCACAGTTTGGCTAGAAGGAGGGGGATCAGATTCTCTTACTCACAGCCACAAAACGCTTGATCAAAATGATGTTTGGATATATGATAGACAAACTCGCTGCACCGAAAGCTCGTGCGACCAACGCTTACGCAAACTCCGCAGTGCTCGACAAAATAGAAAACTTAGTCGCGACTTTTCACCAGAGAAGAGCACGTAACGAGTCTGCGATTTCTCTGTCTAAACAGAAAGGACAACAATAAAATCTATCAAACCCGAAAATTAGTCTTGTTACCAAGGTAGAAATCTCAGCGAGCAAGGGTTCTACCAAAAATGTTTTTTCGAGAACCTCTCGGAAAAATAAAACTTGTTCTCTTGAAACCTATGAGAGAACCTAGATTACTCGTGAAAAGAAGCACGACAAATCGGGTCACCAATTCCCCACTCGCGGTACTTCATTCTAACAATTCTCGAGAAACACCGCGAAGAAGCGAAAAGGGCTTACCAATACTTCCAACCGTCGAACCATCGAGGAAGCACAAAGCTCCGACTGTCGACCAGCTTACCATACAGCGAGCTCGGCCCTTCTCGACAAACTTCGCCATACGGCCAACTCGGTCCTTCTCGGCCAGTTTTGAAAAACAAAGTTCAATTGTATAAAATCACTTTCGAAACATAAGGCGGTTAAAGAAGACTAAAGCGACAAGATGATTGATGAATGAAACTTTGGTGTTGTGAATAAAATGAGTGATTGGTGTTGTGAATAAAATGAGTGATTGGTGTTGTGAATAAAATGAGTGATTGGTGTTGTGAATAAAATGAGTGATTGGTGTTGTGAATAAAATGAGTGATTGGTGTTGTGAATAAAATGAGTGATTGGTGTTGTGAATAAAATGAGTGATTGGTGTTGTGAATAAAAATTTGGTGTTTATCACCTTCATATAGACACGAGCTAATCATCAAGCAGTCTGATTCTTTACAAATCCTTGACAAATTTTTTACAACTCTGTGACTGATAATACACTAGAAAACAAGAGTGGCCTGTGACAAAACTCTTTACAAGTCCGTGAAACAAGTCTTTACAAAGTTGTGACTACAAAACAAAGACAAGACTACAATGACCTACTCCGTGAATCTTCCACTCCCAATGACCTACTCCGTGAATCTTCCACTCCCAATGACCTACTCCGTGAATCTTCCACTCCCAATGACCTACTCCGTGAATGACACACAAAGACAAGACTACAATGACCTACTCCGTGAATCTTCCACTCCCAATGACCTACTCGGTGAATCTTCCACTCCCAATGACCTACTCCGTGAATCTTCCACTCCCAATGACCTACTCCGTGAATCTTCCACTCCCAATGACCTACTCCGTGAATGACACACAAAGACAAGACTACAATGACCTACTCCGTGAATCTTCCACTCCCAATGACCTACTCCGTGAATGACACACAAAGACAAGACTACAATGACCTACTCCGTGAATGACACACAAAGACAAGACTACAATGACATCTTATCCATTGCTTCCTCTTTCCTAAACGCCTCTTGGCCTGCTTCTCCTCCTTTTGATTCAACGAACAAGCGTGGACATAACTTGGGCGTTGATATCTCTTCCTCATTCGATATTGTAGTCAGAATTTCGTCAAAAAGCGGTTAAGTATAAAATTCTGTATCAGGCTTTTGAAGCCCCTTGACATTGAATCGAAAGTGGCCATTCGAAGCGCCTAACAAACTCTCGATAAATTACTAACTCTTCAGAAGACAAGAGGAGACGAAGAAGGAAGAAGAGACAATCGAATAATTGATGAGACTAAGGTATGTTCGACTCAGAAAGTTTTATCAGGTTTTAATTCTTAGTAGGAAAGGATTGAAGCGTCTTGAAAACTGCAGTAAAATTTAGGGAACTTAGAACCTAGGTGTAGGCGCTTCTCCCTGGGTCAAATTTATGCGACCCCTCGGTCCTAATTCCTCGATCAAAAATCAAAAAAAATTCTGCATCCAAACTGAAACAACAGTTTCTGGCTGCGAACACTTCAACCACGAAATGCGGCACAAGGAAAACTCAACCTTCAGCACTGCGAGACGTCGCTAACGCTCGAACGACATTCTTTTCCTCAAAAAATTCCAGACAAAGTTTTTGTCTCAGGAACTCAAAACATACAAACACGCCTCTAAACGGTAACATGCCTCTAAAATGGTATCATTTCGTTGTTGCTCATCACAACAAATGAACTCTAACGTCCTAAACAGACATTAGCCGCCCTCGAAAGGATAGGCTCTCTTACATCCGACAAGGATAACATAGCGCGCTATACAAGAAATCCGAAATTTTGGTTAGCACCTCCAAACGGTCTTTGGAAGTAGCTCGATTCGTGCCATGATAAGTCATATAAGCCGATAACAATTTTCGGACTTTAAATCCGTACGAATCAGGTTAAAATCGCAAACAGGCAAAACAAAAGCCGACTTGTCATCGCAAAGCCTTAGTCCGAGAGTAAACCTAGGTCTTGCCCTAAACCCAGCCATGCTGGATCTTGACATCTCAAAGACATAGTATCAACACTCCGATACGAGATCCCAAAATTTGTCTCTTCATTTATATTTGTACGTTTATGAGTCTCCGCAAACCAAAAGACTTCGGGAATTCTCATCTTATACAACGACATGTATGGTGATCATCTGTGAGACAGGAATGAGACGACAACTCACACCCTGTCCCTCTAACTTCGAAAAATGGAAGTTCTCTCAATTTATAAAAACCACGATTTTATAAATTTGAGCAAAATATTTTAAAAGCTCTAAAAAGGGCAGGGATTCGAAGCCGCCAACGGCCAGTCCCGAAAGATACATCATGGCCTCACAACGGCCAGAACAAAACAAAATACCATCGACAGCAACATGCTCGAAAGTCTCTGCACGACACATAACCAGACAATAGAAGTCTCGTTGGAAAACAGATCACAAGGGTCTTAAACTCCAAAACGAACTACGAAAGGTTTGATCCCTTCGACAAAGTGCGTAGGCAGCCTTCGGCGCAGCCCAATCTTACCACTTTCAGCGGGCGTTTCAACCATTAATTCCGCCTACTTTACCTAACATGTCTTACCGCCCGCAAGAACATCGCGAAAGTTCTAACGAGCTGCGGTGCTAACTGTTGGGGTCAAAATCAGTCGCGACGGAATCAATGCCTGAAAGTCCCCGGAAAGTATTTCTCGGAACAAAAAGTCTCGTATAAATCGAAAAGAGGTTATACGACAAGTTCTCGAAATAGAATATCTAATCTCTCCGATAAACAACTCTAGGGAAACAAACGGCAAAACAAAAGGAGGTCGGAGCTTGCTCTTGTTGAAGTCAAAAACGGTTATCTCGAAATCAGAGGCTAAGATTATTTCCTAGTCGCGGATTCTCCGCAAAACATTCGCTGAAGGAAAAACCGGAAGTTGACGAACGAGAAAATCCGTACAAAAGGCACTCGCCGGCGAGCTCGATCCCGGCACGGGTGCGCTC
Organism: Brassica carinata; assembly: GCA_016771965.1. Lineage (NCBI taxonomy): Eukaryota > Viridiplantae > Streptophyta > Magnoliopsida > Brassicales > Brassicaceae > Brassica > Brassica carinata. The sequence continues at coordinate 30,190,389 of CM028689.1, forward strand.
GCCGGGCGAGCTCAACCCGCACACGGGTCAGCTCGCCGGGGAGCTCACACCCAGTCTTGGATCGCTCAGCCAGCGGATCAGCTTCGCCGGCGAACTCAAACCTAGCATGGGTGTGTTCGCCGGGCGAGCCCGACGGACGCGAGTCAGCTCGAAATATGAATATCATAAACCCTTTCAAAACAAATTTTTTAGTCCCACGTATTTTTGTTTCACTAAAAATATGAATATCATAATAATCTTTCTGAATGAAATGATATTCAGATACTTATAAAAAGAATTTAGGATTCATCTCCTTGGAAAAATCACCTATCATTTTGCGAATCTAGCTCCTAAGATTCTCCAGAATAAACATCTTAATCACACACAACATAAGCGGATGATATATTCCCCAGTGTCTCTCGGAAGAAGAGAAGTCTCCAGCCGTCAACTTTCAAGGAAGTCAATGATCCAATATATACTCTCTTGTTTATCCACAAGCAAGAAGAACGTCAAAAACACCAAATGTGTGAATAACGTGCCGCTTTTTCAAAACATGAAATTTTGTTTCCTAATAGTTATTTCTTGATGGTTAATATATAGACCACCTGCAATTCGTTACAAGATTTCAAAATAACTCTGTCTAATATGAGTAAATGAATCTAATGAGACCTTTAAAGTCTACCTAGAGAAAATTTCTTGAGATTAACATTATTAAAGCAAAATGTTGCACCAAGAAAAACCGATCAAATATCTCTTTGTTTCGATTAGCTAGGCGCAAATTGGTTGATATACAACATACAATCCACCATGTAGGTCAATAGTGGACAAAAGATTCAAGACAGCATGTTTTTATCAGACAATCTACCGAAAATGCTAGAAACATATTTAGTCCTGCAAAACACGACTTCTTAGGATCATTTCTCCACACCAGAAAAAAATTCAAAACGAAAAATCACAGGTCCAAAATGCTCTAAATCCGTCTCTGAACAAGTCTTTGAAAATTCAGCGCATTGATGGGCTAATATATAGATCATCTGCAATTATTGAAAGGTTACAAAAAGAGTCAATGTAGCCGGACTGACTGGAACCTAATGTACATAATGCAAGCACTTTATCTCAAACCATTCACATTGTAAAGGTAATAATAATTTTTTCTTAATATCAACTTAATAAAGTAGCTAGAGAGTTTAAGAGATTTGCATCCAACTTTGAAAAGGTAGATTAATCTCTATAATATTATTTGAGAATTTATTTTCCTATGTGTCTCTCTCATGATAATTCTTATAATGCTTAATTACAATGATTGCTTTAATAAATTGAGTTTATTATTAAAATTTCATTTTAGTATCTTTTATTTAACCTTTTTTGTTAATATTTTTTTCCAAATCACATTGTTATCAGAAAGACAATATCTTTGATATAATTTATAAAAAAATTAGATTTAAAACATGTAATTTGATAAAAATAAATTTTCTAATATATAAATAAAAGGAGTTTAATTTAAAATTATAATATATTTAATATAATTAAGTAAATATATATATATATAATTTTATATTTGAAATATTTAAATCAATAAAAATTTTCATTTATATAAATTCAAAAGGAATATAATATAAAATATAATATATTTATAAGAAAAATATAACAGTTTTTATATAAAATATAATTTAAGAAAAAAATATTTTATAATATTTAAAGGAAATATATTTAGAATAAAAATATATAGCAATATCTCTTATATTAAAATCATATGGCTTTTGGTAAGTAATTTATAATAATTAAAGAGGATTTAGGAAAATGTAATAAAAAATTGTAGAAGAAAATACATATGTTTTCGGTAAGTAATTTATAAAGAAAAGACATTGAGTCAACTTAATTCTTTACAACATTGTCATTTCTTGCATTTATAAATATAACAGACTAAAGTCTATCATCACTAAACAAATCAGTTAAACCCACCAACAGTAATTAATAAAGTCTTTAAAACCATTATAGCAAGAATAAGAAAGATGAATCCTGAGCCTAAAGTAATAGGTAAGGCAAAGGTCTCAAAAGTCATTGGTAAGGCACAGGTACAGGGGCAGGAGCAAAAACAACAAGGTCTTCCTCATCCTTCTCCATACGACGAATTGTCTACAATTTTTCATCCTCCAAAACAAGAAAGCTCTCTCAAGTCCGATATGCGCTCAGAAGAGTCGAGCAATACCGGTTTATTAGAAGAGGTCGTGAAAGAAGGAATGAAAAAGAAGAAAAATTGATTACCTATGTAATTTGGGTGCAATTGTTGTTTTTACCTTTTCATTATAAACAAATAAATGAATGATATTTGTAATATCATAAGCCTTTGATTATCTAGCATAACAATGTTTTTTTTCATTATAAGAAAATAAGATGACATTTATAATATCATGAGCTTTTATTTATATCATAAAATTGCATCTTGTAACAATATTTACACGCAGTTTCAGTTGATTAATTAACCTAATTGAGAATCTTTTATATCTTGTCATCGAGGTTGGAATTCTCTTGTGAGTGTTAAAAGATAAGTCAAAGTATTTTATTATTATAAACATTATTAATGCCTTGGCATTTATATGTGATATTTTATTTTATCATAAAATCAAATTATTATTTTTCAGTTTAAAATTTTATTTAAAAAAAATTCAAATGTGTATGTGCCAAAAACAAACGGAAGACTATTGCTTTGCTTGGGGAGTTGGGACGCGCATGGAGTTTTAAGGTTAGGGATTCACATTCTTTTAGTTTTATCTGAATAGGAAAATTGAAATTGAAATTTACAATTCATATACCCAAAATTAGTATACAATCTATAAGGGAAAAGCTATCTATTATTTTCAAATAATACAACTTTGATGTCAAAATAATTAGTTTTATAATAAATAATTTTTAAAATTAACCAAAAATTAGAAAGGACTATATATGTTATTTTAATCCTTTTGTTTGAATGTTTTATAACATATATTGTCCTATTTTCGTTAATTTTAAAATAATTTATTTATTCATTTATTAAAATAATTATGTTAACAAAATATATTGTTTGTTAAAATAATAGTTTTGTTAATTTCAAAATTAATTAATTTATTCAATTACACTAATTTATTTATTTAATTACTAAAATTACAGAACCAATTTCATATATATATATATATATATATATATATATATGTGTGTGTGTGTGTGTGGGTAAAGAATTCAAGAGCTAACTAGCCAAATTGGTAACAATTTTTGAGTTCGGCAAGCCTTGGTTGATATCATTAGAACTCAGGTTTAGATTAAAACGACGTCGTTTAAGGATTTGTCAAAAACATTGTTGTTTTGGATTTAATGGATATGAACAACGATTTAAAAGTTAAATTTGGTTGGGATCTTTTTAACTTGGTTAACGAAAGTTTAAGATTTAATGGGACAAATTAAAGTTGAGATTAAAATGGCTTAATTTAATGTGAGAGCTTTTATTGCCAATATTTGATAGTTGAAGATTTAATTGGTTAACGAAAGTTTAAGATTTGAATGGGAACAAACGAAATATTGGGTATTTAAATGGCCTAAGTAAAAGATGAGGATTTTAATCGCCAAAATTTGATAGTTCAAGATTTAATTAGCATATTCCTATAATATATACCCTTTCAAAACAACTTTTTAGTCAGATGCATTTTTTGTTTCACTAGAAATCTGAATATCATAATAAATTTTTTGTATATCATGTCTAATGATATTCATATACTTATAAAAAAAATTTAGGATTCATCTTTTTGGAAAAATCACTGATCGTTACGAATCTAGCTCCGTCAATACTTGGTTTAACTTCTGGTTAAAACTAAATTGCTACTGCCTGAGAATATTATTTGAGAATATAGTTAATCAATATATTTATTGATAAAAAGTTCTCTACAAATATAACAATTAAAAAATGTTGTTAAGATACATATATGAAAATATAATCAAAAGCACTAATAATATTTGATGTTCTAATCAGTAGTAGAATTATCTCTTTATTTACAAATTATATTTGCTTTTGTTTCTTTGTTTGTATGTGTGAATCAATCTTTCTTTTAATTGAAACAGCGGAATACAAGAAGGGTAGTCTTACAGAATGGTTTTTTACATCGGAGGAAAGAAACTAAAACTTGGTGATCACAATGGAGGATACTAAAGCAAAACAAGGCATAGTTGGCTACAAAACCACTCTCAGTTACTACGTTGGGAAACAACCATACGGAGCAAGACTGTATATATGGTTTCTTGTTTCCAAGTTATTCAGTTTGTGATCCCTTATATTATAAAGTACAAGTCACTTGACCAATAAAAATCTGACACATGTCATTGTGATTTTAAAACAAAAAAATAAAGTAATTTCTTGATTTTCAATTTTTTGGAACTATATATATAAAAAACTGAATTCCTAAATTTTCTCATGTCATTGCCAACACGTTCAAAATTCTTTAAAAACTGTCATTAGTAATTTAAAAATGAAGTCGCGACTCAAACTGTTTAACTCTTATATAAATTCAAACAACTTATTTATTCTCTTTATCTATTCCCTTTACCATTGTTTCCAATTCTTCATCTTTTTCTTCTTGTGTGTTTGAGTATATTCAAAAAAAATCTATACAAGTTTCTATTTCAGATTTAACTTTATTTCATTTTCAGTTCAGTATTCTCTCATTCCTTTTAATTCTTTCGGTATGATTAAGGTTGAAGATGGTATTTGCATATACTTATGTTTCAAAGCTTTCTTCAAAAGAAAGAAAAAACAGAATTTTGTCAACATTTTTTGTATATCATGTCTAATGATATTCATATACTTATAAAAAAAATTTAGGATTCATCTTTTTGGAAAAATCACTGATCGTTACGAATCTAGCTCCGTCAATACTTGGTTTAACTTCTGGTTAAAACTAAATTGCTACTGCCTGAGAATATTATTTGAGAATATAGTTAATCAATATATTTATTGATAAAAAGTTCTCTACAAATATAACAATTAAAAAATGTTGTTAAGATACATATCTGAAAATATAATCAAAAGCACTAATAATATTTGATGTTCTAATCAGTAGTAGAATTATCTCTTTATTTACAATTATATTTGCTTTTGTTTCTTTGTTTGTATGTGTGAATCAATCTTTCTTTTAATTGAAACAGCGGAATACAAGAAGGGTAGTCTTACAGAATGGTTTTTTACATCGGAGAGGATCAAGATTAAAAGAAACGGAAAGAAACTAAAACTTGGTGATCACAATGGAGGATACTAAAGCAAAACAAGGCATAATTGGCTACAAAACCACTCTCAGTTACTACGTTGGGAAACAACCATACTGAGCAAGACTGTATATATGGTTTCTTGTTTCCAAGTTATTCAGTTTGTGATCCCTTATATTATAAAGTACAAGTCACTTGACCAATAAAAATCTGACACATGTCATTGTGATTTTAAAACAAAAAATAAGTAATTTCTTGATTTTCAATTTTTGGAACTATATATATAAAAACTGAATTCCTAAATTTTCTCATGTCATTGCCAACACGTTCAAAATTCTTTAAAATCAGTATAGCAAGAACAAGAAATATGAATAATCAGCCTCAGAAACAAAATGGTAAGGCACAGATGCAGAAGCAGCAGCAAAACAATAACAAGATCTTCCTCATCTTTCTCCATTCGACGAGCTGTCTGCAATTTTTATCCTCCAAAGCAAGAAACCTCAAGACTTGGTGGTGGTTCCACTGGATATCACTCTCTTAAGTCCAACATGTTCTCAGGAGAGTCGAGCAATACTGGTTTATTAGAAGAGATCGTGAAGGAAAGAATGAAAGTGAAGAAAAACATTTGATTATCTATCATGAAAATGTTGTTTACCTTTTCATTATAAGAAATTAAGATGACATTTGTAATATCATGAGCTTTTGATTATCTATCATGAAAATGTTGTTTACCTTTTCATTATAAGAAATTAAGATGACATTTGTAATGCATATCATGAGCTTTTGATTATCTATCATGAAAATGTTGTTTACCTTTTCATTATAAATAAATAAATAAGATGACATTTGTAATATCATGAGCTTTTGATTATCTATCATGAAAATGTTGTTTACCTTTTCATTATAAGAAATTAAGATGACATTTGTAATATCATGAGCTTTTGATTATCTATCATGAAAATGTTGTTTACCTTTTCATTATAAATAAATAAATAAATAAGATGACATTTGTAATATCATGAGCTTTTGATTATCTATCATGAAAATGTTGTTTACCTTTTCATTATAAGAAATTAAGATGACATTTGTAATATCATGAGCTTTTGATTATCTATCATGAAAATGTTGTTTACCTTTTCATTATAAATAAATAAATAAGATGACATTTGTAATGCATATCATGAGCTTTTGATTATCTATCATGAAAATGTTGTTTACCTTTTCATTATAAATAAATAAATAAATAAGATGACATTTGTAATATCATGAGCTTTTGATTATCTATCATGAAAATGTTGTTTACCTTTTCATTATAAGAAATTAAGATGACATTTGTAATATCATGAGCTTTTGATTATCTATCATGAAAATGTTGTTTACCTTTTCATTATAAATAAATAAATAAGATGACATTTGTAATATCATGAGCTTTTGATTATCTATCATGAAAATGTTGTTTACCTTTTCATTATAAGAAATTAAGATGACATTTGTAATATCATGAGCTTTTGATTATCTATCATGAAAATGTTGTTTACCTTTTCATTATAAATAAATAAATAAGATGACATTTGTAATGCATATCATGAGCTTTTGATTATCTATCATGAAAATGTTGTTTACCTTTTCATTATAAGAAATTAAGATGACATTTGTAATATCATGAGCTTTTGATTATCTATCATGAAAATGTTGTTTACCTTTTCATTATAAGAAATTAAGATGACATTTGTAATGCATATCATGAGCTTTTGATTATCTATCATGAAAATGTTGTTTACCTTTTCATTATAAGAAATTAAGATGACATTTGTAATGCATATCATGAGCTTTTGATTATCTATCATGAAAATGTTGTTTACCTTTTCATTATAAGAAATTAAGATGACATTTGTAATGCATATCATGAGCTTTTGATTATCTATCATGAAAATGTTGTTTACCTTTTCATTATAAGAAATTAAGATGACATTTGTAATATCATGAGCTTTTGATTATCTATCATGAAAATGTTGTTTACCTTTTCATTATAAATAAATAAATAAGATGACATTTGTAATATCATGAGCTTTTGATTATCTATCATGAAAATGTTGTTTACCTTTTCATTATAAGAAATTAAGATGACATTTGTAATGCATATCATGAGCTTTTGATTATCTATCATGAAAATGTTGTTTACCTTTTCATTATAAATAAATAAATAAGATGACATTTGTAATATCATGAACCGCTCAACCACATCCTTTTAATACTATCTATCATCATAAATCATAGCGTAATAATACTGATGCAGTATCAAGAAATGCACCAACCACAGCCTCTTAATACTATCCTTAACATACCAATATACCTAAACAATATAAACCATTGATCATTAAGATTTCAATGTGAGACTATTAAAAAATTTAGTAATTTATAGTCCTTTTACAAAAATTAAAATATAACAAATAAGAAAAAATCTAAATTTTTATTATATGGTTAATGTAATTTTTAATTTATTTAAATAGTATAAAATTAAATAAAGGGAACAAGGATACAAAATTGTAATAAATCTTTATAATTCAAAATAAGTAATTATCATATATATATTTTAATCACTTTAGGTAATTCAGAAGATTTTATTTAAGAAAATATGGAAGAATCTTTTGGTATATTACTAAATTACTTCTATGGTTTGTTTATAAAGTATAGTATAAGTTTAGATGGACTCATCTATTTCTCTAAATATTCTAAAAGTCAGTCTAGTCATGACGTATGCATAACTCACATATTGTAATGATTCTCAATTAGTGTATAAGAGATAGAAGAGAATGCATATGTTTTGGTAAGTAATTTATGGACAATGAGTCAACTTGATTATTTCATACATTGCCATTTCTTACATTAATAAATACAACAGATTAAAAGCCTATCATTAACCAAATTTTTCAACAAAACTGGAGCAGTAATTAATGAAGTTTAAGTAATCAGCGTAGCAAAGAACAAGAAAGATGAATACTCAGCCAAACAAACCAATATGGTAAGGCGCAGGAAAAGCAGCAAAAGAACAACAAGATCTTCCTCATCTTTCTCCATTCGACGAGCTGTCTGCAATTTTTCATCCTCCACACAAAGAAACCTCAAGACTTGGTGGAAGTTCCACTGGAGATCACTCTCTCAAGTCCAATATTCACAATAAGGTCAAGCAATACCGGTTTATTAGAAGCGATCATGAAGGAAGGGAGGAAAGAGAAGAACAATTTGATTATCTATCGTAATAATTCCATCTTTTTGTAACAGTTCCATCTTCAAACAACAATTAATCTAGTTTCTGTTGATTAATTAACCTAGTTGAGAATCTCGTTTATTTTTCATCGAGGTTGGAATTCAGATATAAGGATTAAAATGCCACGTCAAGATCCTTGATTATTAAGTAGTTTATAAAACAAAGACAATGAGTCAACTTGATTATTTCATACATTGCCATTTCTTACATTAATAAATACAACAGATTAAAAGCCTATCATTAACCAAATTTTTCAACAAAACTGGAGCAGTAATTAATGAAGTTTAAGTAATCAGCGTAGCAAAGAACAAGAAAGATGAATACTCAGCCAAACAAACCAATATGGTAAGGCGCAGGAAAAGCAGCAAAAGAACAACAAGATCTTCCTCATCTTTCTCCATTCGACGAGCTGTCTGCAATTTTTCATCCTCCACACAAAGAAACCTCAAGACTTGGTGGAAGTTCCACTGGAGATCACTCTCTCAAGTCCAATATTCACAATAAGGTCAAGCAATACCGGTTTATTAGAAGCGATCATGAAGGAAGGGAAGAGAGGGAAGGAAAAATTTAATTATTGGTTTTACATTTCCATTATAAATAAATAAATAAATGAGATGACATTTGTAATGCATATCATGAGCTTTTGATTATCTGTTATAAAAGTGTGTATTGAAACAATATTTAATTCAGTTTTAGTTAATTGATTAACCTAGTTGAGAATCTCGTTTATTTTTCATCGAGGTTGGAATTCAGATATAAGGATTAAAATGCCACGTCAAGATCCTTGATTATTAAGTAGTTTATAAAACAAAGACAATGAGTCAACTTGATTATTTCATACATTGCCATTTCTTACATTAATAAATACAACAGATTAAAAGCCTATCATTAACCAAATTTTTCAACAAAACTGGAGCAGTAATTAATGAAGTTTAAGTAATCAGCGTAGCAAAGAACAAGAAAGATGAATACTCAGCCAAACAAACCAATATGGTAAGGCGCAGGAAAAGCAGCAAAAGAACAACAAGATCTTCCTCATCTTTCTCCATTCGACGAGCTGTCTGCAATTTTTCATCCTCCAAAGAAAGAAACCTCTCCCAAGTCCAATATGCTCTCGGAGGGCCGAGCAATATCGGTTTATAGGAAGAGATTGGTGAAAAAACCATTTGATTGTCAATGTAATTTGGGTGTAATTGTTGTTTTAACTTTACATTATAAATAAATAAATAAATGAGATGACATTTGTAATATCATTTATCTATCATAAAAATTTTGTTTTTACCTTTTTGTTATAAGAAATTAAGATGACCTTCGTAATATCATGATTTTGATTATCTATCGTAATAATTCCATCTTTTTTTGTAACAGTTCCATCTTCAAACAACAATTAATCTAGTTTCTGTTGATTAATTAACCTAGTTGAGAATCTCGTTTATTTTTTCATCGAGGTTGGAATTCAGATATAAGGATTAAAATGCCACGTCAAGATCCTTGATTATTAAGTAGTTTATAAAACAAAGACAATGAGTCAACTTGATTATTTCATACATTGCCATTTCTTACATTAATAAATACAACAGATTAAAAGCCTATCATTAACCAAATTTTTCAACAAAACTGGAGCAGTAATTAATGAAGTTTAAGTAATCAGCGTAGCAAAGAACAAGAAAGATGAATACTCAGCCAAACAAACCAATATGGTAAGGCGCAGGAAAAGCAGCAAAAAGAACAACAAGATCTTCCTTGTCTTGTTCCATTCGATGACTTGTGTGCAATTTTCATCCTCCACACAAAGAAACCTCAAGACTTGGTGGAAGTTCCACTGGAGATCACTCTCTCAAGTCCAATATTCACAATAAGGTCAAGCAATACCGGTTTATTAGAAGCGATCATGAAGGAAGGGAAGAGAGGGAAGGAAAAAATTTAATTATTGGTTTTACATTTCCATTATAAATAAATAAGATGACATTTGTAATATATATCATGAGATTTTGATTATATATTATAAAAATTGTGTTTTAAACAATATTTAATTGTGCACAAAAACAATATTTAGTTCAGTTTCAGCTAATTAATGAACCTAGTTGAGGAACTCGTATATTTTGTCATCGAGGTTGGAATTCAGATATAAGGATTAAAATGCCACGTCAAGATCCTTGATTATTAAGTAGTTTATAAAACAAAGACAATGAGTCAACTTGATTATTTCATACATTGCCATTTCTTACATTAATAAATACAACAGATTAAAAGCCTATCATTAACCAAATTTTTCAACAAAACTGGAGCAGTAATTAATGAAGTTTAAGTAATCAGCGTAGCAAAGAACAAGAAAGATGAATACTCAGCCAAACAAACCAATATGGTAAGGCGCAGGAAAAGCAGCAAAAAGAACAACAAGATCTTCCTTGTCTTGTTCCATTCGATGACTTGTGTGCAATTTTCATCCTCCACACAAAGAAACCTCAAGACTTGGTGGAAGTTCCACTGGAGATCACTCTCTCAAGTCCAATATTCACAATAAGGTCAAGCAATACCGGTTTATTAGAAGCGATCATGAAGGAAGGGAAGAGAGGGAAGGAAAAAATTTAATTATTGGTTTTACATTTCCATTATAAATAAATAAGATGACATTTGTAATATATATCATGAGATTTTGATTATATATTATAAAAATTGTGTTTTTAAACAATATTTAATTGTGCACAAAAAACAATATTTAGTTCAGTTTCAGCTAATTAATGAACCTAGTTGAGGAACTCGTATATTTTGTCATCGAGGTTGGAATTATGTTAGGATATGAGAGTAAAAAAGCTACATCGAGATCCTCGACTATTATAAATGTTATTTATGCGTTTCCACTTTCTGGGACGTTTTTGATTGAAACTTAAAAAAGAGTTTTACAATAGGCTAAAAAAGAAACAAGGCCAACAGAATAACAAAATATCTTTGGAAACAAAGGCAGTGTAAAATTGTTTTTTGTACAGCTAAATTTTATCCAAAAACAAAACTCTGCCTTTTTTGTTTTTTCACTACTGTCTTAATATGAGAGAAATTAAATTTAAGAATACCATACTAAAATGCAATTTTTGACACTTCCCAACCTCAGGAATGAGATTTATTGTTGTTGCCTAAAATAACTAAAGCGTTTTCATTTGTGTGAATTTTATTTCTCTTATCACATTTTTCAGTATATCAAAATAAGTTTTTAAAGTATCTTTTTGTACAAATTTGGAGTTTATGCCAAAAAAAACTAAAGGAAGAATATTGTTTTGTCTGGGAGTTGGAACATGTATATGAGGTTCCAGACTTAGACCATGTTCTCTATTTTAGAGTATATATTTTCACAAATAGAGTATACTTTATATCTTATTAAAAATAAAATATGATTACAAATGACGTTCCTCGGATTGTTGTTAGCTTGTACTTATCAGGGTCTGGTCAAAGAAGGAGCCGAGCGTATTCAGATGATGAGTTCACAGTTTTATCTAAGCCCCAACGTTAAACACTATGGTCAGCTTTTATGTTGGATATCGCAGCATGATAGACTTTCAACTATGAGTACACCTCGCTAGGTTGGGACTGAGTGCTTATACTCAAGTGTGATAAATAGTTTCAGGTTCCAAGTTCTACATGGTTTACTCTCTTTCTTTGATTGAAGTATATATATTTATATATTTAGCTTTAGTTTAGATAATTAGAGAATGAATCTATTAAGGAAAAATTTCCTTTCTTTCTTTTTACAACCGTATCAAGATATAATATTTGAAAAAAAAAAATCTATAATCAGATTAGAATGTAACAAAACAAACAAAATTTTAATTTTAATAAAGGGACCATATCCATTCACACGTATTTAACATCCATATAAAGAAACAGAGTGAGGGAGCTCTGAAAAATAATCAAGTTTTCCTTGATAAAAGTGATAATACTTAAAGTTGCTACTCTAAACCGCTCTCCGTGAAGATGACTCCTCAGAGTAACAACCGCAGAGAAACGCAACAACCCTCACCAAAATACAACTCCGACATGCAGTCCTCTTCATCTTTAACTTATCCACCAGGTTTAAGGTTTGTACCAACGGACGCAGAACTAATCTATTATTACTTGAAACCCTTCTCACGAGACAACAACAAATCATGGCCCAATCTTCCCATTCATCATGCGAACATCTACGAGTCGAATCCACAACAACTTTCAGGTATGTCTTATAGTCCAATGTCTTACATAGTATCATATTATAATCCGTCGTACTAGTAAGAAGTAAACCCGTCAATACTTGGTTTAACTTTCGGTAAAACCTAAATTGCTACTGCTTGAGAATATAGTTAATCAAGATATTTGTTGATAAAAAGTTCATAAGCAATCATAAAAATTCTACAAATATAACTATTATAAATTATTGTTACGATATAGAAAAAAATCTATGAAAATTTTAATCAGAAAACACTATTTATATTTGATGTTCGAATCAGTAGTTGAGTTATCTCTTTATTTGCAAATTAAAGTTGCTTTTTGTTTCTTTGTTTGGATGAATGAATCAATCTTTCTTTTGATTTGAAACAGCGGAATACAAAAAGGGTAATCTTACGGAATGGTTCTTTATATCTGAGAGGACAAAGATTAAAAGAAACGGCACGAAACAAAAACGTGGTGATCACAACGGAGGATACTGGCATGCAAAAGCACTTACCAAGAAGATTAAAGCTAAAGAAGGCATAGTTGGCTACAAAACCACACTCAATTACTACAATGGGAAACAACCAAACGGAGTAAGAACGAACTGGTTAATGCAAGAATACCGTGGCTTGAGTCTTCTGATCATAACAATCTGGTATGTATGGTTTCTTGTTTCCCAAGTTATTCAGCTTGTGATAGTTTTGTATTTTGTTAACCTTGTCTTGTTTTTTGGTTTGTGTATGAAGGTGGATTATGCTATATGTAAGATTTATCTGAGACCATCGGCAAAAAAGAACATGAATGAAGAAGACGTTGAAGATTTAGAAGAGGATGTTGTGCAGCCATGTAATGTTGAGAATCAGCAACCGCAACCGCAGTTTTGGCCAACCGAAAGGGATTCGCACCAACCGCAACCGCAGCCGCAGTTTTGGCCAACCGAACTGGATTCACATCAACCGCTCATGATATTGCGTATCAAGAACCCCTCCAACCACAGCCTCTTAATACTATATATCATCATCAATCGCAACGTCATAATACTGAGTCTGAGTATCAAGAACCGCACCAAACTCAGCCTCTTAATACTATCCATTATCATCAATCGCAACGTCTTGATATTGGGTATGAAGAACCGCATCAACCACAGCCTCTTGTTACTAACCATCATCATCCATCGCGACGTCATGATAGTGCCTATCAAGAATCCCACCAATCACAGCCTCTTGATATTATCGTTCATCATCAATCGCATCAAGTGCATTTTTGGCAAGCAACACTTGAGTCACATCAAACGCAGCCTCATGATCTTGAGTATCATGAACTGCAGCCTCTTGATCAGCTCCCACAGTTTTGGCCAGCCCCTTTGGATTCTTGTCCACCGCATTGTCATGATATTCAGTACCCACAACCACAGCTTCTTGATGCTATTGAGTATCAATACCTGTATCAATCAGGTCCATTAACAACGTATGATGAAGACGTGATTGAGTCTTCTACTCAAGACAAGTCAAACGGTGATATCAAAAAGGTATATATGCATGTTAAATAGGGTTCGTAAGCTGTCAAGATTGTGGAGTCCTGAACTTAAATTCTTGATTTTTTGTGTAATAATAGGTGGATCATGCTCTGTGCACGAATTTGACGCCAATGGGAATCAAGAGAAAACCAGAGGAAGAAGAGAATGAGACGAGGAAGAAGAAGAAACAAGAAGAAGGCGTTGAAGCATTGAAAGAGGAGCTTAAGCAGCCAATCAACTCTCATCAGAACTCAGACGATGATGATTCTTTTTTTACTGGCTTCGTTGATACACACCTACTAGATATAGACATAGAGTCCATCTATAACTGTTGTTTGGATAAATCTTTAGAGAAGGACTGAAGAACATTACACACTCATCTCATCTGTCTATGGGAAATGTGCTCAGTTCTTTCTGCTTTTGTTAACTCTTTTGATAACAATAGTTTATTTATGGGGTTTGATAACAGTAGTCGTGACACGTGAGAAAAACATTAGCTTTCACTGTCATTTTTTTTAACACTCCCTTCATTTTATTCTAATAGAATTCCATGACCATACTTATCTTACAAAGTATGTCATTAAGCACACACTTATGTCATAATGTCATTAAGCACACACTTATGTATGAACAAGTTTTTCTTTTGTTACAAATATGTTTTCCCTTCAACTTTTAATTGCTTTCACTTTTTCTTAAACCAATTCTTAAACTTTATATTTTACATATTAAAAAAGTCTTCCCGAAGTCTTATCATTGTCGCAAGAAGTCTGCGTGAGTTACTTTTGCAATCGAAAATAATAGTAAAACATTTAATATTAATGAGAAGAGAAGTCTTGTAGAATAAGACTTCTTTAGAAGTCTTCTCAAAATTTATTCCAGGTTTTAGTCAAACCTTTGGTTACGAGAAAAGACATCTTTAGAAATCTTCCGATGGAGGACTTCTCTAGAAGTCTTCTCTGGAAAAGTCAAATATAGTCAATTGCAAAAGTATCCCAAGTAGACTTTCGGGAAGACTTCTACAGAAGTCTGCCCAGAGAAGACTTCCCGAGAAGTCTTCCCAGAGAAGACTTCCCGAGAAATCTTCTATAAAAAGTCAAATTTCTGACGAACTTTGGTCAATTACAAAACTAACCTGTTTATCCGTGAAGACTTCTAGAGAAGTCTTCTTTGGCATTTTCGAAAAAAATTTAAATTCAAAAGTAAGCCAATATTTACAAATGAAGACTTCTCAAGATGTCTTCTGTAGAGTAGACTTCTTAAGAAGTCTTCATTCGTAAATTTGCAATTGCAAAAATGACCTAAATACGTCAATCTTTATTAAACTTCAATTTTCTCCAAACTTATAATGAATTTTTAATATTTTCTGATTAATTCATGTTTGTTAGTCAATATTATGACTCATGAGTGGAATTCATAACTTAATTTGTGATAATTATGAGGTTACAAACATTCATGTTTATTACTGTTTCTAGCTAATCCGAGAAGACTTCTCATGAAGTCTTCTATATATGTTTTTATAAAATTTGTATTTTCAAGAGTACTAAGTAACATCAAGAAATGTATTTTTTTTTTCAAAAGTGTCAAGTAACTTCAAGAATATCAAGTCATGTGGTTTAATGTGTTTTCTTAGATCATAAAATATACATTTAAACTTTCATGAAAATTAAAATTTCAACTTTCACTTAAAATTTAAGTTTCCCGCTTAAAACTTTCAGCTTAAATTTTAGTTTCCTCAATCTCCATAAGTCTTCCGAGAAGACTTATAGAGACTTAACTTGTTCTCTCATTAGTTTTAAAAGAATTATCTCAAGAATTGTTCTGTTATTGATAATGCTAAAGGTTAAGACTTCCCTTAAGACTTTTAGTTAAGTCTTCCGAAAATTCTTCTAGTGAGACTTATGTATTGTTTGTTCTTTTATGAATCTGACTAATTTTTTGTGTTGTTGTGTTTTGTTATGAATGGGTAGAATTAAAAAAATTTCTCGGTGGGTTGTATCAATAAGTTCAATAATGTCAAGTACTTTTCGCAAAACATGAACATTTTTATCATATTCTTTTGATTATCATCTCTTCATGTCTACAATAGCACTTGTATTATTATTATTTGTTGGATTAAAAGTTTTAATAATTCTCACATAATCATTAATCTTCTTTCTTTAGTATATTTGGTAAAATATAACAATCTTACAATACCAAATATGGTTTATTGAGGATATCTAGCACAATATCTTAATACATAGAAATATTTTATATGAGGTGAGAAGACAATGATGATTGTTCCATTAGTTGCTTCGAATGCAAACAAAATATAACAATATGACAATACCAAATATGGTTTATAGAGGATATCTAGAACAATATCTTAATACATAGAAATATTTTGTATGAGGTGAGAAGACAATGATGATTGTTCCATTAGTTGCCTCCTCTGTGAATGGCTGTTCCTCTCAATCAAAGTTGAAGGGGATCAAGCACACTGGTTCATCAGTGATGTCGTGCATCTCTCTAAGATATTGATGATTAAGCGCTTTTTCACGTTTGGGAATACCACAATGAAAGATTGGGGACCATGATAAGGAAGTACCTTAAGTATAACTTAGAATTTTCACTCAATGATCCAAGTTATACCTCTCCATCAGAGGAAGAACTTGGATCATTGAGTTAAAATTCTAAGTTATACTTAAGGCAGCTTCCTCATCATGATCCCCTTTTCTTTTTGTAGAATAATATGGAAGAACTCTCAAAGAGATTTAGAGAACTTTGAGTAGAACACTCTTTCTTTCTTTAAGAAAACTCTCTTATTATTTCACTTGTTCAATTTCTTGTGCTGTTACAAATGAGAGAGGAGAGAGCTATTTATAGGCTCCAAAAGTAAAAAATATCTTACAAACTTTATCTTAATCTCTAGAACTCTCTACTACAATATCTAGATTTTTTCTACTAATACTTATCCAAAAGAGCTCTCTAGAACATTTGAGGAGGTGATGATCTTTTATGATTTTTCTAGAGAGATTCTAGAACTTAACTTAACTTTGGATTTAGCCCAATAAGATTATTGGAACCATGATTAAGCATAGCCCAAAATTAAGTTTAACTTCAATATTCAGCCCTGAACCAGTAATAGTTAAGAAGGAACATTGACTTTGCATTGGAAGCAACTCATGGAACAATCATCATTGTCTTCTCAACTCATATAAGATATTTTAGTGTATTAAGATATTGTGGTAGATATCCTCCATAAACGATATTTGGTATTATCGGATTGTTATATGTTACCAAATATACTAAAGAAAGAAAATTAATGATTATGTGGGAATAATAAAATATTTTTAAAAAATGTAATTATCACGTCATCAATTTTTAGCAGCTAATAAATAGTACTGGTCATAATTTTGATATGGCAAACAAGTAAATTAATTTCACTATTTAATATTTAACTAAAACTACTTTTCATTCTCTCAAATAGTAGTTGTTGAATTCAAAAGTTTAAAGTGTAAACTTTTGCCAATTTGATGATTCAAAATGTGAATTTACAAATCTACCTAGACGTCAACATTTGTAACCAACCAAATTCAAATCGAAGCTGAAGTAATAGTAAACTGAACCCAAAATGAATTTGGATGCAAAATAGATCTTAGACAAAGTTACAAAATGTACCCCTCAACTCTGAATAATCTTTAGAAGGTTGAACCTGAAAAAAGTCGATCCACCCGACCGATAACCAAATACCAAAACCTAAATGTACAGGTTCACACCTTTTTACGGAGTATCCATAACCTGATTCAGAATGCTCAACAATTTTAACAACCGTGGCCTAATAGTGAAAACCCGAAATCATATCAATTACGATTTACAAGAACCGGATCTATTTGAAATGAGACGACTGAAACTTCTTTACCAAAATCTAAGCAAAGCAAGCAAACTTCTTTAACACTCGCCGACGTCACCGGCTCCTCCTTCTACTTACAGTTACCTTCCTGATCTCCTTCAAAAACTAAGACAAAGGTGAGACTAGGCCTGGGCATTTTAACCTGGACCCGAAAACCCGAACCGGAACCGACCCGAAATACCCTACCCGAAACCGAACCGAAAATTTACAAGTATCTATTGGGTCCAAAATTTTTCTACCCGAATGGACCCGGACCCGAAAGAACCGACCCGAATAGATCCGGACCCGAAACAAACCCGACCCGATAAGAACCGATTCAAACCCGACTTAAAAACTTTAAAATATCTTTTTATTAACAATCTTTGTCATTATTTTATAACATTTTTAAGTAACATGAAGTTTGAAATGTAAAATATAGAATTAAAAATGTTTTATTTTAACTATTAATAGTTTATTTTAAGTTATTTTGTAAAATTTTAGATATATATGATAAATTTTGACTAAATTCGATGGAATTTGAGTATTTCATCTATTTTTTATATCCTAAATACCCGAACCCGATCCGGACCCAACCCGAATCCAGGAATTATGAGTATTTTAATTATAGACCCGAACCAACCCGGACCCGACAAGACCCGACCCGGAACCGACCCGAAAAATTATGGGTACCTAAATGGGTATAAATTTCCAGGACCCGAAGGACCCGGACCCGACAAGACCCGACCCGAACCCGACCCGAGGACCTGGATGCCCAGGCCTAGGTGAGACTTTTTTTTAAAGATTCCCTTTAAATCGAGTCTCTCAAAATCTCTGATTTGTTTTAAATCAAACGATTAGAGAGTTAGTCATTATCATTTGCAATGTACGAATTGAAAGTCCACACCTTTATGCACCTGTTGTTTGTTGGTTGTAGACCCTTTAGTTTCGATTTAGATGATTAGATAAATTTCAGATTTTTCTTCTCTTTTTTGTTTTAAAGTTTGCTTCTTTCTGTAAGTGGTTTCTGGAGCTGCTGAAGAAGATGCAGAGTGATGATTCGCGTGCCATGACTGAGATGAATGAACGAATGAAGAAGGTGTTTACTATTTCTAGCATTGTGAATTCAAAAATATTCATTTTACCCCATTGTGGTGAATGTTTGCTTGTCTGAAAGTTGTGTAGCTTTGTGTTCTCTTCGTAAAACTCTCAGAAGTGTATTGTTCTTGGAAATCTCACTAGCTAGTTTGATTGATTTTTTATATTGTTCTGTTTGCGCAGTGTGCAGAAGCGAAATATTCAGAAAGTTTTGTACCCTCCTGAGCTTGTTGAACAGCTGAAGAACAAAGATGATCAGATCAAAGCGTTGGAAAACGAAAATGCAATGATGTTGGCTGAATTGGCCGAAAGCCAAAGGTTAATGGCTGAGATGAAACAAAAGTTGGGGAATGACGTTCTCTAGATTTTTTTTTTGTTATTTAAAACTTTTAAAATTTAGATCTGTAATGAAATCTTTAATGTATTTTCTAATTTTTATGAATTTTCATTAGTTGTATTTTTATAAATATTTGGATTTTTTTTGGACAAAATAAATATCTTAAGAAATTCAATATTCTTCTGAAATTTGTTAAAATATATTTCAACAAAATAATGATCATCATATTATTTTCTGAGAAAACATTGACCATTGGTGATTTCTTGAAAGTAATTACTGACATTCTGCGGATCATTATTGTTGGAAATGTTTTTGACAATTCTGGCTCGCTAGACATAATTCCGAGAATCATATGTTTGTCAAAATTTATTTTTATGGTGATTTCGGAAGAATTAGTAATAGGGAAATTGCATTGTATGACCATCAAAAAAATTATAATTCAGTAACTAACTGAAAAACAGTTTATCACAATATTCAACATATTTTGTATATTATTTGTCAAACTACCCTTTGTTGCAACCGTTTCTGTTTTTCTTTTTCTCTTTCTCTTTCCTGAATCTCCTTTTCTCTTTCATATCAATGAACACATAAACCTTGAACCATTCTAATTCAGTCAATTTTACATGTATATTCGACACCACCATGTATATTCAACTGGTAGGGTGATTGGGTGAAAGATTTAGGGTTTAGGGTTTAAATAGCAAAAAGTTAATTAACTTATACAATTTTTAGAGACTCTATACCATTCTTTTATAAATGAAAAAGTCACGAATGAAGTTTCCATCATTTTTTCTCATCATCTCATGTTCTGTGGTAATTTTTTTCCCTTTTCAAAAAACAATTACCACAAGATCACACGGCCGATGATCTACTACTGATTTAGTCCACGACATCATCTCTTTTTCCATCCACATATGCTCACCATCGACGTCATCTCATCTCTCTCTTTGACCGGCAACTTACAGCCACAAAGGATAATACCGGAAGAATCTGTGCAAATTTTTCATGAACTTAATTTATTCAAAAAGTGATGCTAGCTATATTCTTAATATATATTGAGAAATTGGTTATATGGAAAATTCTCCCTTAGTAATGTGTCCCAACAAATTTTTAATAGGATTTTATGTGGCTATCGAATTGGCGACGGGATCTAACCTCGTGATCCGGTTCTCGGGCATACGCATACGTGAAGGATTTATCCGGGCCGTCCAAGAAATCATTGACCAAGAACAAATCGACCAAATGCTAATTCAAAATCAAACCGACAATTTGAAAACTGAAGATTAAACCGGTCCAATTATATTATTGACCAACAATCAAGGCCAAACTGGACTTACCATCTTCAACATCCAAACCAATTCATTAAGCTGTCCAGGTTCATCCTCACCCATTCAAACAACTGGTCAGCCTCCATAGAGGAGGGACACGCTCCAAACCAAGGTAAGGAAATGATTTGAACTAGATGGTTGTCTTCATTTTACAGAGTATAATAAATTATATATTATATTTACAATTTAGTAATTTTGAATAATAACCATAATTATTAAAAATAAATTTTAAATTTTAAATATTGAAAATCAAAAGTATTGGTATTATATAATTTTAGTTGTATATTTATTTAATGGTTGTGTTACTAAACTAACCCATCAAAACATAACAACCCAACAAATTAACATATCACCATACATCTAGTCGATGGAAATTAAAAAAAAACACACACACAAGATAAAACATACATCACACCTCTATAATCCCTTATATACTAGAAGCTAAGTCTTGGCTGAATCAAATACTGACATGTGACATTGGTTTAAAATTTAAATTTTAAAATGTAAATACAAGAATGCAAATATAAAGATATTTTTAAAGAAACAGTTTATCTATTCAAATAACTGAATTGTATTACTTTTTCAAAACTAGACAAAGAAAAATCTATAATATCCCTTCCACTACTTCATGACCTCAAAATCTCTGAACCGTTAGCCTTTCTCTTTATATGACTTCTCTCACGAGTCATGATGCTATAATAGATTCTTCTCAACATGCAATCGCTCCATTGAATCTTTCTATGAGAGTTTGATGAAATTCCAATTTCTAACAAGACAGATGAATGACTTCTAGCGATTGTATCAACACTGTCAACAATACAGTTCTATTGGGTTGGCATAGTCTCTGGCCAAACAGCAGCACAACAATACTCTTCAAAAACGTCTTTTCAACATTGCCGGATGAAAGTTAAAATCCAGGTTAGTGAGACTACACGTCTTCTCCTTTTCTTTTTCTCTTTTTAATGTTGACAAAAACTACTTATTTATGCAATATTATGATAAAAAGGCAAACTTCATAAATTAGGTCAGTACCGTTTTAAAATTGACTAGATTTATTTCTCAATATGCTTGATAATGTTTATTGGTTACAGTGGTGATAATTTTAGAGAGGAAAGCAGGAAACTCACTTTAAGGATTTATAAGGCCCCCCTAATAAATTTAAGAAGCACCACAAGAGAAAAAAAATTGATAATAACTAGAATGACAAAATACAGAACTTAAATGGTAGATGAAACGAGAAGGAATCTCATGTCTACTTTCTAGATGAAGACCCATCATGTTAGTATTGTTTTATCTTTTCATTATAAATAAATATATGAGATGACATATTAAATATCATGATATTTTAATATCATTATATTTGATAATATTATAAGAAATTAAGATGACCTTTGTAATATCATAAGCTTTTCATTAACTATCATAACAATTCCATCTTGAAACAATATTTAATCTAGTTTCAGTTGATTAATTAACCTAATTTAGAATCTCGTAAATTATGTCATCGAAGTTAGAATTTCGTTATGAGGGTTAAAATGCCACGTCAAGATCCTTGATTATTAAGTAGTTTATAAAACAAAGACAATGAGTCAACTTGATTATTTCATACATTGCCATTTCTTATATTAACAAATACAACAGACTAAATCATATCATTAACTAAAGTGTTAAACAAACCTGCAGTAGTAATTAATAAAAGTCTGAGGATTAAGAACAAAAACACATCCTCTTTTGCACATTATCTTGTCTACCACTTTATTTTATTTAGATGTAAATGTTTTACAAAGTTTCCATAATTTTGTCAAATCACGAATCAGTAATCACTTTCTTATACATTATTATTTAGTGTTTAACATAAAATTCACAATTAGTTAACCAAACAAATCCATTCTTAATTTTTCTCAATCATCACACTATCTTATCAAAGATTCCTTTTACCAATATATATCATGATATTTTGATTATCTATTTAATTTGGGTGGAATAATTTGTTTTACATTCGATTTTAGTTGTATTTTTATAAATATTTGGATTTTTTGGACAAAATAAATATCTTAAGAAATTCAATATTCTTCTGAAATTTGTTAAAATATATTTCAACAAAATAATGATCATCATATTATTTTCTGACAAAACATTGACCATTGGTGATTTCTTGAAAGTAATTACTGACATTCTGCGGATCATTATTGTTGGAAATGTTTTTGACAATTCTGGCTCGCTAGACATAATTCCGAGAATCATATGTTTGTCAAAATTTATTTTTATGGTGATTTCGGAAGAATTAGTAATAGGAAATTGCATTGTATGACCATCAAAAAAATTATAATTCAGTAACTAACTGAAAAACAGTTGATCACAATATTCAACATATTTTGTATATTATTTGTCAAACTACCCTTTGTTGCAACCGTTTCTTTTTCTTTTCTCTTTCTCTTTCCTGAATCTCCTTTTCTCTTTCATATCAATGAACACATAAACCTTGAACCATTCTAATTCAGTCAATTTTACATGTATATTCGACACCACCATGTATATTCAACTGGTAGGGTGATTGGGTGAAAGATTTAGGGTTTAGGGTTTAAATAGCAAAAAGCTAATTAACTTATACAATTTTTAGAGACTCTATACCATTTTTATAAATGAAAAAGTCACGAATGAAGTTTCCATCATTTTTTCTCATCATCTCATGTTCTGTGGTAATTTTTTTCCCTTTTCAAAAAACAATTACCACAAGATCACACGGCCGATGATCTACTACTGATTTAGTCCACGACATCATCTCTTTTTCCATCCACATATGCTCACCATCGACGTCATCTCATTTGACCGGCAACTTACAGCCACAAAGGATAATACGGAAGAATCTGTGCAAATTTTTCATGAACTTAATTTATTCAAAAGTGATGCTAGCTATATTCTTAATATATATTGAGAAATTGGTTATATGGCAAATTCTCCTTAGTAATGTGTCCCAACAAATTTTTAATAGGAATGTATGTGGCTATCGAATTGACGACGTGATCTAACCTCGTGATCGGTTCTCGGGCATACGCATACAAGAAGGATTTATCCGCCGTCCAAGAAATCATTGACCAAGACCAAACCGACCTAATGCTAATTCAAAATCAAACCGAAAATTTGAAAACTGAAGATTAAAGGTCCAATTATATTATTGACCAACAATCAAGGCCAAACTGGACTTACCATCTTCAACATCCAAACCAATTCATTAAGCTGTCAGGTTCATCCTCACCCATTCAAACAACTGGTCAGCCTCCATAGAGGAGGGACACTCTAAACCAAGGTAAGGAAATGATTTGAACTAGATGGTTGTCTTCAATTTGAAGGTATAAAAATTATATATTATATTTACAATTTAGTAATTTTGAATAATAACCATAATTATTAAAAATAAATTTTAAATTTTAAAAATGTAAATACAAGAATGCAAATATAAAGATATTTTTAAAGAAACCATTTATCTATTCAAATAACTGAATTGTATTACTTTTTTCAAAACTAGACAAAAGAAAAATCTATAATCAGATTAGAATGTAACAAAACAAACAAAATTTTAATTTTATATTATAATAAAAGCTATAAAAATTATATATTATAATAAACATTTTTATTGATTAATATTATTCTAAACAACTTACTCTATATGTTTATTATAATAAAATTTTCATTACTTAATATTATTTTAAACAACCTACCATATAATTTTTATGTTTTAAATATACTAATAATTTAATAATTTCTGAAAGTGATAATGCAACTATACCATAATGCAACTATACCATAATGCAACTATACCATAATGCAACTATACCATAATGCAACTATACCATAATGCAACTATACCATAATGCAACTATACCATCAGCATGTGTGCAACTATACCATCAGCATGTGTGCAACTATACCATCAGCATGTGTGCAACTATACCATAATGCAACTATACCATAATGCAACTATACCATAATGCAACTATACCATAATGCAACTATACCATAATGCAACTATACCATAATGCAACTATACCATCAGCATGTGTGCAACTATACCATAATGCAACTATACCATCAGCATGTGTGCAACTATACCATCAGCATGTGTGCAACTATACCATCAGCATGTGTGCAACTATACCATAATGCAACTATACCATAATGCAACTATACCATCAGCATGTGTGCAACTATACCATAATGCAACTATACCATAATGCAACTATACCATAATGCAACTATACCATAATGCAACTATACCATCAGCATGTGTGCAACTATACCATCAGCATGTGTGCAACTATACCATAATGCAACTATACCATAATGCAACTATACCATAATGCAACTATACCATCAGCATGTGTGCAACTATACCATAATGCAACTATACCATAATGCAACTATACCATAATGCAACTATACCATAATGCAACTATACCATCAGCATGTGTGCAACTATACCATAATGCAACTATACCATCAGCATGTGTGCAACTATACCATCAGCATGTGTGCAACTATACCATAATGCAACTATACCATCAGCATGTGTGCAACTATACCATCAGCATGTGTGCAACTATACCATCAGCATGTGTGCAACTATACCATAATGCAACTATACCATAATGCAACTATACCATAATGCAACTATACCATAATGCAACTATACCATAATGCAACTATACCATAATGCAACTATACCATAATGCAACTATACCATCAGCATGTGTGCAACTATACCATAATGCAACTATACCATCAGCATGTGTGCAACTATACCATAATGCAACTATACCATAATGCAACTATACCATCAGCATGTGTGCAACTATACCATAATGCAACTATACCATAATGCAACTATACCATAATGCAACTATACCATAATGCAACTATACCATAATGCAACTATACCATAATGCAACTATACCATAATGCAACTATACCATAATGCAACTATACCATCAGCATGTGTGCAACTATACCATCAGCATGTGTGCAACTATACCATCAGCATGTGTGCAACTATACCATAATGCAACTATACCATAATGCAACTATACCATAATGCAACTATACCATAATGCAACTATACCATAATGCAACTATACCATCAGCATGTGTGCAACTATACCATAATGCAACTATACCATCAGCATGTGTGCAACTATACCATCAGCATGTGTGCAACTATACCATAATGCAACTATACCATCAGCATGTGTGCAACTATACCATAATGCAACTATACCATAATGCAACTATACCATAATGCAACTATACCATAATGCAACTATACCATAATGCAACTATACCATCAGCATGTGTGCAACTATACCATAATGCAACTATACCATAATGCAACTATACCATAATGCAACTATACCATAATGCAACTATACCATCAGCATGTGTGCAACTATACCATAATGCAACTATACCATAATGCAACTATACCATCAGCATGTGTGCAACTATACCATCAGCATGTGTGCAACTATACCATCAGCATGTGTGCAACTATACCATAATGCAACTATACCATCAGCATGTGTGCAACTATACCATAATGCAACTATACCATAATGCAACTATACCATAATGCAACTATACCATAATGCAACTATACCATAATGCAACTATACCATAATGCAACTATACCATAATGCAACTATACCATAATGCAACTATACCATAATGCAACTATACCATAATGCAACTATACCATAATGCAACTATACCATCAGCATGTGTGCAACTATACCATAATGCAACTATACCATAATGCAACTATACCATCAGCATGTGTGCAACTATACCATCAGCATGTGTGCAACTATACCATAATGCAACTATACCATAATGCAACTATACCATCAGCATGTGTGCAACTATACCATAATGCAACTATACCATAATGCAACTATACCATCAGCATGTGTGCAACTATACCATAATGCAACTATACCATAATGCAACTATACCATAATGCAACTATACCATAATGCAACTATACCATCAGCATGTGTGCAACTATACCATAATGCAACTATACCATAATGCAACTATACCATAATGCAACTATACCATAATGCAACTATACCATAATGCAACTATACCATCAGCATGTGTGCAACTATACCATCAGCATGTGTGCAACTATACCATAATGCAACTATACCATAATGCAACTATACCATAATGCAACTATACCATCAGCATGTGTGCAACTATACCATCAGCATGTGTGCAACTATACCATAATGCAACTATACCATCAGCATGTGTGCAACTATACCATCAGCATGTGTGCAACTATACCATCAGCATGTGTGCAACTATACCATAATGCAACTATACCATCAGCATGTGTGCAACTATACCATCAGCATGTGTGCAACTATACCATCAGCATGTGTGCAACTATACCATCAGCATGTGTGCAACTATACCATCAGCATGTGTGCAACTATACCATCAGCATGTGTGCAACTATACCATCAGCATGTGTGCAACTATACCATAATGCAACTATACCATCAGCATGTGTGCAACTATACCATCAGCATGTGTGCAACTATACCATCAGCATGTGTGCAACTATACCATCAGCATGTGTGCAACTATACCATAATGCAACTATACCATCAGCATGTGTGCAACTATACCATCAGCATGTGTGCAACTATACCATAATGCAACTATACCATAATGCAACTATACCATCAGCATGTGTGCAACTATACCATAATGCAACTATACCATAATGCAACTATACCATCAGCATGTGTGCAACTATACCATCAGCATGTGTGCAACTATACCATAATGCAACTATACCATAATGCAACTATACCATAATGCAACTATACCATAATGCAACTATACCATAATGCAACTATACCATAATGCAACTATACCATAATGCAACTATACCATCAGCATGTGTGCAACTATACCATAATGCAACTATACCATAATGCAACTATACCATAATGCAACTATACCATCAGCATGTGTGCAACTATACCATAATGCAACTATACCATAATGCAACTATACCATAATGCAACTATACCATAATGCAACTATACCATAATGCAACTATACCATAATGCAACTATACCATCAGCATGTGTGCAACTATACCATAATGCAACTATACCATAATGCAACTATACCATCAGCATGTGTGCAACTATACCATAATGCAACTATACCATAATGCAACTATACCATCAGCATGTGTGCAACTATACCATAATGCAACTATACCATAATGCAACTATACCATAATGCAACTATACCATAATGCAACTATACCATAATGCAACTATACCATCAGCATGTGTGCAACTATACCATAATGCAACTATACCATCAGCATGTGTGCAACTATACCATAATGCAACTATACCATAATGCAACTATACCATCAGCATGTGTGCAACTATACCATCAGCATGTGTGCAACTATACCATAATGCAACTATACCATCAGCATGTGTGCAACTATACCATAATGCAACTATACCATCAGCATGTGTGCAACTATACCATAATGCAACTATACCATAATGCAACTATACCATAATGCAACTATACCATCAGCATGTGTGCAACTATACCATCAGCATGTGTGCAACTATACCATCAGCATGTGTGCAACTATACCATCAGCATGTGTGCAACTATACCATAATGCAACTATACCATAATGCAACTATACCATAATGCAACTATACCATAATGCAACTATACCATCAGCATGTGTGCAACTATACCATCAGCATGTGTGCAACTATACCATAATGCAACTATACCATAATGCAACTATACCATCAGCATGTGTGCAACTATACCATAATGCAACTATACCATAATGCAACTATACCATAATGCAACTATACCATAATGCAACTATACCATAATGCAACTATACCATAATGCAACTATACCATAATGCAACTATACCATCAGCATGTGTGCAACTATACCATAATGCAACTATACCATAATGCAACTATACCATAATGCAACTATACCATAATGCAACTATACCATAATGCAACTATACCATAATGCAACTATACCATCAGCATGTGTGCAACTATACCATAATGCAACTATACCATAATGCAACTATACCATAATGCAACT
Source organism: Brassica carinata (assembly GCA_016771965.1). Lineage (NCBI taxonomy): Eukaryota > Viridiplantae > Streptophyta > Magnoliopsida > Brassicales > Brassicaceae > Brassica > Brassica carinata. The sequence goes on from CM028689.1 coordinate 30,219,366, forward strand.
ATACCATCAGCATGTGTGCAACTATACCATCAGCATGTGTGCAACTATACCATAATGCAACTATACCATAATGCAACTATACCATAATGCAACTATACCATAATGCAACTATACCATCAGCATGTGTGCAACTATACCATAATGCAACTATACCATAATGCAACTATACCATAATGCAACTATACCATAATGCAACTATACCATAATGCAACTATACCATAATGCAACTATACCATAATGCAACTATACCATAATGCAACTATACCATCAGCATGTGTGCAACTATACCATAATGCAACTATACCATAATGCAACTATACCATAATGCAACTATACCATAATGCAACTATACCATAATGCAACTATACCATAATGCAACTATACCATAATGCAACTATACCATAATGCAACTATACCATAATGCAACTATACCATAATGCAACTATACCATAATGCAACTATACCATCAGCATGTGTGCAACTATACCATAATGCAACTATACCATAATGCAACTATACCATCAGCATGTGTGCAACTATACCATAATGCAACTATACCATAATGCAACTATACCATAATGCAACTATACCATCAGCATGTGTGCAACTATACCATAATGCAACTATACCATAATGCAACTATACCATAATGCAACTATACCATAATGCAACTATACCATAATGCAACTATACCATAATGCAACTATACCATAATGCAACTATACCATAATGCAACTATACCATCAGCATGTGTGCAACTATACCATAATGCAACTATACCATAATGCAACTATACCATAATGCAACTATACCATCAGCATGTGTGCAACTATACCATAATGCAACTATACCATAATGCAACTATACCATAATGCAACTATACCATAATGCAACTATACCATAATGCAACTATACCATAATGCAACTATACCATAATGCAACTATACCATCAGCATGTGGGTCGAGCTCGCCCGGCGAGCTAAACAGAACGTTTTCGTATAAACAGAGCGTTTTACGAAAACAGCCTACGGGAAAACATGACCAGTGTTACTACCAAGCAACTCCGCAAAATTCACGAGCGATTTACGAAAAAAACTCTCCAGTTACTTCTATAAGAAGCCCCTCTCATAATATTTTCACGAAAAATCCTCCGTACAGACGAATCAAGTCATACGAAGCAACGGAAATAAACACAACGGGCCTTACGGATAACTGTCATAGATAATTTTTCGTATAATGAAAACGAAGCTCCATGAAGATTGCTGACTTCTACCTCTCACTTCCCTCGGTTACATCCGAGCAGGAAATCATCTCGCAACCAAATCCGTCGGGGTTCTACGTCAAACCTCTTAAAATTCGTCTTCCTTGGATAAAAAAAGAAACAATTCTATACGACTAAAGGAAACAGTATACGAAACATTCATCATATAACTTAACCCAAAGTGGAAACTCGTTTTAACAACCATGAGCCATAATACGGAAAACTCCGCTGTACTTGGCCTGTCAGTCTTGGCAGACGCTCTTTGGCCCTCAACCAACTAAGATGCAATCTTTATGACTATGCTAGGTTGAAAATGGTTTAAAGTAAATTGCAGGTTTGCTGAGTAATGATAAGATTACTCAGTTGAAAGGATTTAGTTTTAAAGCAATAAAGAAAAGAAGTTAGATTCAGGGTAGGTATTCAGGAATTCAGGATTATAAATACTATAAAGGCTAACAAGTTGCTTGCATGATATGTCAGAGCTCAACACTTATTAAATGAATCCATCAGCTCTCGCATTATTTAGACCATCTATTACTTAGACACTAAATGGTGTTGCGGTCGGCTACTCTGCCAATGGTATCGATCGATGTTTCATAGGAATATCGACCGATACACCTCTTCGTCGTCGATTTCTCTATAGGGTATCGTCGATACGACTCTAAGCAAGCTTTATGAGTTGATACAGTGCTCACCATGATCTTAGATCAGCTTTCGCATATCTCAAGAGGGTCATAGCATGTTTAGGATGTTATCAGGAGTTGCATGTAATAAATAATGCAATCCAAGTTCATGTTCTAGGTAGCTAAGCTAGAAAAAGCATTAGTGAACAATCCTAACAATAAATATCACAACTATAGCAAATATAGGCTGGGGCTAATCCCTATATCCTATTTAAACCCTAAATCTAACAAATGAATCTACTCGGACATGGCTAACTAGTTCATAGCAACAAGGTAATAATAGGAATTCATAGATCATTAGAGGGTGAACACTTAGGTCCCAATCAAAAATATCTGGATCTCTCCTCTAGATCTAGAGTTCTATAACCTTTGTTAAGAAGAACAAATAAAGAACTGAATAGAACTTTATTAAGAACTCAAGTAATGAAAACAATAAAAAAATGAGTAGAAGAAGAAGAAGGTGAAAAAATTAAAACTATTAAAACTTATGAAAACTTGTATCTCTGCCAAAACACTTAGGCACATATAAATATGAGTTCATTAGGTTAAAAAAACTCGTCAGGGGCATTCTTGTAAAATGTGATATCTTGGGCTTCAAGTTCGGCCAGGTCCAACTTGTCTTTTCGCCTCGGTGTCGATCGATAGTACAGTGTGTACATCGATCATTATGTCTCGATGTATCGTCCTCCGGCTAATGTGTGATCGTCGATGTGTATCTGAGTTAATGGACCTCTGGTCTTGATCCGCGGGTGAACTCTTCTTTAAGCTCCAAAAGGCACCTAAAACATCACTTTTCTCCAAAATGCTTCTGAATCTGAAAACATACCTAATAGACTCCAAAACATAGATAATAGTAGTAAAATACTCATATACCATGGGTAAAAACGGGTAAAATCCATGGTATATCAACTCCCAGACTTAACCTTTTGCTTGTCCTCAAGCAAACCATGACGATCTTTATGAAAGAGATTTTGAAAAGCAGGGACTAAATCAAATTCAAACTTAGAATCATAACCTCTACTTTGTTGCAAACCACATCTAAGAGTCTTCAATCAAGAATCACATTATGCAATATCCTAATTAAACAACCTTGATCATCTAGCCAACAACTTAGCAATCATGTCTGACTAACCCTCTACTGATTTCATTTCGTACATAAAAATAAAAGTGCAGGCTTTAAATATTCAGAAAGTTTTGTACCCTCCTGAGCTTGTTGAACAGCTGAAGAACAAAGATGATCAGATCAAAGCGTTGGAAAACGAAAATGCAATGATGTTGGCTGAATTGCCGAAAGCCAAAAGTTAATGGCTGAGATAAAACAAAAGTTGGGGAATGGCGTTCTCTAGATTTTTTGTTATTTAAAACTTTTAAAATTTAGATCTGTAATGAAATCTTTAATGTATTTTCTAATTTTTATGAAACGGGTTTTAAAATTGACCGGGTCACCGGTTTTACCGGTTTTACAAATCCGGGTTTTAAACCGAACCGGACTCGGCTTCTTCAGCGAGTCACGGTCGAACCGGTTCGACCGACCGGTCCGGTCCGGTCCGGTTTTCAAAACACTGGCTGTCGCAGAGAATTCGGACCTCAAGGAAAGTAGGATTTTCTTTACTTTCCTCCATATTTTATTCATTAAAATCGACGGTGTGAATTTCGGTTTCCACAGTAAGTTTTTTTGTAAAATTAAACAATGAATCTTCACTACCACAACTGTTTTATGTAGCGATGTATATGCTTGTAACCTGAATTCGAATCAGGCTTCAACCTTTTTTTTCATTTTTTAAAAAAAAATTTGGTTTGGAAACGACGTCGCTAAGCCAACTCATCAAAAAACTGGTCCACCTCAACAAATAACCGACACGTTCTCAGTCGCAGGTGTGTATTTTTATAAGTTCAGGTGCCCAATTCAAATTTTATGAATATGTTAAAATAAAGATAGTATATGAAAGTCAAAAATATATTTTCACAAATAGAGTATAGTTTATATCTTATTAAAAATAAAATATGATTACAAATGACGTTCCTCGGTTGTTGTTAGCTTGTACTTATCAGGGTCTGGTCAAAGAAGGAGCCGAGCGTATTCAGATGATGAGTTCACAGTTTTATCTAAGCCCCAATAACGTTAAACACTATGGTCAGCTTTTATGTTGGATATCGCAGCATGATAGACTTTCAACTATGAGTACACCTCGCTAGGTTGGGACTGAGTGCTTATACTCAAGTGTGATAAATAGTTTCAGGTTCCAAGTTCTACATGGTTTACTCTCTTTCTTTAAGAAAACTCTCTTATTATTTCACTTGTTCAATTTCTTGTGCTGTTACAAATGAGAGGAGAGCTATTTATAGGCTCCAAAAGTAAAAATATCTTACAAACTTTATCTTAATCTCTAGAACTCTCTACTACAATATCTAGATTTTTTGTTATTTAAAACTTTTAAAATTTAGATCTGTAATGAAATCTTTAATGTATTTTCTACTTTTATGAATTTTCATTAGTTGTATTTTTATAAGTTCAGGTGCCCAATTCAAATTTTTATGAGACTAGATACAAGTGTTTCAAAAAAAAAAAATAAAGTGTTTCAAAAAAAAATAAAATAAAGTGTTTCAAAAAAAAATAAAGTGTTTCAAAAAAAAAAAAAGTGTTTCAAAAAAAAATAAAGTGTTTCAAAAAAAAATAAAGTGTTTCAAAAAAAAAAAAAGTGTTTCAAAAAAAAAAAAAGTGTTTCAAAAAAAAATAAAGTGTTTCAAAAAAAGATTAGATACAAATGCACAAAGTAAAATAGTTTGGGTATTGATTAGACAATATGACCATACTTCAGGTACTAATCTACCGTTTTTCCTAAAAGTTGATATATAGTCCACAAGACACTAATAACAGCATCAAATATAGAATAAACCAGGCAAAAGCCTAAGTATCCAGCTAGCTTCTTTCAGTTTCAATAAAAAAAAAAGTGTTTCAAAAAAAAAAATAAAGTGTTTCAAAAAAAAATAAAGTGTTTCAAAAAAAAAAAAAGTGTTTCAAAAAAAAATAAAGTGTTTCAAAAAAAATTCGCCTGAGCATTTAGGAATTGACAATCAAAGCTATTTATCAAAACACAAAGTACAATATGATGTCATAACTGATTATGTCTACGAAATGATGATGAGATCATCTTAGAGCATGATTAATGGAGGATTCTTAGGATGGGGTTCTTAGCGGAATATAAGAATCTGTCTCCAAAAACATGCTCGACATCTTGTCGGACAGCTTCTTGACATTGAGCAAATAAAACTGCTTTCGGCCCTTGTAGTATTGGTATAGATTGGAGACACTATAACAGTAAACTGACAAGCATAAGTACATAATAATGGGACTGTAAATCCAATTAAGAAAAAATTGGTTATTAGATAATACAAATTCCAAGTACGGAAATTGAATTCACCACCGTTGTGAAATTATACGAAAAGAAAATCGGATATGTGGGATCTAGTAAAAGATTTTTTTTTTGTAGAGAATGAGTTAGACCATTGAACATGTCAAGACATCCTTACATAAGATTTCTTAAGATTCCACACCAAGCCGAACACTTAATGACGGTTTTTATATTTGTCTTAGTTAGATATCACCTTCAAATGGCCTAACTCATTCTCTAAAAAACTTTTCTTAACTGGTTCTAGCCCGATTTTTCTTTTTGTATAATTTTGTAACAATGACCACTCAAACATTTCTTATTTGGGACCTCCGATAAATGAATTTTCTTTAGTTGGCTTTACAGTTACGTTCTTTCTTCACTTATACTACCATCGTCCCATTGTCAGTTTACAGTTTATTGTCCAAGCTAAAGTGTTCTTAGTTAATAGAAAGTACTTGATAATTAGAGAAAAATCAATTTATTTGTTTAAAAATATGTTTAGGAGATAAAACCCCTCAACTATTTTTGAATCGTAAAATAAACTCTCAATTAATTTTTTTAATATTTTAACGTCTCAACTTACAAACCGTTAGCGTGTGTCACTTTCCGTTACATAATTATTGTGGATAGTGATAAGTTAACGGATTTGTAAGATGAGTTGTTTAAAACAAAGTTAGTTGAGGACTACCTTTATTTTACAATTTAAAATAGTTGAGGGTTTTATCACTAAAACCCTAGTTTAAATTAATATTTTTGGGTT